>VYXC01006194.1:67789-146794 GCA_013397175.1 Platysteira castanea | reverse complement strand
GAGCGGAGCCGCCGGCGGGGTCGGGGGGAGACCGGCCGGTCGCGCCGCCCTCGCCCCCGGGGCCGGGGAGCTGAACGAGATCAGCCCCGCTCTGTGAAAGCCGAGCCCCGCAGTGCTCTCAGCCGAGATGAGTAAGACTGCAGCAGAAAGTTTATGCTGGCTGCTTTTTCCTTCGTGCTCCGCGGGTTTTTTTCCTTTCTACCTTCCCCGTTCCCTCCTGCCGCCTCTGCCCTCGGTTCTAAAGAGACTCCAGCCCACTGCGGTAGCGGGATACGGGCGTGCTTATGTAACACAGGTACGAGGCACAGGCACCAGCCTCACGTCCTCCACAGGCTCACATGGGGTTTCCGAAATCACCGCGCTTTGCTAAGTTCCACACCAGCTCCACGCTTCCCCGTGGAGCAGAAGAAATGCATCTCTAATTAGACTTTCACCCAAATAACTTTCAGTGGGGTTGGTTGTGGTACAGACTAAGAATCTGTACCCTCCAGACTCTTGAGCAGAACTTGCCAGGAACACATAAATTCTCTTTCTGCGGGTTCAACCCAGAGCTGGTCCCAAAGCCAGGATGTGGGGATGGAAGTTGGTAAGCTCTGTGAGCAGATTGTGACACCTCAGGCTGATAATGAACAAGCAGTATTTTGTATATACATAACATCCTTAAATGACTCTTACTTTGGAGAAACCTCCCAGTAAAACAGGACACAGTGTGCCATACACCAAGGTATTCCTGGGCTGTCTTGGACGGGTGCATGAAACTGCAGCCAGGGCAGGTAAAGCTGGTTCAAGAGGAAGCAAAGAAGAAAAATGACAGACTACAGCCAGAAGCCATGGCACAAGTCTCCTAAAGAAACTGCTGATTTGGAATCTCTCACTGCATGAGATTCCAGCTTCAGGCATCTCTGAAGCATCTGTTCTTTCAAGAGGGAGGCTGTTGAGCAGTATTTGCTACCATATCAAAAGTTGTACTCCCAGTGCAGGAAGTTATTGCTCAAAAATAAAATTACTTTTAGAAGTTCAGGCCCCAGGTTCAGCTTGTTTTATGGTTCTGTCTCATTTTCCTCCCTCCTCCCACCACCTCTCTTTTTTAAAGTAATTTGAGGAACCTGTACAAAGCATGTGCCCAAAAAGTAGTGATGCAAGAAGACAAAAGTTTTGCTAAAGACTTCAGGCTGTGCTTTGCTACTCAAAGGTGCATTCCACTCTGCAAAGGAGAAGGCTGAGATCTTTCTGTGGTCACAGCTCACACACCCTTCCAGTGGCCTATGGGGGCCTTCAGCTATGCTTGTAAATCTCATCGTGACTTCAGACACCTGCCAGAGCTCTTTTAAATGGGGTTCATTTTCAGAAGATTTTAATTTCCTGGAAGAAAATCGGCTTTAAATCATCTCACACGCATTATTCCAAAGTCAAAATTCATTTTGCATATCTTAACTTGGACACAAAGGCAGGTGCTGCTGGAGATGGAGCTGGTGAGGAAAGGACAGATCTGCCCAGGCTGCAGAAAGCTGCCGAGGCAGCCTCGTATGGGAAACGAGCCCTGGTACAAACATCCTCCCAGAGAGGGGAGAGCCATCAGTGTTTATTCCAGTGATCCTGAGAAAAATGTCATTTCCAAAGGAAGCCAAATGCAAAGTAAAGGCACAGCAAGAGGGTCCCTCCTGGCCCAGACTTGATCATCTCTGGGCATCACAAGAGAGGCATCCAGGCTGCCCTCTAGCCTGCAGGACTGCTCACATTAGCCTCCTTCACCTTAGCAGATTTATTGGATTTCGAGCAATAAAAACCACATTTAGCAAGCATATCAGGGGCTCAGCAGTGCTCTTTCAACTCTCTCTATCATATGCAGACAGGAATGAAACTTAATGGATATAGATGGGGAAAAAAAAACCACCCTCACATAAAAATGAGACATGATTCAACTCAAAGGTGAGTGTTGAGGAGGAGGGAACGAGTAAATGGCTGTTTGGGAAAAGGGCTAACAGGCTAACTTTCACCACACTCTGCCCAAACATTTGTCCTGAAAAGAAAATGTTGACTTCAAGTTATTGTCACCAGAAGCTCAAGCAAGCAGAGGTAACCTGGAAGATTCAAAGACATTCTTCTTCATCTTGAAATACACTTCTGTTTAACAATCTCACATGGGAACTACTTTAGGACAAAAGAATGAGCTCATGACATTTTTAGCTGGACTAAGTATCTGTGGGTTTTTGTAAGCTCCTATGAGAACTTTAAGTAAAGTTTTCATGCTTGATTTTATGCTTCACAGTGGCTGACCTTCCATGCAAGCCCCAAATCCAGCTTTAAGCTAAAAGAGAAATCTCTTCCTTATACTAACAAAGAAAAAAGCAACTTGGGTTAAAAAGTTGCCAAAGACAGAGATAAGATCAATAATTTGCTGGCATTGTTTTTAAATGGACTTCTACAAATTTTGAGATACCTATTCCTAGAAAGTACAAAGTTTGCTGATTAACCTCCTGCTCTCACAAGGTGGAACCTAATTAGAGGATGAACCTAACAAGCGCTGGAGCTGTAAAATCTCTCTAAGTGCATGGTTTGTCATTATAAAATATCCCAGAAACAAGGCAGATCAATAGAGTGGGATTCCACAAAATGCCTGATGAAATCCTCCTGAGCACCACTCTGCTGCCTGCTCCTCCAGTAGTGTCATTCCCTGCCATCCCTCCTGTTCCCTGATGTGGCTGCTAATCCTCCACAGGTGTAATCTTCTTTGGGACCTGGCTGCTTAGCAAAATGCAGTTCACCCTGGGCGTTGACTGCTAATGCGAGCAACCACGTTGGCCCTGCGAGGAGGTTCTCAAATGTTTCAGTGCCTTTAGGGTTTAATTAAATAACTGAGTGATTACCAAAATGTGCTGGAGAATATTAAGGCTGGGAGCAGATGCCTCTGTTACACATTGCAATAGAGCAGGTGGTACTTGCCCGTGTTGGAGTGGCCCCTTACTGCACTGAACAAACCTCCTTCCTGAAATATTTAAAATGAGTAAGAAATCAACATGATCAGCCAGGAGAATTGATTAAGCTGTCCAGAAAGTTTGAGAGGAAAGAAAATCCCTGTTTTTGACAGAAAAGCCTGCCTGTCCCACTGTCCAAGTGCAGCAAGTGACTGTGGGCAGCAGAACTGCTGCTGGAGGCAGCATTTCCCAGAGGCTCCTGATCACTATTCAAGTCCTGCAGTAACCTGCTCTTAGAAACTCCCAGTACAGTTCCCCAGCCACACATTTTCCTGCCTCTTATTTTCTAAGCTTTATGTTCTTGAAAAAAAAAAAATACACAACCCTTTCTTCTTTTTTTTTTTTGTCATATTACATGAAATATATAATCATCATCCTAAGAAATAAAAAAATTAAAGTGCAGACTGGTAATTATAGATGCTTCATAACAACATGTTTTTGTACCGCTATAGAAAAATATTTGCTCTCTTTTCTGTTTTATGCAAGTACATAAAATTTACTCTTACTGCTGCTCCACATACCAAGGGCCTAATTCTGTGCTTGCACATGTTGGCAGCCATTGACACGAGTGAACTCAATTTCTGATTCACACCAGTTCATAATCAGATTACAGACTTCTCTGTTTATGGATGAAGAAGTTTTAATACCGCGAGGGAGGCTGACTTGGGATCACTGCGAGGCTGCCAGCTCCCTCAGAATTATTAACCACCAGGAGCCACGCTCTGTGTCAGTGCTGGGCTCGTGTGAAGCAGAGCAGGGCGTAACCTGCCTCCACTCAGCTTCCCAAAAATCCTCTACCCCAAGCAGCTCTCAAGGGAAAGGCCAGCAGCTATCGTACACTGCTGGTCGTGGCCAGCAAGCTCACACACAGCTCAAGGTATCCCAGGAAAAGCTGCTCCAGGAGGATGGCACTGTGGCCGTGCACACACACATGTTCATATGTGCACAATCCCACGTGCCCTGCAGCCTTTGATCTGGCTGCAGCTGTTGAAGGAAATGTAAAGGAAAATTCCCTCAAGTAAAGCACAACTTCAGGCAGACTCAATAAATCAGTGGGGTGCCAGACTTCAGCCTAGCTGCGGTGCCAGGAGCTGTTGCTGCTGTGTTAACCCACAATGTTTGGTTACTGCAGTGAAGGGTTTCTCTGAGTGGACGCCTCTCCCACTGGGAAAACACCGTGTTATCCCTGCCAGGTGTTGTCATATTAACTGTGTGTGCGTCCACTCCTTCTAGCACTCCCAAATTCCGTCACAGCTTACTGTCTTCAGGTTTTGCAGGATGATTTCTAACCAGCTCAGCGTGGTCCAGTAATTGGAATTTTGAACAAAACCAAGGAGAAACCATTGTTGAAAGATATCTTCAAGACTTGTAATATCCAGCCTAATATATGGAACTGATGAAGAAGCAAATATAGATCTTCCTCATTTATACAAGTTAATACCCACTAAAGTAGAAAGGTATATTTGTTATGATTCATTTCTGTTCTTATTCACTACATTTATTCCAATAGAAAATATTTAGATTAAGTATTTGTAACTCTTTTTAGAAACAAAAGGTGTACTAAAAAATTCTGGTGCACAAAGGAAGTTCTGGTGGACAATGATTCCTTCACTTAATTTTCTGTAAAGGTCAAGGTGAATGGTATTGAATTACAACCAGAAGATGAATAAAAAATCTTCTCTGTTACAATAATAATGAGCTATTTTGACTAGGTTTTGCCTGCAAACAGGGGATATCACGAAAATAGATTCAGTAATGTCTACATATCATTGATTCAGTGCAGGGAGTATGTTGTGGGAAGAGATGGAAAAAACAGCCTGAGTACAACTGCCTTGTTACCAGGGAAGAGAAGCAAGTGGTTTGTGAGATATAAAACTGCAAGCAGAGGCAAGAGAAAATGGTCTATGCCTGAATGAACTGAGTGTGTCACCCACAAAACCTGCGCACACAGGAGGTGACTTCACAAGCAGCACTTCACAGGGCACCTCTTAGCAGGTCTCTGTGGGCTGCTGAATGAATTCTGATGAACACAGGCAGTGCCACAAGCAAAGGGCATCTTCTTCAGGACCCTCCAGCCTATCCTGTGCATGCCTGTTACCAGACCCAAACAGGGAATGAAGAAAGACCGTGTGTATTTTTCATTTTCAAGTGAGGCTTCAGAGGAATAGCCAATATTATCCAAGAGAACAAAACAAAATTAGGCAGAAAACCAATATACATGGCCATCAAACTATGTTAATTTTCTTTACCACGCTGTTTATTGACAGATACACATACTTTACAGGTGAGGAACTTCAGGAAAAAAGAACAAATCCTTTTCCTTTGGTCTCACATGAATTCCACAGCAGACCCCAGGAGCGCTCTGCTCCATCTCACTGCATTCATTTAGCCTTCTATTTGCACAAGCTATTGCAGTATAAAAAGAAGAAGGTGAACCTGACCTATCTGAGAAGTAGATTTAATTTCATGCATAACTATTACTCGCACCACTAACAGGATTCAATATTTCTACCACGCGAGAGCTACGGGATGAGTAATGCTTGTGCACGTGTGAGGATTCACAGGAGCACAGCCACCCATCTCCCTACCTATGGGCATTGCACCACACTCAGGAGCTGCCACAAAGCACTGGAGACATGCCAAAAGTGGTCCCAAGTGATGTCACATTTCCATACAGGTTTGTGTGACTTTATGCCTTAAAATCTTGCTTGTCAAGGGAAACACTGAACACCATGCAGAGCACCTGGTTTGCAAAAACACTGAAGCCCTGTCCAGTGCTGATTCTGCAGAGATCTTCTTGCTCACTGAAGACAGGCCTGAGCGTTGGATTTCTGGGTTGAGACCATAGCCAAAAGCCAGTCCAGAGGGGATTTATCAAAGGTTCAGGATTAGCACACAAGCTTGAATGAAATGTCAAGCAAGAGTGAGGGTATTTTGTCTAAGCAGGATAATCTCCCTTATTTTCAAGATATACTGTTGCCCTGTTTTTTTGCTAAGCCTTCTGTTTTAACCTTGGAGTCGGAATTCTTTCTCACACAGTTTTATGTAAACAATAGCCAATGTTTATTTAACCATCTTTTCTGTTTTTCATTCCTTTTGTGATAAGAGGAACTTTGATGAGCACCTTTTTTCTCCAATGGGATTGAGGAGGAAGTGGCATGTCCTCCAGTCCCTCGTGGAGTTGAGAATCTTATAAAACATGTCAACTGTAAATAAACTTGCTCTTTTCCCTCCTTTCTGCTGAACCTAGCAGGTGTGAGAGCCTCCTTTATTGCGTTTTCACAGTAAGTCATCCAGAGGCAAGCCCCTTTTTTTTAAAGATTAGACCCCAGGTAGCAGCTAACCTTCTGAAACAGGATAAGAATTCCTACACTGATAGTAGTCAGCCCAGCTTTCCGAGAATTCACAAACCTAAAAAGTAGCCCTGAAAATCTGTCAAGGCTTTGCCACATTTACTATGGCAGAACTTAATGTGATCGAGTTCTTTGTCCCCTCCATATGAAGTTACCCCAAGATTCCTGCTGCACTGGGGATATTTGCACTATGTATCTCGTGAAAACAAATTGCATGGTGAACCACTGTCTTGGGATGAGAAATTTTGCCCTGAACTCTTTGTATGTAGAGGTATCATCCTGAAATCTGCTGCTAGTAAAGCCAGAATGAAAAGTAAAAAAAGGAAATTTTACATTCGTTAGAGGGTTTGGAGTTTAAATTAGTAGTTTGGAGCTACAGAGACTGAAGTGGGAAAGTACAGGATTTTATGTTAGGTCTCAGAGGCTGCAGGAATGATGCTTTCCAGATTAAACAAACCACAAAAATTCAACAAAAATAGAAAAAAATTTATTTGTCTACACAGACCCTTTTCCTTCATCTGTCTGGGTTAATACAAGCCTAAGCAAAATTTCAGAGGTATGCTATCACTAAGAGGAAAAAAATGGAGACGAATAAAACTTAAACCATAATTATTTCCATTACGCTTCAATGCTACTGAATAACAGACCAAAACTCTCTCTTCCTTCACTCTGCGTAAATCTTATAGCACATAACATGATAGTTTTTTTCACAAATGAAAGATAATCTACCATCAAAGGAGTACTTTCCTTGGAACACTGCAGAGCAGTTTGCTCAAGGAGCAACAAGAAGCAATTGCCATATTATATTGCCAAATTGATATCTCATAAACCCTTTGTTTAAGACATCAGGCCTGGGCCATCAGGGAAGCAATAGGTCAATCATAACATGTTCATTTGTCATGGCAAAACCCACCCTTTAATCAGTCAGGGTAAAGATGGGATAGCCAACAACCATGTCGGAAGGACTCCGAATTCCAAGCTGGCTGTTAGGAGGTCACTGCTTTGTTTCCCCAGCTCTGGGGCAGGAAGGGGCACTCTGAGAACAGCAGAGCCTCAGGCAAGCTGCCAGAGTTGTTCTGGCAGTGCTGATTGCTGAAAGTGAACCTACCTGGTAAACTAATCATCTCAAATTATTGCTTCGGTAATTTAAAATGCAAGACGGTACAAGGAAAATGCTAGTGAAGAGGAAAACTTCAACAACTTAAATGAAAATGGAAGACAAACCACAGGAATATGAAAGGATAACTTGTCCAAAGCACCAGTAATGAAAGAGAAACTAAACTTCACATTTTAGGTATAATCCCTACCAACAGGCTATGAAGACAACGGTGGGGTTGCAGTCCAGGATCAGACTTGACCATGTCCTTGACTGCTACTGCTCACACCCATAAATGCTGCTGTTAACATGTCCCTAGAAGACAATTCTTTTCCTCCACGTAAAATTTCCCAGTCTCTTCAGATTCATGATGCCTTTTCAATAAGAAAGCATCTGAAATCCCCCTTATCTCTGTTTTTCTGTTCAGTCAGAAGTGTGTCAGTCATGAGCCCACACTGCTCAGCCACCATGATTGCTGCTGTGCTTCAGCTGACAAGCTGTGAAAGTTTTGGCTGCCCAAAAACCATTGGGAACGTATTTATTTCCTTCTGTTAGAATGATGTTTGCCTCTTCCTGGCGTGTACCAGTGTACCCTCACACACATACATCAGGGGGTTTTAGTGACATCAAGTATCTCATCCAAGCAGTTAGGGAATACTACCTTGTTAATGAGACAGTGTTACTGCCAGCTGCTCGTTCCAATATCACTTAAACATGCATAGAAATCATTTCCTTATGCCTTAGCATCCTTTTTATAATCTGATTATAAAAAAGTAGAACATTATGTGGGGGAAAACAGTGTGGATCCCACTCTTGTACTTTGCAACAAACCAAGAACTGTTTCGGTGTAAATTGCAGTCAATGTCACAAGGTTTGAGCTAACCAAGGAAGATGTGAGATCAGAATGCTTTCTTCTTTCCTTTGGACTGCAAGCCTTTTAGTAAATCCCAGAAAGCTGAAGACCTCTGGGACTCACAACCTTGGGAAGAATTTGTTGAGAACAACCAAGTCTCATATGCAGTTACATATTCTCTAGCAACTGTGCAATCTTCTAATAACTTAATCCAGAAGTTATATTATCCTGCTGTCAGTAAAATACCACAATTTATGCTTACTGGGATGCTGAAGGCCTCAAATGCAGGCTGGCAGCTATGGTACCTGTAGGCAAACACTGTTCATGGCATTTACTCATAACTTGTGAGCCAAATGTAACACAGCCACAGTCCACACACAATAAAAGGACACCAGCTCCAACCACATAATCCAGCCATTTTTTCGATTGCAGTACGTTTTCCAAACCGTTTCAAAAATGTGCTTTTATTAAAGCGTGTGGTTTGTCAAAAGCACTTCCAGGAGGTGTAAGAAAAACAGCAAAGAAATTGGAGCTTGCTTAACCAAGTTTATAAACCTGCTGTTTCAGCCTCAAAGATGAATTACACTGCAGGAGCACGTTCACTAAACGTCCGTGCTCTCCTTCTTGCCCTCCTACCTGTGTTCAAAGAATAGAATAGAAAAACATAAATCAAAGTCTCAGAACATATTTCTCCCCCAATTCCAAAGCTGCCATATCTCTATACCAGGATCATAATCCCCTGCAATACAAATAAAGAGCACAGCCCAGCAATCACCACTTCAAAATAATTACAGGCCACACAGTAATTTACACTTATCTAAAGCCTTTCACCCCAAGAATCCCAAAGCAATTTATACACAATATAGATGTGGCTGATATGAAAACAAAAATGCCAAGGAGCTACTTGGGAATTGAGGCATTGTCTAAACCATGCGGATCTTTGCAGTCTAAAACTTACTCATTATCCTGATAGCAGTTTGAACTAAATCTATTAAAACCTTCCATCTCAAATTTCGGGCTATTCTAGGCACTGACAGGCATGTTCTGAACCTTTCTTTAATTTCAGTCAATGATATTGAAAAATCAATAAATTAAAAGACTGGAAATAACACTGCCCAGCAGACATACACAGCTTCAGGAGGTGCTCATCTGAAGCACAACCAGGCCTAACACACCCTTTTAGAATGAAAAAAGGTCTGAATTTCTATGTTTGCTTCCCTTTTCCTTTATGAAATTTAATTCTGATCCATCCAGGCTGTGGCTAAGTACTGGCCTACAGGCAGAGCTTTGCTCCTTCTGTGGCAGCTCTGAAATATCATCATTTACCTCCCAGCTGCTCAGTAAATTAAAGCAGACAGCCTACAGGTGCTTGCTGGAGTCCCAGCACTTTCAACAGCACCAGGCCACACGGGTACAAATTGGTCTTTAGGCAGAGCTGTGAAATAGCTCCTGGTTCCCTAATCCTGCAACCACACCCTGGGGCTCTGGGGGAGAGGAAGCTTGGGAAACTGAAGGGATGTGTATTTCTAACAATTAATTGGGAATCCATTTACATTTTCAAAGCTGTTTTCATATGGAAAAAGGCTACTGGCTCTTTCTATATTATTAAACACACATTTTGTTATGGCTTTCCTCAGCCTTCAAAGTGCAGACACGCAAATGTTGAAAGCATTCACTGTACACTTTGTAGGATGCCCAAAAGGCAAATTTGAGGGATATAAAAATCTTTTTTGCAAGGTGAGTTATAGACACCAGTGGCAGCAGAGCTCCCTGGCAATCTTCAGATCCAGAGAGATCGTCTCAAACTCCAGCATTTTAAGGGATAGTGAGATATTATTACCACATTTTAAAATAAGGAAATTGAATTAAAACACCTTCGTGCCATAGGATGCCTCGGTCTTAGGGGTGGGAAACTCTTTTCCCTTGCTCAGCCCTCTGTAACACATTCCTCTACCCAAACATGTACACAGGCCTGTCAGGGAAGCACAGGATTTTTAATGTTTTGAGTGAGAACAGCACCCACGACAGGACTGCAGCATCTCATCTGCATGGCTGATACATCTGCAGTCAGTCTGACCACTGAGAGCATCAGCCTCACTGCACCATCAGGAGTGCTGCTGGCTTGGGGAGAAGGAAAAGCTAAGTGTGTTTTGGGGAGCAGAACGTTTCTTCTGTTTTAAAATAAGATAACATTGAGGGAAACCTTACCATTTTTGCTGCCTGCATGGTACCACACTTCTGTTTCACTCCTGACTGGCAGCTGCAGCATCTCTCAGCAGGGAGACAGGACTTTGCTGTGAAAATGCAGAGAGAGAAGCCACTGGAAGGGCAGTTTCTTGCACTTCCTCATGATCCCTGGGCTGACAGCTGATCCACTAACTACACCCAAAACAAGTGAATTATTCAAGCAGTTTTCATAATGTTATGCTGGAGATGGTTGATTGCATTGCCTCACACTGGATTTCTTTTTCTTATTACTTTTTAGGGGGCAAAGATGTCACAAAATGAACATCGTTGTTTAATTAAAATGTCCTTAGAAATTGCAAGTATTCAGTGTTGTCTATTAAGAGACAGATGTCACAGAAAAAAAAAAAGTGATGAAATAACAGACCTCATAACGAGACTGGATTTGGCTAAACTCTGAAACTAAAACAGCCAAGATATGGGGTTTATTTCTTTTTCAATCTTCATATCGCTTCAATTTGTGGTTCACATCTTCAAGAGGGGAAAAACAATTTCGTTTAGTGAAAAAGCTGCCCAAAGTAGCTATGTCAATTTATAGCACCTGGGAATCTCAGTCTGTGCTAATCTGTTTCATTCATCCCCTTTTCTTGACACAGAACTGTCAAGGGACTAGCCTGGATGTGGAAATGTATTACCCAAGTGTCACCAGTAATGCTGTCTCTTTTTCTCCCATTCTCTCCAGAGCATCTAAGCCAGAACTGACATCAAAACTGGATTTGTGAAAGTGAGTGGAGGCAAGGGCAAGGAAAAAAAGGGCTGCAGGAGTGGGATTCTGAAGTAAATTCTGGGTAAAACAGGCTCTCTCTCTGCCTTCGCTGCAGACAGGAGTTAATTCCATAGTTCAGTTTTATCTTCTGTGCTCATATATTTATGAAAAGGCTTTGTAACTTGGAGTTTGTAACTGTAAGGGAGTGTATTAGACGACCCCAGTGGTCCCACGAATCTTCATCTGTGGTTTCACTGCTCTCATGGAGCACAACTGTTGTGAGAAGTTGGTCTGGAAATAGCAAGGATTTTGATTATCCACACAATAGGTCTTGCACTGACTTTGGAGTTCAATAAAGATTCATTGCAGAGACCTGATGTCAGGGAGTACATATCTGCTGCTTCCTATGTTTCTAATCACAGTACACTGGGCTGGAAAGATATCCTGGGGTATTCAGTCCAGTCCCTTGCCATTGCAGGTGACCAAATAACAAAACCCATTTCGTAACCTGATGGATTTCTTTGTTCTGTCAGAAGACATTTCGTGTCGTGCAGTTTTATTTCTAGTTACAGAAACTTTCAATCAGTGCCAGCCACACTCTTGGTAGAAATGTATTTTGAAGTCTTGGGATATTGAAGAGGATGGGAGGGAGGGAGGAAGGGAAGGAAAGAAGTCAGGATGAAAAAATATCCAATGTCACACAATCAACAAAGAATTAGTAAGTAGGAATAGACTTATTTACTGTGTATGGAAAATAGGCCATCTCAAATGCAATTCAAGTTGTCTTCCCATTAAAGTACAAACTTGGCTGTAAAAGTGTCTGTGCTGATGGAACAAAGTTCTGTATCTCATTTGATTTAGTTCCAAAAGATGCTCTAACTGAAAGAGGCACTATGACACTACACAACAAAGTTCATGCTAAATGGATTTAAATTATAGAACTGATAGATCTTACAGCATAAATTTTCATTTAAGTGTCTGTCTTAGCTCTGTGCTTCTGTACATTGCATTTAGAAGCTGATATAAGTGATCATTAATAAAATTCACAGTAACATTAAATCTAGTGAGGTAGTCAATAATACTGGGAACTGCTGGATTATGTAAATCAACTGGTAGAGTAACACACATTTTTAAACTGCAAAATGTCAAGTATTAAAGTTTCTTAAGAGGTGGGAAATAGAATAGTGGGACATAATGGCAGTGAAAGGGATTTGTCATAGGAAATCCCCAACAAAATGTGACATCCACAAGAGAGAAGGGGGAGAGCAAATATTTGGCTGCCTGAGAAGCAGAACCCAGAATGCTCAGGAGAGATTTTTTTTCACATTTTTTTAAAGGAGCTGTTGAAAATGCTGGAGAAGGAGAGGGGAAGGAGAAGAAGAGGCTGAAGGCAGAACAGGACACATGAGTGGTGTGACAAGACACTGAGGGATTATCAGCATTGAATAACTCAGAGCTCACCTGGTGTCACACAGGTTTATAATCAGGATGTACCTGTGAGAGTTTTCACTCCCATCATGGCTCCTGTTGGAAAGAGACTTCCCCTCCAGCCTGTAAGAACTGCAATGTCTTACAGCTTCTGCACTACTTCATAGATAGCTTGATAGTTTATTGTAAAGCACTTCCCTAAAGTAATACTCTTTCATTCCCTGTTAACTTTGTATCTAGCTTTACACAATTAATTAGGGAAGTGTTCAAAGACATAGATTTTAAACCACTTAATTAATTAGAAATGAAGGTTTAATGGCTATTCCTCTCAGACTATTTAATTTAATGAGAAAATTTGCAGGAAAAAGAAGGAAGAGAAATCAATTTAGTGTATAACAAATTGCAACAGAAAACAGAAAATAGATGAACGTATGTATCTGTTTGCTGTTCGACTGGATAAGAGCATCCCTATCAGAGCTCAGAGGGTTGCAAATTTTTGGCGATGGGGACACAACTCCTCAGTTCCAAGAAACTGCCCATTCAAACGAACTGGTATTTCCTGAAGGGAGGTTGTAGTCAGATGGGGACTGGTCTCTTCCACCAAGGAGCAACTGACAGAACGAGAGGACACAGCCTCAAGCTGTGCCAAGAGAGGTATTGGTTGGATATTAGGAAAAAAATTTTCACAGAAAGAATAATAAAGTACTGGAACAGACTGCCTGGGGAGGTGGTGGAGTCATGATTGCTGGATGTGTTTTAAAAAAGACTGAACAGGGCACTTGGTGACACAGTCTATTTGAGGTGTTAGTGCACGGGTTGGACTCAATGATCTTGGAGGTCTCTTCCAACCCAGACATTCTGTGTGTGATTCTGTGTGTGATTCTGTGTGGGATCCATCACACCCCAGAACTTCACTATTTCCATCTCACCTCCTAAAAACAACATCCAGAAATACAGGAGGAGAGGAGCCTTGCCCCAAGCCTAAGAAAAGGTTGGAATAGAGAGACAGGGCCTGCCGAGGGCCCCTCCCAAGAGCAGGTGCCAGCAGCTGGCATTCAGCCCAGCACTGCACTGGCCAGGGAGGCTGGAGGCTCCCGCCATGGTATCACAGGAGGAGGATGACCCTGTTCAGAAGGAGAAGGACATGTGTGGCCCCATAATGTCCCTGACTAGAAAAACTAGTGAGTCATCATCCTAACACCCAGCTGAGCAACGTGATTTCAGGCAGGACACACTTACTTGAGCTAAATCTTTCTATTACAGGAAACAAAGCCGTGCAGCAGCAGCAGCCCATCAGTTCTACTTTGTAAGAGCTGTCACACTGACATCTCTCTAAAAGCAAAATTCCTTTTTATGCCAGTGGAAGGTCTGAAAGCCAAATGATGGGAACATGCCCTTCTAAGTTACTGAAACATTGTGAGTTGCTCCTTTCCCTGAGGTATCTGCCACAAACAAGAAGATCCAAGACTAAAGATGGGATAACTTAGTAAGGAACACTGAAATACTTCTAATAATATGAGTAAGACCTAAGAAAATATCAGAGCTGCTGTTGCACTAAGCTTTGTAAAGACATTAAAAGAAACTGCCCCTCTCCTGAGACATTCCAAATCTAATCTCTGCTTTTAAAACAAAATTACTCTGGTACAGAGAAAACATCAGGCTTTGGGCTAGGGAGAGATGTTGCTTTGTTGTTTTATTTTAAGAACTTGGAATTTGATAGGATCTAAGTATAAGCATTCAAAAAACCACTAAATTTGAAAAGAGGCTTTGTTCATAAGTACTGGCAAGACTGATTGGTGTTAAGATGAAATGAGACTCCAAAGCATATAACCCTTCAAAATAAATACCAGCAGGCAGCACTGCTGTGATTTTGCCAGCCATCTGCATGATTCATCCCCATATGATGGTTTAGCCATCTATCTGTTTTTACCAAAGCATTTGGAATAAAGGCTTGCTGATACAAAGCATAGCTTTTTCTCCCTCAGCTATTGCTAACTAAACCTGTCACTAATTAGAATCAATTCAGTTGGTCTAATTAAATCAGGAAATGGATCTGCTCAGAACTGGGCCTCTCTTCCACAATTCATATTAAAAAAAAATTTACAATGAATATTGCTATTCCACATCAGCAATTACCTTTTTAAAAGACTAAGGGATAATCTTACATGCTATAGAGAGGAGGGGGGAAATATTAGGGAAAGTTTTTTGGCTTTCAGAGGGTAAATCTGGATACAAAGCCTAAGAAGCTCTAAGGAGTATGGAACAAATGCTATACTGCCCAAAAAGCAACAAGACTGGCTGGATAAGTCAGTGGCCTGGGCTAAACAGCAAAATGTTTCCCCAGCAAATCTCTGGGTCCACCCCAATAAATTCTAGTCTGGCCAGCAGCAGTATCACTGCCAAGGAGGGAGAATGCTTCTGCATTTTCTGTTCCAGTCAGGACAGGATTTAATCCTAAACATTTCTTTTTTAAATCATTTAATATCTAAAATTTATGTAATCACTTATGACTAACTCCTCATTGTAACAGAAGTTTTAATGTATGCAATTATCTCTTTAGTTTGGGATTTAAATTAATGTCAGTCATTCTCCTTCCATTTGAAATCTCATTTTTCACATGTACAACACTTTCAACCAGTTTTGGAAGAGAAATATCAAAGGAGCTAATTCCCCCTGGTTTAATTTAACTGAAGAAAATAGAGTTACAGAAAGGACAGTTTTGAATCACTGCAGTGTGTCTGAACTCTCACAAGCAAGACAGAAAGCAGCGGAAAATCTATGGATGCATAAAGAATTCAGTGTTTTACTGGGTTTTAATGAGGCTTTTTCATTTTGACTGAGGGGAGGGCAGGGAAAGAGGAAAGTATTTCTGCAACACCACAGTAAACCTACCATGGAACAACAATTTCTTCTCTGATCCCTATTATGTTCCTGGAACTGCTCACGAAATGAAGCATAATTGATGCAATTGTCAAACCCCCTTCCTCCAAGCACCATAATAATTTCCCACACCAAAATACTTTGGGACTCTTGTCAGAAGAGGAGTCCTCAGCACCTTCCAAGAAGCAGCGGCTTTCTTGGCACTGCCATTCTGTTTCAACAAAATCATCTGATCCATATGCTAAATTATTCCCACACTTCAGGCTGCACCACTGCTGTGCTGTCACTCTGCTGCTGCCCCAGCATGGTGGGTTTTGCTTTGGGACATTTTGTCCAGGCCAAACCTGGCCGTGCAGAAGATGCCAACACTGAGCAAGTGGCTGCTTTAAAGATGCCTCATTGCATCTAATTTTGACTAACAAATTATGTAGGTAGGCAAATAAGGTTTGTCATGATGAACCTGAAAAAAAAGTCTCTCATAATTATATTCACTTTACTTATGTATTTCACCAAATCCACTACATGTTCTTCCACAGTATGAACTCCCCTGAATAACAAGAAATTTATAACTCAGTGTATTTTGAGCTCCTCCTTTCTGTATTTCTGTTCCCATATTAAGCAAACATAAGGATTCAGAGTAATAATGTGTGCACACATAAATATCAAATCCTGTTTCTGAGTTTCAACTTTAGAATTCACTTCCCAGACAAAATTTGAATGCTCTAAAGTGAGGCAGGAAAATTATCAAAGTGAATTGTGAACAAATATTTGAGAATGTTTGAGAAATATGGAAGCAGGGTTTTGCTGTATTGCTTTGGCTCCTTCTTTCCATGGGATTGATCTGAATGCATTATGAAGACTATTAGAATTCATCTCTCCTTTGCATGGAAAATGGAAATTCTCTGACAAATTACTTGAAGTGGGATGTATTCAATTCCATCCCAAGAGATAACATTTTGTTTTGAGAAGAGCCAGATGCATGAATGTTGCTGAGCTGCAGCAGCACAAGTGCTTCAAGCTGTGTATGGTGTATAATTCAGAAGGCACCTCCCTAGAAAGGCACTGCTGGAAGATTGAGCAGAGCCCAGTGCACTCCTGGTCCCTTTCTGGTCAGAAAAGGAGGGGAACCCCTGGAAAACCCCTGTCACAGCAAGGCAGATGGGTTTGGGGGAATCCAGAAATGCAGCCTGGAAGCTGGCCAGAGGCCAGCATGGGGATGGGCAGCTGCTGACAAGAGCAGCAGCAGTCACTGAATACAAATTTCTGCTAGAGCAACAAGAGTTAGTAAGAGACAGTTACTGGTGGTGCTGCTTTTCCAAAAGGAAGCATTCCTAAAGAAAAATATTCCAGGTTTTTAATTACAAGTTTTCTTTTTTGGTGTTTTATATTTCAATTCTAGATTTAAAAGAAAGAGAAAAATAAACCAACAAACTCTTGGTTTTGGCAGAAAGCAGAAACTTCTTTCTCTCACACACACATTTCATTTAATTAGTAATTTGCCAGTAAAGGATTTCTGACAGAAAATGTTGGTCCACCCCATGCTGCTTCACGCACAGTGAAAATGGATTTCAAAAATTCTCCAGCATCTAGAGGATGAAGCAATCTTCCCTTTGCCCCAAGAACAGCACCTTCAGTTTGGTACCTGAGATGTGAACAGCAGCTCACTAGAACTCCCCCAGCTTTGGGCAGTGAGATGCACGGCAGTGTGGTTACATCTGAAAATGGGATGATCAGATGAGCACACAGTGAGGGACACTAACACATGGCAAAGATGACAGAAGTAAAAGCTGCAGGAGAAACAACTTCTACAAATGCTATATTTAAATCCGGCCATGATGTGGAGTAGCTTAGCACACCTTTTCTGTGAAACTGTTTTTGCCAGTGTTCTTAAAATATTCCTGCTAACCCATAAGAAATATTCCTCATTGATTTTGACAGTTATGTATATTTTAATCTTACCAGAGATGAGCTTTCAGTGACTAGCAAGTTAAATTTTTCCCAGCTGTTTATTTGCAGGTGGGGCAGTCAGCTCCCTCAATGGCTTAAGTCTCACTGTGGTTCAAAAAACTTCATATTGGTGTAGGTTTCCTAAGAAATATTCACAAATTTAATGTCAAAAAAGGTAGTCAAGGACTCTGTGACTGACATTTACACACACACAATCATATGCAATGTATTAACTCAGTGTTTATGGCTCTGCATGCAATTAACAGCACTGCAATTAAGTTCTGGCATAATACTGCATTTCAAAAGGCCAGCAAAAGGATGGATATAAAATAAGCCAGCAGAAAAAAGTCCTTTATCATTGCATTTTCCCTTGGGTGGCTGCATCCTTAGAGATGGACTCACAAGCACTGCGACTGGGCTGAGCCTGTGGAATGTTCAGAAAAGAGTTTCTTTGCCACAGTCCTGCTGAGGATAATTTGACTCAAATTTCAGTACCTGTTCTGAAAACAAATGTAAGGCATGAGCCACTCGGCCCATTATCAAATATCATACCCAAACTAGATGACAAAAAGATGCTGATTTGCAACGTGACCCACTGCTTAATACAGCACTTTTATTTCTTCTTTATTCCGAAGAATCCAGCTACAGGTGCTGTTGTTGTCAGATTTCCAAACATCTCAGCAGCATGGATTGCCTCCTTTCAGGAAGATGTTCTCAGATCCATCTGTACAATACTGAGTTACAGGGATGGCACGTGCTTGGTTGATGTGTTTCCCCCTGAGTGCCCATTCAGCGTTTGTGCCCTTGCACCTCGTCCAAACAGGCTAAACGATTGCTGGTGCAGCTGGTCATAAAGTTTCCAACAAAACAGCTATCCATCAAAAAATGCCAGTCTGTAGAAATTAATTCTTGTCTTACAACATGTCAGTTTTGATTTACCAGGGGCAATCTTCTGCTTTCCAGTGGGATTTCTGACAAACATCACACAGCACATTTTGCCCCAGAGCCCCTGTGGGTGAGTGTGCTCATACAGCACTGCCCTTCCAGCCCACTGCAGACCCTAGGACTTCTTGCATGTCTGGGTGCCTTTTAAAAGCACCTGGAAAAATGAGCACAGACTTTACAAGGTCATTCATCTTTAAGGCATTTTTGAAATATTTAAATATGATCCATTGTTTATGACATTTCCTGATGAATCCGGGGTAGCTACCCAGGAGAAAGGCTGCGTGCAGTTTAGGTGTCACCACTGCAAGGCAACAGCTGAGCAAGGATTTCCACGGACAGGATTCTGGACTTAGGACCATGGACAGCACATTCTGACTGATAAATTTGGTACTGCTTCGGAGCTGATGGCAGAAGTAGTCCTGATCCTTTACTCACTCACGTAATGTAAACTGCAAAGGGGATGATATCAGGATAAATATTGCTCGTTGGTGTCTTTTTAATCTTAGTTGTATGGCATCTTTTCTCAGATTAGTTAATGGTTGGAACACACATAACATAAACATAGAAAAGACTTTGTGTCATTGACAACCCCAAAGCTCTGCTGCCGTTAGAAAGGAAAGCAAAAGTGAGCATGCAAAATGCTCTTCACTTTGGAGACACAAAACACGAGGAAGCTAATTTGTTTCTCTGCTATCACCACTTCTGAACCTGGCAAGAGTCTCCTAAACCGAGTCCTATTTTATTCATGAGGATTATACAGCAGTTTCAGGAAAGCAGCTGGCAACTACCAGTCATTCTGCCTTTTAAAGCTGAGTAAGCAACCCTTTTGTTTTATTAACTAGTACAGGTTTTGTTAGTGCCATCTGTAATAGAAGTGATTCTATTGATTACCAGGCTGGCTTGTGCTAATTAGCTAAATTACACTTCAGAAAAAGATCACTGAATTCTCCAAGTTTTATGAGGGGTAGATAATCTGGCTTATCAAACAAATCATTCCAGAACAATGCATATATGTTGTACTTTATCCTTGCACAGTAATCAGAAACCTCTTCCTGAAAAACTTCTGAGGAGCCAGGAGTGGTTCAGAGTTAAAAGGCTGGGGTGTGGAGTAGGAACACTTACAAATGAAGGTAACACCTAGTGCTTGTTATCTGCTCGTGCCAATTCACCATAGATAATTGAAATGTGTTTGCTATCCAATTAGTGCTTGTTTCTGTCCTTGGTACTGTGCTAAATCAGGTTAATGAATGAAAACTCCTGATGGTTTAGTATCACTCTGGCTATTTTGACACTAAGCAGATTTAGCATTGATTTTGAGAGTATGTTACTTTCTTCAAACACAGGTTGGGTTTATATATACTTATACTTACACACGTAAGGTATAACGATCTGTGAAGTGAGGGTGGAATGAGGCTATCTCCTGTATGATGATTCTAAAGTCTCAAAAAATCAACTGGAAATTGCATGCCTGCCTCTATGCAGCACAGCCCTCACAAAATTTACCGTGTGGTAAACCTGTGCACATGGCAGGTGACAGTCTGGTGGTTCAAAAGCCAGCTCTCACCTCCCTTTTTATCTCCTCAGTGAACTGGTGGCAAGTGTCCCAGTTGATTTTTAAAAAGCAGAAAATAGTTTTATTTCAGAAAGTAAAAATGAATATAAAATTTAAAAAATGTCATTTTCAACAAAATAGAGCTTGCAGCATGGCTCTGCTGCATGATCCTGCCACGTGTTGTTGTGCTGTTCTGCAGGCACTGTCCCCAGTGCCAGTCCCCCTCTTATCAGACAATGAACCCAACCTTGCTGGACGAAAATTTGGCCAAAAAGAAAAAGGTCTTCTAAATATTTTTGATAATAATTGTTTAAAAAACCACATATAGCTGCTCCAGTTGCATCTCTTAGTCACCCAAAGGTATAAACACTCTAAAGGGGACATGGAATGGGCCACCCCATAGTCAATACAAACCCAGAAACTATTCCAGAGGCAAGAGCTCTAAATTTAAGAAAAATGTCCTTTCTTTGGCTATTTCAGTATTTTATCTTCAAAAAAACCAAGATTAAGAGACTGCAACTTAACAAATCCTTTTGCAGATTAGCATTAATGAAAGTTTCAGGAGTGATAGGGATTTTTTAAAAACCTGACCAATCCACATACTGCATTTCTGTAGCTTTTAAACTTGAAGTTCCAGCAGTGGTGAACTTATAGGGCAGATTATGATCAGACAGGGCTGATTTGCATGAGCTAAAAGTATAAACTCAGAAGTTAAATCCTGTTTTTTCCCATTTTCTTTGATCCAATCAATATGCATACTGTCTGAATTCTTCCACAAACCATAAATGAACCTAACTTGAACAGAACTTTCATTGTTGAGTAGTTGACATTGACTGTCATTACTGTTCCTACCGAGGCAGAGAGTTTCTGATCACATTTTCCTGCAATATCTTTGTAGAGTCATAGGATTTATTTCACTTAGATATGACACATACCTCATCACTCTGGGAGTTATCCAAATTCTTCCTGTGCCCAATAAACTCCTAGAACTAAATGAAGCTGTGCTGCTTTCTGTGGGTTACAGTGATGGAAGAATATGTTTTGAACTATCAACTTACCATAAACTTCAAAGAAACTGAGAGTTTAAAGAAAGTATTTCACTATCTATAGTTTCTGAACTATATGACTAGAATAAAAATATTAAAATGTGAGAAGATCCATTATTGAACCACATTCATTTTTCATTGACGCTTTTTGTCAATTAAGCCAAGCTTCCATTTCTCAGGCTTCATACAGTATATTTTATTATGGTAATTCTTCTTTTTGCTTTTTTCCTTCAAGTTTGTCTGTTATTTTTTAAACTCCTCATATTACAGAAGTAGACGGCTTCATAAGGCAGTAACATGGTTTAATAAAAACTCTGCAAGAAGGAGTTTTTTCCATGGTTTTCTACTTCAGGGATATATCAGATTTTCCTCAGATAGACCTTTTTTCCTTTTCCATTTTCCCTCCCTGACAGAAGTCCATTCATGCTTTTTCTCACAGCCAGCCAGGAAAATATCATGAACTCCCTGCTTTCATTGCAGGAGTCCCTGTGCCACCACACAGTTACAGTGTAATGAGAGAGATTTAAGGGAAGGTTAAAATCAGCTGCTGTGTGAGACAGGGAGTTAAATTAGCTCTGAATTTCACAGCCAGGCTACAGTATCCAGGCTATCCTTCTGAGCTATGATTTTTAATTGTTTCACTGTGATCTTGGACAGTAACTACTTCAGGAAATTATTATTCTTCCTT
The DNA here is from genome assembly GCA_013397175.1 of Platysteira castanea. Classification (NCBI taxonomy): domain Eukaryota; kingdom Metazoa; phylum Chordata; class Aves; order Passeriformes; genus Platysteira; species Platysteira castanea. The sequence continues at coordinate 125,081 of VYXC01006194.1, read as the reverse complement.
TTTTGGTTTTTTTTTTGGGGGGGGGAGGTTGGTACTTTGGGGGTGGTTGTTGTTTTGGGTTTGGTTTTTTTTGGGTGGGTTTTTTTTCGGTTGGTGGTTTTGGTTGGGTTTTTTGTTTGGCTGGTTAGTTTGGGGTTTGTTGTTGTTGTTGTTGTTTGGTTTAAGCTGGTTTCTAATAGATAATTCAACAAGAATAGACGATTCCAAGCTACCAGCCAGAGAATTCAGTAAGTCAGAGCCAGGTAGCTGCCATGCAGTCTCTGTCTTCCAGACTGAGTGATCACCCAATACTGCAGCACATTTCAGGGACATATGCATTTACTCCTCTGTACAAGTCCTTTTATCTGTCTTTCCTCTGCAGCGTCTGAACAGTTTCCTGTAATGCATTAAGAAATATGAATATTATACATCACCTCTATGGTTCTCTTTCTCATGTTCATGTAGGTGAGGAGAGAAATATATTAATGTTAATGATCGCTTTAACTTCCTTAATACTTCTGCTGCTTCCAGCTTTTCTGAGCAGGGACTCTTTCTTACTGGTAAGACCATTTGGGCTTAAAGCTCTTTCTGATTTTAAAATGTATCACAGTGACAGTCTTTGCATTTCAAGGGAGCAGTAGTAATGGATTTACTGACCTGTCTAAAGCAGCATGAATTTGGTGTGTGAGACACTCGCGGACTTTTCAAGACAGCGGGCACCCGAAGGACCCTGCAGGGGGGGTGGCACAGCACGACTGCCCCTCTGCCCCAGCACCACGCCAGGGATGCTCTCCAGAGCTCGCTGCCTGCCAGGACCCCCCAGTCCTGCAGTGCTCACCTTCTGGGCAGCCCTCCCTGATTATTTGTTATGGATGCTCAGTGCAAACCCCAGCAGGGGAGATTCAGTGACTGTGGGTCTCACTGAGGTGTCAGTGTGTCCAGGCTGTTCCTCTCTAGTCCGTTTTCTGTGCTTGACAGCAACCAGTTTCTTCTCATCTGATCTCTGAAAGTAATCTCTGACTCCTCCAGTCAGTGCATGGGTATTTCATCATTCATTGCAGTTTATATTCACTGTTAGCATATATTAACCAGCACAGCAACATTTTCCTACCAAAGGTGTTATGGACAGATGGTTCAGGCAATCATTACACATTCTTGTACAATTTGCTCTGAAAGAAAATGTCTGAAGGCAACTTTTCCATACTTGTGGTTAGAAAACATCTCCCTCTTCCTCTTGGTGCTCCAAGGGCCCGCAGCCACCCATGGTGCAGGAGCAGTGCCTGGTGCAGGCAGGGGTGGCCCAGGGTGGCTTTCCCCACCACCCAGCTGGGAGTTAGTGCCACACAAATTATCCAGCCCTAAAATCCCGATGCACAGCAGCACAGCCAGCCCATGGACACTCCTTTCACAGACACCAGCGAAGCTGAGATTCACCAGCCCTGTATCTCTCCCATCTACTCAGGCTCCATTCAGCATTTCTCTTTCAGCTGTCCCTGAGCCTGTAGACATCCTCTCCTCTAAGCTGCTGTTCCCTCTTCAGAAATACATTTTGGAAAGCTGTATCATGATGTGAAACAAAAAAATCCCCTTTTAGGACTTATCTTTCTCCTAACATGGTTTCCAGTTGTTTGTAGGCTTTGTTTAATGTCATCTTTTCAATTTAAATGCTCTTATTCCAAGATAAAAAAAACAATTCCCTTACTTGCATTTCTTTTATCTGACCTAATTAGTTTTTTAATTAATTCATAACTCCAAAAGCCTTCATTTATTTCATGTTTCAATTTAACTTCCGAGCTGGCATAATCAGATTAGCAATCAAACCCATTTTGAAAATATTTCTCCTCACAGGAAGCTGGGAAAATTCATACAAAACTGCCTCTGCAAATCTAAGAAGCTTACTGTTCCTGCTTTGTTCTCCCCAGTCTAACATTCAAGTTTGCAGGCATCCCACTCCATCTGATGTGAACTTGCTTACAGGGATGATCCTCTCCCCCAGCAACAGCTCTGTTATTATTAGTTATTTGCACTGCAGTGCTTGGAAAGGATTCAGAGGAGCAGGGATCTGGGTTGCACGGAGCCACACGGTGCCTCCTGGGCACAGCTACCCTCCTGTTTCCCAAATTACTGCTCTCCCTGCAAGGCCAAAGTGTTCCACTCCTCAGCAGTGATAAGCGACATTTCACGGGTGTACTTGGAAAGCAGTCCATTAAAAAGTACAGGCAGCTGCAGATCAAAAAGGCTGTGATCAAGCAGAAGCAGAGAGCAGGGAGTTGTTCCCTTCTCTGAAACACTCCCGTGGCACTGCTCTGGCTCAGGAGAGCACCACACTTTGGGAAAGCACTTAAATATGGGCTGGTCTTTGAATATCAGCTCGGTGCTGCTGAAGCCACTGAAAGATAAACATCCTCAAGAGCATCTTGAATAAAGACAGACTTAGCTTCTGTTTACACTCTGTAGCCGATTTGGGATCTGGAAAATGCAACCCAAAAAGCAGAAAGTCATTGTCAGGGCAGATTTACAGAGCACCACAGCACTGCCTGTGCCAATCACAGCAACACTAAGATTTCTTATCCAACTAATACTCCCATTCTTGCCAGTTTTGCCCTGGAAATGGAGAAATTATACATTTCCTACAGCATCTCTTCTAATCTTTCTGCTATATCCTGGAGATATTCAGAACCTTCTTTGCCATGGTAATATTTATAACAGTTTTCTAAAAATCCTAATAAACACTGTCCCATTTTTGTGCTCTCCTTCAAGTATTACCTGATGCCACAAAGCACTGATTTAAAACAGCCCAAACACTCCAGTGGTTCACACCACACTCACAGTCTCTTTAACTTACAAGATTTTTTTAAAGATTACATAGCATGCTATTTTATTTCATATATGTGTGAAGAGATGGGAAAATGTTAAGAAATTACATAGATTAGGGACTTTTTCCTTTATGCTTTGAACTTCTTAATTCACACATTGAGAAGCAATTGAGAGAATCACAATATAATAACTAGCACAAACATTGGAAGTGCAAATTTTTAATTCCTTAGACACACCAAGCCCATAAAGATTTAAGAATTTAACTAAACATTTACTACCCTACACTCAGAAAGCTGTGTAGTGTCTGGCCAAGGTTAATGCAATTATTAAAATATAAACACATCTAGAAAGAGAGGACAACTTTAGTTGGATAAAAGCTACTACATGAGAATTCTACCAAGGCTTAAAGTTTCGTGCATACAGATGAAGAAAACCTTGAAAAAGATAGCTATGAAAAAAAACCACTTTAAAATAAATATGATTACTCATCTATTTGTGTAACACTGAGGCTTCTCTTGCTTTTAAAATCATTCAGAAGAAATCTAAATGGTATGACATGACAATACAGTTTAAATTAGGTCACTCACATTAATCAATATTAATTTATTCTTATAGCAAGTAATATGTGTTGTCAACATTTCATCTTTAGAAAAGGACTAACAACATTAAAACCAGCTCTCATGATGATTAATGTGTGTTAAAAATTAAAATTAAAATTAAACGTGTGTTTATTCTCAATAAAGGATATATGCATTGCTCCTATCATGTTATTAAATTAGCTTCCCATGATAACACAGTATTTGCATGTTTGAACATTAAACATTTGTACTGATGAACTGCAGATTCACTGCTGAAACTGCTAATTCTGCAACTGCATGAAGATTATTTTTTACAAAGCCAGAAGGATATTTCTTCTTTTAAAAACATTCTGCACATGCTCTCATGTAAAACATTGCAGTAGCTGACAGTACCCAGATTCGGATGTCTGTGTGAGCTGAGTGGGAAATAACCTTCCATTAATTTTCAAATAACTTCTGGATGCCATGAGTGGCGTGATGCTCAGTGTCATGTTTTTCTTGGGATTTTCTTGACGACTGAAACCCATTCATAATTCATATGCTCATAAAATCCACCTGCAGAACACATCAGAGGAGGGGACACAGCTGTACCTGCCACGCTGGAGTGCACAGGCATCACAGCATGGTCTGAGTCTGTCCCCAGAAAAGAACACCACAAATTTTGCTAAACAACCTTAAAAATGGTTATAGGGAAGGGCTGAACCCTGCCAGCATTTCAGTTCTGCCCCAGCACACTCTGCCACCAGGCATGGGTGCATAAGTGTGGTCTGGGTTTGGGCTCCAGAACTGCTCTCACCCCAGCCTATGGTTCTGCCAGACTGGGATCCATTTCCAGCACCCGAGGGGCCCTTCAGAAAACCCCAAGCACACTCATAAGCTCACGTGCAGTGTGGGGACAGTGTGGCATCCTCATCCCACCCATCCACACAGCCCATTTCTGCTGGTCAGGAGAGTGAAAGTTCACCAAGGCAGAAACCAAACCTGCAAGCGGAGCAGTTCGAGGGCTTTAACACATTTACAGCTGTCTCCTGCTGTGGAGTTTGTGTCACACTTGGGCTTGTCCCCTTGGAGGGACATTGAAATGCCAGACAGAGGTGCAGCAGCTGCAGATGTACCTGTGCAGAAGATGGCTTCGGTCAATTTTTTCTCCACAAGGGCTATTATAAAGTTCCTAAATCATCACTTTGCTTGAATTTCACTTACACTAACATACATAAGGGAAAATGATGATGTATTAAATGATCATGATCTATAAAAGCCATAATTCCCACCTTTCCTTCCCCTCCACCCGTGGAGTGTTATGGGCCCAGACTGGGCACACCAGTGATGCAGAGAAGTGCTACTTTTGTTTGTCTTATAGATAACCTATGATGGGATGAGGGAGGTGACAGTTAAGGAATGTGTGACCTCTCAGCACCGTGCCCACATTTGTGTTATCACCTCTTCCAAACACCTCCTGCCTGCAGTGTGGGTGCAGTGGGTGTCAGCAGAGCTGGTGCACCAAGATGTGGCACTCAGTTGCCTCTAGCAGTGCCTTAATGCTTTCCTAAGCACTTTGCTTGAAGGATTTAATACTTCCCATCATCTCCTTTTGCTCCGTACCCCTCTGTCTGACACGTAAATAATGAAAGTGTGCTCTTCCTATTTTGGTACCTCGTGCTGACAATCAGCTGCAGGAAAAGCACAGTCAGTCAATATTTGACAGGAAAGAAAGAGAAAACAGGCTGAGTTTCATCTGTGCAGTACGTTTCAAAGGCAATCCCATAAACTCTCTTCAGCAACACTGGAGCCTGACAATGCCAGCTGCTGGAAATGCTCATCCCTTTGCAGAAGTCCCAGCTCTGGCTGCAGTTCCCACTAAACCACACCAGAGGAACACAGGAGCTTTAACAGCTCTGACAAGCACATGACTGGCCACACATCCCTGTGCTTTAGGGCTAGGGGTGAGCCTGAAGTGAAAACCAGAAACTTTCAGGCAGAAATAGAAAGTGCTGTGTAACCAGGTCCCCCCACTGCTCTGAGCACAACAACCCCACGCTGCCCACAGCCACACTCACTGAAGTCCCTGGTGGCCTGGGATGGTTGCCCAGGGATGGCAAATTCATGTGCAGAAGGAAAAAGCTTCAAGGGCTTGACAGCCTGGATAACAGAGAGTGGAAATGTCCATCTGCCAAAGCCTCTGAGGGGCAACTCGCACTTCACTGTTTCAATATTTCTGAAGCACAGATTAATTAATCTGACTCCCAGACTAGATCTTCTCAGCTATGAAGATGATTTTAATATTGATTCTTTTTGTATTCTCCTATATCAACTACTACTTCCAACCTGATGGAAATCTTCCAGGAATTTTGCAAACGATTGATGATTTGAAAATACCTGAGGTATTTTATCCACAGAGGTGCCCTTATAATGGAGGAAATGAGAACCTTTCACTAAACACTTGGGAAATATTCATTATTCATACAATCAACACCCAGTCTTGGTCTCTGTTTATGTACTTCTCTGTCAAAAACTTTTACACTGCTTTTATAAGTATCAGGGCCTGCCTTTTTGATGCTGAAGTTTCACATTCTTACTGAAATTTAGGCTTCCAGCAGCTTGCAGCCCCCCTGCACTGGAACTGAGTATTAAATCTATGCTGAGGTCAAAAAGCAGTTGTAGTCACTCCAAAATATTTAATGCCTTTCCCCAGATCCTTCCTTGCATCGTTATCCACATAAAGTAAAGGTGCAAGCCTGGTGCTTTATTTTCACACAAGGTATTTCTCTCAGAATAGTTTCGCCCCATGTAGGAAAATTTTACCCTAATGAAAATTTATATTGTGGAGCTTCTGCAAGTGGGTGCTGGGGCAGAGGCACCTGCACCCTCAGCTGCCTCCGAAAGCAGAGCGTGAACCACTCAAAGCAGCACTAACAAGCACCAAAGCTTTGCCTTGCTTGGGGCATTTTAGAGCCCTTGGGTAGAATTGTAGTTGCAGCTGACCCCATGGAATACACAGAAAAAGATCATTCCCCCTGGAAGCATCTCTGGCTCTCCACTGACTGCAGAGAACCCAGTGCAATTACCTTCCTAACCTGGATGCCTCAGGCGAGTTGAATCCATCCTCCTTTTGTGTAGTCTTAGCACTAAAATGCCTTGAACTGTTGCTGTTTTGCCTTCACCTTGATCCCCTTCCCCTGTGTTGCCACACGTCTGCAGAAGGCATCTGGTCCTTCCCGTTCAGTCCTCAAAAAGATAAACTCTTTATTGTAATCTCTGACCTTCCAGAATGGAAGGGAAAAGTGACACAGGTTTCAAATTCAGATTGCATGGAATAAGTAGCTACAAATGTTTTCTTTATGAATGAAAAATAATGACAGTAGAGAACACCAAAATACGTCTTTGAGACATTTCCTAACTGGAGGGAGAAATAAATTAAAATGTGCAATAAAAATTTTATAGCAGTTAGTGATTTCACTTTGGAAAACCTGCTAGGAAAAAAGTTAATGGCATAATAAATTATTTTTTGGGGTGAGAAATGATTATTTGGGGGGTTTAAGGTTTGACAATTTCTTGTAAATCTAATCAGCCAGCTAGCAATTAATAAGATTAAATTGCTTCATGTCTTTCATGCTGTACCGAGGCAGAGCACTGAGTGCTCAGGTTTCTCTTACAGGCTGGTTCACATCAGCTGTGTGCACATGGAAGAAAGCATTCTGAAATGTGTTAAATCACTATCAGCAGACACTCAGGGCAAGGGATCAGAGGACACAAGATTTCTACCAGCATGGTTGGAAGACTCTTTATTTCACTTTGGATTCTGCCCAGTGTATCTTTAGCATTTCATTTTAACTCTAAGGAAGAAGCAGGTAATTTGGGTCTGACAAGTCTCAAATCAACACTCAAACCCCCTGACATACTGTGTTTTCATCTATTACGCTTTTGATCCTTGAAGAGACTGAAATCTGTTTGAAACAAATTATTTTTCAACATTGTGGATGACACTACAATTTTTAGCCACAAATTCAGTTGAAATGAGGAATGAGGAAGTGCCAAAATGTCAAAGCCAGGGAGCTGGAGATGGCTTTGGTACTTTTGTTAATTTGGATCCAAGATGATGTACAGGACCACAGGGCACAAAAAAAGAGTTTGGGTTTGAAATAAACATTAAAAAGGTAAATGGGATAACCAGAGTTCAAACACAAAATTCAAAGTGTCCATTTCCTTTATACGTGCCTCCTTCAGAGTTTTGCTTTAAAACTGAACTCAACCACAGTTTAATGGCAGGAGATGATGCAAAGCTGAATCAGTGGCTGGCAGCCTGAAGAGAAAATTCATAGCACCATTGCATGAGAAAGGAGGCAGAGCTTAGCTGGTGAGACTTAAAATTTATATTTTTCCATTATAATACTTTTTCTAAGTTATTACATATCGCTAAGAAAAATGAACATGCTACGGTGGATTTATTTAAACCTCAGTGGAGTTTGGAGTTATTTGGATTTGTCTTTGAGCAATTTCATCTATTTCTCTTCTTGTCTCCAATCAGCAGACACATAACTGAAAATCCTGTTACAAAATCAAGTAGTTTTCATCTTCAAATGTTAATTATCACAAAGTCTTTGTGAAGCTGATAAGCATCACTGCCCTCCATTCCTCAAAGGAGGCAGACAGTAGCAAAGCAGCTTTCCTGATACCACAGAGAAACCATCCCAGAGCCTGAAATGGGATTTAACTTCTGTGCTTTTCTGAACTGAGCAGTGGCAGGGACAGTGCCTTCGTGATGAGTGTCACTGGGCACTAAGTCAGCACTTTAAATCACTCTTTTTAAAGTCTGCACAAGTGAAAAAGCATCCTCATGGCAGAGCCGCAGGAGCTTGCCCCATGCAATTCCACAGATACTTGGCTCAGGGAAAATGTTCTCCAGGCTCACATCCCCACAGGCACATGTGGAGGCAAGGGGTCAGTCCAAGGCAGAAACTGTAGGCAAATGTTAGTTTAATTCCAAGAAAGGCAGTGCAAATCTTCACCTCTGAACATGATCTAACATCACATATGTGAGGGAGCATCAATCCTGTGCTCCCCACACTGGTTTGGCTGCAGTCCATCTCTCCCAGCTGGAGCAAACCCCGTGTTTCATCACAGCAGTTCCCTTTACCTCCACTTTGATGTATTTGCTGGAATTCTTATTAGGCCATGGAGAAAAGGCATTAGAATAAATGAATTCCATTTTTCAGGAGCTCTTTTGAAGAACTAGCCCTTAACCATAATTTGTTTTCTTCAGTTAAGCAGAAGGTTTATGACATTTGGTGTAGCCTGGGTGTTCCTCAGAACAGAGCCTTTATCTACCTGTCCACAGGAACTTGTGCAACGAGCTCCATATCCTTGGCCAAGGCTTTTCACATCTCACCACAACATAAATCCTGCTCTAAGCATAAAGTACATCACTTTTATCAGACGTCTCTCACTTCAAAGGGAAACTGCAGTGGAACAGAGCATTAAACAGATCCATGGGGCTCATAAGCATTTATAAGCCTCCTAAAAGCAAAACTCTTACAGTTCATCTTCTCAGCTAAAAAAAGGCTCCGTTTTAACTTCTCCTTTCTCTTTTTTTTTTTACTGTGGAATACAGCAATATCTGTGAGCTGTTCAAAGCTCACAGTGAAGATAATTCAGGGATCTTGGTGCTTCCCATGTGCAGACCAGCGCCGAGGGCAGCCCAAAGGAGCAGCAGTCCCTCACAGCTGGTGGCTCCCCCCAGCCCTTTGCTCAGCTCAGTGTCCCCAGGTGCCTTCCCACAGCCCAAACCTCAGCACTCCCAGCACGGAGGGCAGGGGGTCACTCAGCCCTGAGCCTCGGGGCAGCCACACCTCGTGCTGTCCCCACTGCCATGGGGCAGCTCTCTGGGCAGAGGAGAGGCAGCTGGGAGATCTGACCGGTTGTGGGCTCTCCACAAATGCTTATTGTGGGGTAATTAATCATGAGTGCTAATCGTCACTCTGCCTGTATTGTGAAGGGCAGTGTGTTGTTCCTGCACACACAAGCAGGGAAAGGTTGGCAAAGGCAGAGGGTCAGGGCCAAACACAACCAAAACGAATCACACAGTGTAACAGGAGCAGGATGAAGCATCACAGACTCCCTTATTCCTTATTCCCTGGGGTTTTGTCTTTTCCTTTAAAAAATGAGTAAAATTAGGCTTTTAAAAATTCCTGTTACAAGTGAGGAATTTGATAGCAAAGAACATGGTTGCATGCAAAACTCATGGTACGTAGTCCTACAAAAATAATGTGCGAAAGCTTCCACTCAATTAGTGCTGCCAGTGCAAATTGTTTTCACGGGAAATGATGTGATAAAAAGTTACACAGCAGGTGGGAGCTCCATTACTAAATGCCCAGAAGGAAACCAGATGAAGGATTTTTTTTTGTCTGCTGAGAATTGACCATTATTATAATTGAATAACCCTTTTTAAAAAGAGGTACTGAGCAAAGTTTTCATGACCTTAATTGCTTCATATAACTTCACACATCACGTGCTATTGTTGTTCGTATCCTAAGTGTCACTTGATATTCATGACAATTCATAAAGACTATAATTTGTGATAATTGATGTCATTAATATACAGTCTTTGAAGGCCTTTCTGTAATCATTAGCTAAACCATACGGGATGTAAAATCAATGATCTGAACTATGTCATTAATAATAATAAGTTAGGTGTGGATGAGTTTTTCCCCAAACTACGAATTCTTCAGGTTATTTAATTTCTATTATCACTGTAGACAAACAATAACCTTGACATAAACCAAAGTTTCCATATGACCCAAGATAGTTATTTAATGTTAGCTCCTTTTTTCCTTTAGTTGGAGAAAAGTTGAAATTATTTTCTATACACTATGTAAAGCATTAGTCCAGATAAATTGAGACTTCATGGAGGAAACACTGAGGGCCAAATCAGCTCTAGCGTAATTACTTAAATAAAGTGTCTGAGTACTGAAAAAAAATCCTGTGGTCTGAGACAGAATGAAACCAGTAAAATTTTGCCACTAAACTCATGGATATTGCAGTATTTTCTTCATTTTCTCCTCCTCTGCGTAAAACTCTGGGGGAATCCACACTCTTCCTGCTGTTCTGTGCAGAAGGTGCAAGCATCAAGGAAAAATAGTGTCAAGGAAATCATGCAACCTCCTCATTTTTGTACTGTCTCTTCTAATAGCTTTTCTCTCATAAATCAAATCACAGATGGGCTTTACCTGTTGTCCATACTCTCACTTGGCAGGGAAGAAAGAGATCGCTGCAGTCACCAGGTTTAACTCCAGCTACTGACAGTGGGAAGAGGACTCCTCCTTCCCAGGGATGTACCTGGGTCTCACAGTGGTGGAACGCCAGAAATGCTGCCCAAAGCAGCACCAAAATGCAGCCCAGGACTTCACACCTGCTAAATGCCTCTCATGAGCTGCCTGACCTCAACTCTGAAGTACGTTCAGAGCTTCCTGTTTAAACAGAAACATCGGCCTTTTTTTCCAGCTGAGAGAATGGATGGACTCAGAAAGCAGAGGTTTCCTGGCTAAATGCTGCCTGGAGGCATAAAAAAGAACTGTGAGAGCTATTTTCTCCCGTGAGCTCTGAGCCTGTTGAGCCTGCCTGACCTCGGTCACGCTGGTATTTTAGATTTCAGCTGGCGAGGGCAGTGTCTCATCAACGCACCCGGAGCAAGCAGCACACAGCGGGCACTCCAAGCCAGCCCAGCCCCAGCTGCTGGGCAGGCACAGCCCGGGAGGAGATGCGAGCTTGGCCCTGAGCAGCAGCGAGCCGCGGTGGCAGGGCGTGAGCCTGGGAGAGGCTTTCCTCTGGAGACACGCTGGGGGAAGCTGACCTGTCCTGAAGTGAGACCTCCCTGGGCGCCCTCCTGCCCTCTGCCTGCCCAGCCAAGGCCGAACCCATCACCCCAGCCCTGGTGGGAGGAAGCAGGAAGGAAAGCAGCTCTGAGAAAGCAAAGGGAAACCTCTGACTGTGCCTCGTGTTAGCAGGAGGTGCTAACATGCCCCAGTCGTGGGTGCTGAGCACTCTTAGCATTTTATCCCCATCCATTTAGATCCCAAGCTCTAATTTCTATTGCCTCTTCTCCTCTTGACTGAAAGCTCCCCAAAATGACAGCTTTGTAAGAAAGATGTTGCTGAAGACAAGATCTGGCTGACAGCATCTTTACGAATGAGGCGCTGTCAGGCAGAATGCATCTTGATTTGTGGATTTGCAGAGAAAAATGTTTAAAATGTTTACTCCTAAACTCAGCAGATTTGCAACAAAGAAATTAAAAGATATTAAAGCCTAGCAAAGTTTAATGCCATTTTATGAGAACTAGTTTAAGGAATATTACCTCATTACGTAAATAAGAGTTTGCTCTTTAAGACTGAATAATTACCAGTGGCAAAAGCTGCAATGTGGCTGTGAATGCCTGAAAAATCACTGACATCAACACCACTGATAAAGAGAGTGTGTCTGCTTTTGCCTTAGAGGAATATACCAATAAAGCCCATTTTTGTTGTTTGGTTGTTTCAGAATGTTAAAATTTGTCCAAGGAAGCTTCTCCTGAAGAAAAGCAATCTCTCAACAGAAAGTTTGCATTTCAGAACAGCTTCCAGTGAAAGAAATGGTTGCTCATGGAAATCCAGTCTGTGTCTGGCCCTGCCATGGGTTTATTAACCCAGCAGGGGCACGAATTTCCCTTTGAGGTTTCCTGTCCATTACAGTATTACTTGTGAGCATCTCCCCTGCCACGTGTCCCCCCAGGGAGGCCCCTCACTGCCGTCCCTTGGGTTCCATGTGCATGCCCAGAGCTGGGCACCCCCCAGCACTGGGTGACAGAGGGCAGCTGAGGCCGTGATTGGGGTGCTTGAATTTCCATATTTCATTTCCTTCAGCACAGTGCAGAGTTTCTGTTTCCATCAGAGACCAAGATAACTTTGATCAGGCTATTTTTATTTTGTGTTACATTTTTTCATTGCTGCATGATCTCCTCTTCTTGCCTTGAACAGAACCACAATGAGTTATCTCCCTGTTTTCAATCATCCATTCTTTGGGGAAAAAGAAAACAAGGCAATCACACTGCAGGGACAAGAGCATCTTTTTTTATAAGGATCTTCTGGATGTTTTTCAGCGAGGCTGGTTTTATTCTCATGCCTTCGTGAGAACCAGAGGAACATTCTCAGGGGGCTGAACTGGCATTTGGGCACCTATCAAATTTGGGTTTCACTAAAACTCATTTCCTTGCAGTCTCCTTGAATTAATTCTGGTGGCTGACACACGATTATCCTGGCTCACTACAAAGTCCATTTCAAACCTCATAGAAACTGCATTCCTGGATCCTTCTTGAAAGCATAATTGTGTTCATTCTAAATTTAATTATTTTAATTGCCAGCCAAAAGAACTTTCTTTCATTACACTCACGTAAAGCTTATCATTTCCCCCCTCCTACAGTCACTAACCAACTTGCATAAAAGAAAATACATTAAATTGATTTTCTTCCATAGGACATACATCAAGGAATGGAGAGGATTGATTTCCCTCCATAGGAAACAAGACATAAATGTTTTTAATCCAGGTGCTGCATTCAGTTACCATGTACAGTATGAGGAACTGTACCATAAAAATGAAATTAAATGCATAATAGCATAGGAAAATCTTCCCTCATATTATCTTAAAGTATCCATTTTTTTGGCAGGGCACAAAATAAACCTTTAAGCATTACCTACACCTATCTATTTTCCGATGGGTTCTAGCACTTATTTATACACCTTTCTGTGATGCTCTTTGGAAAGGACCGTGTTTCATCATCTCTCTCTGATTTCAGTGAGCAGACTTGGAATGCAATGTACTCACTAAATATGAGTAACAGCAGCAGATCTCACCCTGTGCTATGGCAGATTGCACTCTTCCATCATGTATCAATCCCGTGAAGATTTATAACTGAGCATATAACTCACAGCCTCCTTTAAAGTTTGTATCTCAAGGCTGTACCATCCTTGACTTTAAAATCATCCATGCAGATTTTACGGGTCAAAGCTGTAATTACATCAAATTTTAATAACTCTTGTGGCCTGTATAAGGCAAAAAGAAGGCAAAGTTAGAAATATCAGAATCAAACATGGCCAAGTTTTCAACTCAACTATTACATTAAATCTTGGGCCTATCCTAAGTGAAAATACATTAGTTATTATATCCTTCTGAGGTCATTATCATGTAAAAGCTGCTGTTGAACAGAAGGATTTCCTCATACTTTCCATTCAAAAATAATTCCCAGCAGCTCTTCTCCTCTTCTCTGGAAGCACAAGGGGACAACACAGCGTTCTATGATCTCCATGCCCACAGGAGGTGCTGAGTGCTGCACAGGGGGTGCTGTGTGTTCATGCAGAAAGGATCCGTGTGCCATCACACCCCTCACTCTGGGCAGGCACCAGGACACAGGGAAACCCAGCAGGAATGGCCTTTGCACCAGTGCTCCCAGTAAAGGAGGGACATTCCCTTGCTGCTGACTGGTTCACTTCTGAGCCTTCTGTTGCCTTGAACACAACATTTATATTTCTCTTTCCCTTCAAGCCCATTTCCCTGGTTAATAAACACTAGATCTTCTTTGATCAGTATTCAGTAAAAGTCATGCAGATGTGATCTTTTTGATTAGCATTTTCTGTATCTGTAAACAAAATATCAGCAAAAGGTTGACTCTGCTCTATCTGCCAGAGAGGGGCACAGTTATTGATCTGGACATTAGACTGCCATTATATTGAAACAATGATTATCTTTGTATCTAAATTAACAAGAGATATCATAAGAAACTTCCTGTCTTAGCAGAGATGCAGGCAGGTCCTCTTTTGAGGGTAGCATGTTGGCCAGGGGCAGAGGCATGACTTCCCTCATACTTCTCTAGCTGTCATTATCAGCCATTGAAAAATGATCAGTTTTAGATCAATAGTTCTGAACTCAAATACATGGAGTGCCATCACTGAAACTGGAGATCAAATGCAGTTTCTAGGGTCCCATTTTTAATTGTCCAACAAAATATGCAATCCTTATTCTTCTAATTGCCTTCTGCCATCAGTGTACCAGAAGTGCCCGTGTGTAATCTCTGTCTCTGCTTTTGATTTCGGAGAATGATAGAACCACAGAAAGGGTCAGGTTGGAAGAGACCACAATCTGGTCCAACCTCCCTGCTCAAGCAGGATCGTCTCAGAGCAGATTGCCTGGGATTGCCTGCTTTAGCCATGAATTCATCAAATCTAAGTTGTGCAGATGGCAGGGAGAAAAAACCCTGCCAAGGTCAGAAGCAGTCTTTGAGCTCTGCTGCAAAGGCCACCAGAAACGCAGGTGACAATTTGTGTGTAGCTGGTTTGTGGTCACTGGGTCAATGTGCTTCTCCCACACATGCAGGCAGCTGTGCAGCCTCTGCAAAGCTTTTCCTCATTTTTGTAGCCCCTACACTACTTTTGCTACCTTGCCCCGAGTTTTAATAATCTGCCGTTCTGATATTTTCTCAAAGAATTTGACCACCTTTGTGTTTTCTACCAAAGCTCAAATAGGCTCCTTGACAGGCTTTAATGACAGCCACTCAAGGGGTGGAAGTTGAGTCTGCTACACGAGTACCACTCTCATTTGATGTTCATTTGTAGACCAAAGGGTGAACAAATCCACAAAAGGCATTCACGGGTGCACTGTCAGCCGTGCTGGTGAAGTATCCCAGTCTCATTCTGGGAGATATACACACTTATATTGGCAAGATCTCCCACTAAAGAGAAGAACTACTCTGAAAATAAGAAAATGCCTTTTGCCAAAGATTTTTTAAGTCCCTAGGTTTACAAGGATACACAAGATCCAGACACAGTTCCAAAACTTTCTCCTTCTTGCTAGTTAATGGTTTGTTTCTGCAGGCAGAAAGCCAGAGCCAGAGCATTTGTCAGACCACAGTGCATTAAGGCTTCTCTTTTACCTGTCTGTGCTGCTGGCCAGGAGACACTGCATGTCTCCCTCAGCTCACTTCCAAGGAATAGGCTAATTTCTTTAATTGATTCCTGATCTGAAAGATGCCTTCCTAGGAGCAATGAAGGGAAACAGTGCTTATGCCACACCTGCTTGGTTTATGGTCTCCTATTCAATATCTTCACAGAAAGGAAATGTAACAACACTTGAATTCTCTTGCCAATGAGACACGGGTGACAGACTCCCTATTCCTGCAAGAGTTTAAACACATCAGTTGAAAATGTTGAATCAAGAATCAAACAGTTAAAGCTGAATTCACACGAGGAGGGAATTACACCACTTGGAAAGAAAAAGAGCTGCAAAATGTTTGCAAAGTTCACCCCTCCTGTGGTTGATGCCCAGCGTGTTCCCCATTCCTGTCAGACTGCAGAAGCAGTAGCTTGTAGTTCTATAAGCCCCTGTAGACCAGAATTCCATTTATCAAATAGTGTTTTACACCAGCGTGTGTGCCTTTGTTAGACACCCTTCTGTCTGTACAACAGTGCAACAATTTATCTGGGCATGGAGCTATTGATATCCAGGACAGGACTGCAGGACACAAAGGAATGAGCCATTCCAGATGTTCCTCATTCTCCAGAGTCTTTTCAGAAAGTGCCCTTATCCTAACCCTCAAGTTATCAGTGGCTTTGCTTATCCTAGAGATATCCCACAGCAACAGGATTAAGGTTACAGTCAAAATGTGCTTTGCAGGTAACGAGACACCTCATGTCACAAGGGCTGCCTGGGCAAGGGCCAGCACTTCCTCACTGACTTGAGCAAGATATTTCACTGCAGAAAAGCCTCTGTGTCAAATAGAGGCCAAGAATAAGGTTTGGGCCATCCTTTTTCTGAACATAACTTAAGGACTATAGAGCAAAACCACATACAAAACATAAGAAAACAATGAGCTGTTTAATGGTAAAATGTCACTGCGTCATGGAGAGCAATTCCTGGTAAAGCTGTCACGAGCTGCTGTCAGCTTGTCTGTTTGATCTCTTAATCTGTTACTGCTGCAAATGTGATCCTTATTTGCTTGTTTTTCACATGTAGCATCTTGTTATAAACTTTGTCCAAACTTTCAGCAAAACAGTGATTATCTTCAGTTATTCACTGTGGCATAAAAGGTCCTGACCCCCAGATGAGGATCTCCAGCCATGGCTCACTTGCAAGCAAATAGAAATGCAAACAACTTAAAGCCATTAAGAAGAAAGACAAAGCTTGCTTATTCTGCCAAGGCTACTTATACTGCCTGTGTTCATTTCTAGAAATAATATTGCTACTCTATAGTTCAGAAGAGGCTGTAAATTAACCAGCACTGCACTGGATATATTCACAGTTACCATTTGCCATTGCCAACCACATATAGATTTCCAATAAACAGGTCTCATTCATTGTCAAAATTAGATAATTGAAACTATCTATTCGCTTCAAGGCTGTGGTCTCAGAGGTGACGCTTCTGTGTTGCCATGACAAGTGGGAGACAGCAGCCATAATTCACTTCCACAATACTCTGCCCATTTCTTCTGTCAGTAATCAGAACATTTTATGAGATACTGGAGATTATGAGTCGACTTCTGCCCACAGCTCTTCTGCCTGAGGAACACCTCTTTTTTCCCTTTTGCCATCCCTTGGCTCAGTAGAGGTATTCAAAAATGATAAGAGAATAGATTCTTGTCAGAAACAACAATCTCAAACTACTCTATTATCTTTTCCATGCTGCAGATTGCTAACTGCTGATTATTGTACAGACTCTGAAATAAATATATTCAAGATAGTGGGAAATGTGTAGCAAACACTGCCAAACAAATTTTCATGTAGCCCTTTCCATTGAAGAGTAACTTATCTACTGAAGTACTAATTAAATGTCTTTGCCTGTCTGATTAAAATCTTAGGGTTGAAAAAGTATATTTTGTGTTAGACAGCAGCAAAGTAGGAGAGATAGAGACAGGTTCAACTCGTGTAAAATGTTTGCATCAACATCAACAAATAAATAGTTGCAAGCATATTTCTCTCTTTTAAACAGAAAAAAAATCCTGAAATGAGACGTTTCCCGTTCACTAAATGCCTCTTTATGATTTTCTCATCATTCTTTTCAGCCAGTGCTACAACACATTAACTGACTCCTCGCTACACTAAAAGTCCACTTAGTAATTTTTCCAAACCTGTATTCAACTGCATCATGAGGAAATGTGTCTCCCTGGGATGGATCTCCCACTTGGAGCTATGCTAATTTTTTTTCAGGACAATCATTGAGATTACATGCTCCCTAACTGAAAATCAGTCAAATATATCCCCTGATAGTTCAGGGAGTTGGTGACTGGATGATCCATCACCCATTTCCCATGCGCAGAGCTATTCCTGAGCCACTGCACCTTGTCATCTGACAGACTGCTGCTCACATCCCTGTGAGGCAGTTTATAAAATCTTATGGAGTCACTTTTCTATTTCGTGAAGAAATGTGGAGATATCAGACATTATTTATACTATGTATCACTAACTTGAAACCAAAATACATCTGCAACAAAATTACATAAGCATTTTTCTCAGAAAAATTAAAACAAACCTGGCCGGGAATTTATAAAGGAAAACTTTTCTCTTGTTTTAATGCACGAATTGCTGGCAGCTGGACGTGCCTTGCATTTGTAAACCGAGGTGCAGAAGAAACTGGTTTGTGTTCCTGTGCTGCCTGAGCATTTTCCCACATCCTCAGGAAGCTCCATAATCAGAAAGATAACAGAAACTTTGGATTGGATGTTTGTCTCAATCATTTTCATGTAAAGGAGAGTTTCAGCCTGGTGCAGAAATGTTTTCAAAGTTAACAGATTCTCTCAGATTTCTGTATCTTAAAAAGGAGATTTCTTGTACTACAGTGAGCAAACGGGTTTCAACCCCACTATCTTTGTCTGGCTGGTTTTTAGGTAACTGTCTGGTGTTCCCACAGGCAGCCTTTGCTCAGCACTGGTGACATAATCAGAACTCTGCAGGAAGGACATGCTAAAACCAAAGGAGGTGACAGGGGTGAGCGTGGAGCAGATTGAATTTTGTCCCCTCTCGTGAAGAACTTGCTGCTGAAGCATCCCTAAAAGCAGCTCTCCTCCACTGCATTCAAAGGGAACTGGATTTTGTGCTGTCTGTTAATAAATATGGCTGCTCCAGAGGAATACTTCACCCATATTATCATTTCTAGTCCCAAAGGATGAGAATAAATGAGGGTAATGCTGGCAACTGCCCAGGCTAAAAGGGCAATATCACTCAAGAGATGTCATCGACAGCTACAGTGGGAATATTTGACTGAGTAACTCAGAAGCATCAAGGCCTCTACCCTTAAAATTATACTATACTTCATATATAACTTCCAGGCATGTTCTGCATCATTCGCTTCATGATCAAAAATGATCTTTTTACTCTTACTAACAATATTTAAACTATGATGTACCTGCAGGGAAATACATGATTGCTCTGCAAGAGAGCACTTCAAATATTGAAATTGGCAAGTCCTTTATCCATAAGCCAAGAGATTTGTTGCACTTGTTAAAACTGAAATATGTAATACTGAAAGAGAAGGATATAATCATAATTTATGGAGAGAGTATTCAGTAAACAGTGTGATTCAAGTTATTTGTATGTGCTGCTTTAAATAACCATTCTTCTGCATGAAAAATTCTATGTTCAAACAGAACAAATGAAGAACTGGAATCCAAGTTGGTGTTTTATTCCCTATAATGACCATTCAGATAGAAAAATCTCTACTGATTACATTCATTTATGGGCCTTGGTAAGCATAAGAAAGTGTTTTAGTTAATTTATGAGGATTAGAATAGTCATGACTTATAGGAAACAATTTATACAAGCAGTTCTAAAATATACTTTTAGATTAGGAAAGAGCTAAAATTCTGGCAGTGGCTGAATTAGCAAAGAGAAGACACACAATAGTATTGATGAAAATTTGCATAATATCTGCTTAATTAAAAAAAACAGTGTTATATACTGCAGCCAATAGATTAATCCATTTTCCAACCAGTTTTAAAAGAATAACATAATTCTAGATCAGAATTTTTTTTCCTCCAAGCAATTTGCCAAATAAGGGGCTAAAATGTAAAATATTTTTTTCCATTAGTTTTAGGTAATTGAAATGCAAAGTGCTAAGCACTTAATCTTTCCAGGCAGGAAAAGCTGCCTGCTGTCAGATTTTATTAAGTCTTTTTGCTGCTCTTTGTACAGTCAATAACAAGTGTCTAAACCCAGGAAATGATGTAGAGGTAGTGTTCAAAGGTAAGGATATGATAAGGTGGTGTTTGCATTCAGGATAATATGAAAAAGTCCAACATGTATGCGGGAAGATTATTCTCCATGTCAACTAATTAGCATGTTTATTGGAAGCATTAATTATTCTGACAACCAAAGAGATTTTTAAGTGTGTTAACTCTTCATATGCTCATTTCCTACATGTCTTTCTAGGCAGACTCTTTATATGTTTATATTTATATGAAGTTAAAAGAAACAGTTCTTTCCAATTCTAACAAGTGCTAGCAAGTAAAAAATTCTGCCAGGAGGAAGTGAGTTTCAAAACATATCCAAGAGAAAAAAATCTGACAAAAATTAGAAAACCCTTGGCATCTTCCAGGAGGTGGCCTCCCACTTGATGCCATGATACTATCTGCACCTCAGGAAGATGGTTTAGATTTAAACTTATGCCTGAACACATGATGGCTTACAAGATCCCAGATATCAAAGCAGCCGCTGAAGACAGGTGCAGGTCCATGGCCACTTGACATATAAACAATGAAGCTTCCTGATGTGTCCCAAAATACAGTTCCTGGAAGCCCAAAATAAGAAATCCCACTTGCAGTCTGGTTCCAGTCCCTCTCCCACAGAGGTGGGGTCCAGCAGCATCTCCTGGACTTTGGCTCTGGAGCTGGGACCTGCTTCATGCCAAAGCCTCCTGTGCCCTGCCACAAAGCACAGCTGGGACTGACAAAGGGGCTGAGGAGGGTTTGGGAGCTGATACCTAAGCAAAGCTAAATCCTGAGCAGATAAATGAAAGCATTGTCAGGTTTGATCATTCAGTGCCAATGCAACACTTAAGTAAGTGTTTGGTATCGGGTTCATTCATAAATAAAATAATGTGGCACTTCACTTTGCTGCTTAGAGCAACCACTGCAGTGCTAGGACCACGCTCTCCTACCAGACTCTTCCCTAGTGCCGTTCTTGCTCATGTTGAAATTTTTGGACACAAATAATCGTTTTCACTGTGCCCAAAAGCTCTTCTTGGAGCAATTTTTTCCAGCCTCAATCTCACAAATCTGTTCTCTGCAGAAGGAAAAAGAATTCTTTATGTTTTTCTAGTCTTTGTAGTGTGCCAGTGCCCAGCTTTTTGAGAGCAACACAAATATGCCCTATTTTCTCCTATCTTTCTTCTTTTCCATTATTTTCTTTCAACTTTCTTTGCAATTTTTCTTTCTTTCATTTACTCTAGTGTTATTTTCCTGTCTGCCTTTCTTGTACTTTAACCATCCTTTTCTCAGTTCCATCTCTTTACACCCATATCTGAGTCAATCTTTCTTTCCTGACTTCTCCTTGCTTTCCCTCACTGTTTCTCTCATCTCCAACTTTTCATTTCACCATTATCTCTGCACCGACGCCTTTCAGTACACACTGCACACATTCTCCTTCTGCTAAATACATGCATAAAATTCTGTTATTCACATGAATGCATGTGCAGTGAAAATTGGGTGTTTATTAATAGCTCAAAGTTGCTGACCTCTGAGGCTTTTTTTACATCACATTAAATGTTTTTCTCAAGATTTTTTGTTACTCCTGTGTTTGCATTACAAACCAGCAAGACAGGGAGCTTCGTCTATAATACACTTTGAAAAACCTCATATCTAGGGCCATCATGTAAGCCTCTCTGTTTTCTCATGTCAGCTTCTCCTGGTTTCCTATTCCTCTGAAAAACTAAACAGATACAGATCTAATTACCAGTATCTCGGGCCATTGTTAACAAAGTAAACACAGAGTGAATTGAATATCACTTCAGGGAGATCATTATTTGAACAATCCCACAAAGCTCTTTAATATACCTTTCTTTGAAACTGCACCTCCAAGCATTTTGCAAAATCTCAATAATACACTTGCGAGGCTGAATAATTTTGTGTACAAAGAGAGAATTTAAGAACCTGCATACAAAAAAAAAAAATCTAAGTCAATATAAAATCCAAAGAACAGCAAAGTGGCTGTGGGTGAGCTGATAATGGTTCCTATCAAGAAAAAAATCTGAGAGAGCTGTTAGCTGTGCACAAGTCCATACTCAGAGCAGCTCCTGGCCTGGCCCAAGGTGAAGAGCACTCCAGTGACTTCAGTTCTCTGTAAAAAGCTACAACTCAAAGGTCATAATTTTATAACTGTTTAGGGATATAGGGACAAAGATAACTACTGTAACTACTAGAGACTCATCTGCCTTATTAGGTGTACCAAAAGCTACAGCCCTGATATTAAGTCTACCAGTGTCACACACTGAACACAGCACTGATTATGACACTGTACAGTTTTCAGACATCTTCCAACCACACTTCTGTGTGGCAGCAAAAACAGTCCAAAAGGAAAAAAATAACTGAAACAAGTGGTATTAAAGAAGAGGAACAAAGACTAAGAAGAAAAGAGCAACACACAGAATAACAAACTGAGAGCTTGCTGGTAGATTTCTTACTTACTACGATGATTGAGTTAATTTATTTTTAGCACTAAAATATAACTTTTGTATGAGATAACTGATAACTTTTGGCTACAAAGCAGGTTCCTTCCCGTGGGAAAGAAGGGAGATCCAAGCCAACAATGGAGAACTTCAGCCAAAATACTATTTCACAAAAGACTAGAAAAATCAAAGGGTAAAATAAATTGCTGAAAAAAAATTATTGGCTTGATATTTAAAACTGCTGAGCATCTGCAAGTCCCATTTAAGTCACAGGGAGCTAAAGCCATTGACAACCTTTGTAAATCAGGCTGGGTAAGTGGCAGGACCAATAACAAGCCAGGCTTACCAAAGAGATTTCATAAGCTAATGATGTGAAATAAGAGTTCTCACTTGAGCTTAGTGGCAAAAGAAAATAATACGGCTTAACAAGAAAGCTCTCAGAATCCATGCTGCAAAACATTTACCTTTTTTTTTTGGTTTTTGTGTTTTCTTTTGAAGAAGACTCATTTTCTCTGTCATGTTTCTGATAAGGAAACCATTTCAGTGACAAGTACAGGATTATATGCAAACCAAACCTATATAAACAAATCAGTATTCAAGAGAAATTTTAGTAAGAATATATATTTGTCAAAGCTTGCCTCAGTGATTTTACTTTAACTTTGTTTTTTTTTTTCAAGAATGTACTGAAAATAAAGAGGAAAAAAAAATCTTCACAGTCCTTTGACACCGATATGCTTAGGGTTACAAAAGTAGGGAGCATCATATCATTTTCTACTGGGTGGTACCATCTAAGATGCTTGAATATCTCTTTGCACCCAGGTCATAAAGTTTCTGCTTCTTTGGACATCTCCCAGCACAGACTTGCGAAGAATACCATAAACTGCTATAATCTTTGGGCACAGTGAAGTAACAGTGAAGCATTTCAGTGTTCTCTGAAATGAAATCTCAGGAAACTGCTTTGAAAATCCTTGCAGTCTTGGGAACAGTGAAAATTATTTCAGGAGCATTCATCAATATGTTCAATTTCTTTTAATGACACGCAGCCCACTGTAAATGGTTGTGTGTTTTGTCATTGAATACACTGAGCAGATCTGACTACTGAGATGCCATTAAATTAGAACTACTCATGTTGAAAAGTGTCTCAATTTTCCCTTTTTTTTAGTAAGTAGAAAGAAATGTTTTTGTTCCTTCCTGTAATTTGTCAGAGCCACACAAATCTATTACATGGCTTGACACATTTTTGAAGAGTAATTTCTGAAAGAATTCATAATAGAAAGATGAATCCACATTTCAAGATGCAGAGACATCTCAGTGAAATATTGTGCAGATCATCATCCATACACACAGAATTAAGTGGACATTTTCCCCATTTCTATACAAAATGACTTGTGCCACTTTTCCACTGTTTCCCATTCCCAGACCCCTTGGAAGAACCCTCTAGGGGACAGGAGGATTTGCTGTTACCAGGCACAGGTTTTCCAGAAATCCTGCCCTACCCTGCCCAGGTCAACCTCCAAATTCTATGGGGGCCAGCCTGGAAAGGGAGAGACGAGGCATCCTCTGATACAAGACTGAGTTTTCAGAAATGACTCTCTGACTGCAGGAAATCCTGGGAAAATGAAGACTGAGTCACCTGCTGACCAACAAATTAGAAATCTTCACCTTCAGTGAAGCAGTGTAGGACACCCAAGCTGGCAATTCCACCCATTTCAGAGGAGAATGAACCATCTAAGCATTTTATACAGTTCTGGATCAGTATTTTCAAAGTGAACAATTAAAAAGTGAGACAAACACAGTCCAACAAACTGGCAGCAGTAACCTGGCTTCAGTGGTGAGCACCCAGGCACAGCACATGGGTCTATGGGACTGTTTGAAAGTGCTCCAACTCCAGTACACATCAAAACCCGCAGGTGAGTAACTCGTAAACTGGGAAAATATGAATTCAGATGGAGCCTGATGGCTTTTTGGCCACTTTTCTGATAGGTCTGAAATATATGGAGTAGGGAAAGAACCAGAGAAATTTTTCATGTGCCACAGTTGTTCTCTGCTCTTACATCTTCTAAAATATAAAGTTGGATTTCTGTACTGTTAATCAGGGTGATCTAGACCTCACCCATTGTTTTCTTTCCACCCTCTATGTTTTCAAGAATTTCAAGTGCTCGAGAGAAACTCACCTTGGATATGATGTTTTTCAAGTCTTGAAAGCACTAATAGATCTTCTTCCTTTCAAGTACTGGCTGATTTTGCTGCACCAAACTTAATATGTTGATCCTGACTTGAGTGCACGGCATCCCAATATCACTCACTTCACACTCCAGTGGTGATGCTGTGCAGTCATACTATGGTAGGAAAGGTCGAAGTCTGACCACTCTGTGTTAAAGAGGTTTTACCTTCTCTTCTCCCTTTCAGGTTATCTAAATACTGCTAAGTGTATTTAGAAAAAGTCCAATAAAGTTTAGTGCTCTGAAATTCAGTGGAAAGTATGATTCATAGTGTAATATGGTGTAATATAGTCCTAAAACTCCTTTTTTTTTTTTCTTTTCTTTTTCAGTTCTCTGAAGTCCCCCTCAGCTTTGGTTTCCAAAACACCATGAAAATACAGGAAATTCAACTAAGATCTTCCACAGACTAACATGGGATTTATGGTGACATTTTCTTTTATGTAAGGATGTCTTAAATTTAGACAACTGCAAGAGGGAAGAAAACAATGAGGAATTAGAACACTAATGCAGTAAGTAATCTTTCTTCTTCTGAAGGAGGAAGACAGTATTTTTCTGTGATGTCTCCACTAACTTTTACTGGTTTCCTCCTTCAGGTCCTCTTCATCCTGTTCGAGGTAAAGTGGGTCCAAAATCCAAGGCAGAACTTCACCGAATAGCTCTTGCACCTTGGCTAGAAATTCTGGCTGAGCTAGGAAACATATTTTAGAGGAAAATACATACAGGAAGAAGAAGGAAGTGTCTACAGTTTTGCTTATAAACAGCTTAGCACAGCAGGGCCTCTGATCTCCAAAGAGGCCTTGAGTGCTTTGCCATGCAATTAAGAAGCTAATTTTCCTCATGCAGATGTGTCATTTATAGGACACTGAGCCTTTCTCCAATAATGTGATAATTTCTCTGTTCAGATTAAGATGTAAACACTTCAATGGATATAAATGTTTGTACAAAAGAATTGCTTTTGTGAAAATGCTTCTCTGGTGAAAGCCAGGGAAACCTACTGATGCACAAAATTTTGCATATATTTCCAGTGCAGTCAGGTGTTTGTTACATCTCTGAGAGCACAAACCAGGGGTAATGAGGAGCATTCTGGTTTTGATCCTTTTATATTCTGTGATGTGTCTTGTCTGCTTTATTCACATATCAAACACCAGTCACTGTGCTATAAAGAAGCTGCTAAGCTGCAGAAACAGGCTGTAATAAGATTTTCAAGCACCTGATGTGGAAAAACAGAGTACTTGTTTATATATTCTGGGAAGTTTTAGAAATGTGGGTTAAACATGCAGTATCCATAAGATGCAGAACATTTTCCTTTACAACACCAGCAGTTATAACAGTGTGAGAATTTTTACTTTACTTTGTATCATAGCAACTCATGAAACCATTACTTTCTTCTGAATTCAGCTCACTAATCATTTCAGTAGAAAACTTATTTAAAACACTTCACCAGAGGCATCCCTAACGTTCTGCCAGTAAATAACATATTTCATTTATAAACCTGTTTTCCGTCCCACTTGGCTGGTCCTTTAGAAGCCTGTCAATAGACCAGGGAAATCCAATATTCGAACTCAGCTAAATCTCATTTTCAAAAGTGACTCCGGTGCTCAGAACTTGTCCTCGCTTCAGTCAAAGATATGATTGTAATTCAGATAGGCATCTTGGCACCAAATAACTGTGCAAGGTATGATCCTGACACTCCTGACACAGCACAGGGGCCAAATGGGAGAACTTGCAGTAAATCCTGGATGGGTTTCTGACCCCTGCCAGGGCTGCCGTGGTTATATTGCTGTCTCTGCTCAAACACTGTCTTTGATCTCACTGTGCAATTTGCAGTCTGAGCTCAGCTCTTCACAGACTGGGTGTCCATGTGCATGATTTTACATTGATATGTTTTACCTTATGCTTGCAATGGGCTAAAAGTGATTGCATAGCTAAGACCCCATGGAAAGCCAACAAAATCTGACTTACAGGCCTGGCCCACTTTAAAAAACATTAAACAAAACCCCTTAGCACAATCCTAGTTTTGAACACACTTTATAAATGTACAATTAAAAATTGAACAGCTTGGAACAGTATTATTGTGTAAAAGGCAGGAAGAATCCAACTAATCACTCAAAAATTGCTAAACCCAACACACTTTTACCCCATATGGAGAATATTTTGCCTTTTAGTAGCAGTGTTAAGCACTGAGCTGAGCTGAGCTGAGCTCAGCTGAGCTGAGCTGAGCTGCCTTGCAAGAGCCACCGCAATGCAAAGTAACCCCCTCACAGCTGGTGGGTTTAGTGCCTCTGGGTAAAGCTTACCCTGGTTCAGTAAGTCCTGAATATGAGTAGGTGTAATATTTACAGCAATTTTTAGAAGGGAAAAG
The DNA here is from genome assembly GCA_013397175.1 of Platysteira castanea. Classification (NCBI taxonomy): domain Eukaryota; kingdom Metazoa; phylum Chordata; class Aves; order Passeriformes; genus Platysteira; species Platysteira castanea. Next base: position 98,453 of record VYXC01006194.1, on the reverse strand, counting down.
TGCATATAGGATGCAAATCCGCACCTCATTTTATTTAACCAAATATTTAAGCATGTGTGTAAGTCCCTTGAGGCCCCAGTGGGAGTGCCGAGGAATTTTTTTCTCATTTAGCATCTGCAAAATTTTAATGAAATCTAAAACTTTATATGAAGAGGAGTAATAAGTCATGAGGAAAAGAAATCCACAACTTGTATCATTTTATCTGGAGATACATGCAGCATGTTAGCAATTCAGAAAGAGCTCATTGCAGATACAAGACCACAAGAACAAGTAAATGCAACTCCATGGAAGAATTGTGTAAATTAATAGATCTCACAAAAAGCCACCTCATGGCATTTTCTGTACTTGGCAAAGAATATTCAGCCAATTAAGCCGTTGCAATTGACTTCTGATTTAATTACTTGAATTTCTCAGAATATTGACTCCTACACACAGTAAAATGACCTCACTGCTGACCATTGAGATGGAACAGTATCACATCTGACAAAAGCTGTAGCACTTCGGCATGTTACAGACTGCTTTCCGAAATGAGAAAACAGTAAAACTATTAAAATGTTTGGGGAATACTCATTGATAACATATACAGTTAACTTCTTTTCTTCAGCCAGGTTTTAAATTACACCATCTAGGTGTTACATGTTTCCTCATTTTTAAATAAATTTTCTTTTTCTCACAACTTTGCTTCTAAAACTCGTTGTAAGTCAGCTGCTTCCCTAGCCTAAAAAAAATGCTAGCATTTTTAGTTTTATTATGTGCAAGTGAATGATTTATTACTGTAGGATTGCTCATAAGTAGAGGTTGAAGCTTAGGATTCTTCCTAAGTTTATGAAGTAACTTGATTTCTATTCCAAAATTTTCAATATACTGCCAATTTTAAAACTTGTACGTGCTCTTATCTAAGAGGTGTTTGACACATGCAATCAATTCAAGCATTTTCTCTTATATATGTATATCTATTCTGTAAAGCAATAAGGAAAGGTCAAACTGGTGACTATTAAAGCTTCTACTATTATTTTAAGAAATGTCATGAGGTTAGTACATTTTAATCACTGTACAAAAGAGGCATCTTTCAGAAAATCTCTTTCTAATCAAAGTAAATTTGCAATTCTCAAACAAGGGAAGAGAAAACTTCTCGTGAATCTAGTGGTTATAAAACTTCATCTGCTTTGATCTTTTCAGGAGGAAGATGTTATGGGAAAGTGTATTCCTCTCTACTCTGTTTGATAGCCTGAGCCTTGGCAGAAGCTGTTATATTTTCTTTGGATCCATCTCAATATTCTGAAAAATCTCTCTCCGTGGAGAAAACTTCATCACAGCCTTTCAAGAATAAATATGTCAACATGCAGTATCATAATGAGCTAAAGGGAAACACAAAAACAGCAGAAAGTGTGAAAAATATTTTGTCAGTGTTGTTCATTGCGATATTGAACCAGAAAAAGCTGGACTTTTCTAATTCCCAGTGTCCTACCCTATAAAATCTAAATGTCAGCTCTTCACAAATAGCATAAGACCTTACTCAAGACCTTATGGCTTGGCTCAAGGCTTTGAACATGAAAAGCCTGGCTGATGCACACTGTTCTTACGTTATTGAAACTTTGGGGTCACAGTCTGCCGTTAATGTGTGATGTTTGCTTTGATTTTTATGATCAGAGGGGATATATTCATTTATACTCTTTTGACTGTCTTCGAAATAGCATCAGAATTGCCAAGAGAATTAGGTCAGGCTTCTTTGGGAAAACTCAGTGTCCATTATAAGAAAGACAAGAGACAGAATACTCTCCAGTGAGTCCTATTCAATGTAAATTGGGAGGAACTGCATGTTGAAATGATACACAACATTGTGTCTGAACTCTAGAGCTTTAAATTATAAGACAGTTTCTCTTTGTGCTCACCTTTGATGTGGCTCATCGATGGCAGTGGGAGTTCAACACAAGGACAATTTAGATGCCATCCAGACATCAGAGATGCAAACTAGCAGCTTTTGTAATGGCAGTTTTCTACAGAGCCTTGTAAGAGACTGCTACCTTCAGTAAACATGTTTTGGCATTTAAAGCATTAAAATTTCCCTGGGTTTCAGTTGTGAGCACCTCAAGTTCAGAAGTTCTGCCAAAAGCCCGATGAAGTCAATGGGAATCACAAGAAGCTGGAGTATTTCTGTCTTTGACAAAGGGGGTTTTGGAGCTTGATGGAGGGGGAGGTGCTTGGTTTGCATTGTTGCCTTCTTTATGAACTCTCTTCATTCTGCTGTCCTATCCCTTCTTCTCAGCTCTGGAACTTGTGTAGCCTGTTTCACAGATCTGCTGCTGGTGGAAAAGGGAAAAATCTGGAGGGGAAAATGGTTCAATTTGCTTCTGCTGGGATGTTTCTTATTTTCACAAGTTAGTAATCTAATGATGGACTGTAAAACACTGCTGAGCAAAAATTTTCTAATTGTTAATTAGCTGCCATTAGGATAACCAGAGTCTGCTACCCAAACGATTTTATTTTTTATATTATTTTAAGAAAAAGCTAAATGAAAATTCATAGTATTTTATGCATATGCAATACTTACATTAGTGCATAGTCATTTTCATCTTCAAATTGAACATAATTTAAAGATAAAATGGCCATTTTGACATTTAGAAAAAAATACAAAAAATGAATCTGAAAAGCCGAAAACCTGGACTTAGAGCAGAACACAGATTTTCTTCAATTCACAGCTAAGACCTCCAATTTCTTTATGATAGTGAAATTGTCATGAACAATATTTGCGTTGTTTTATTCCCCAATATTTCAGCCTGAAATAACTTCAGTTTTTTATTAACTGCAAGACTGAGTCCTATTCATCAGTTAGGCAGGTGCACTGCCTGATAATGCAATAAGCTTTCCTGGATGTATGAATTGTTTTATTTCTTTTATACCAGCAATCAGCCATTTCTTTCATACCAAGAGTGTAATAAAAACAAAAGGCTTATTTCTTTCTTACTGGTAGCAGAGTTATAAATTATCATCCATCAGCAATAACTGTTGCCATTTAATAAAAAAATAAACCTTTCCTAAATCTCTCATGGAACATAATAGATACGAATAAACAATGATATTAAAGTTGGTGCCAAAATGAAGGATTGCTGCAAGTGAGGATGTGCAGTGAAGTTATTTATGTAGATAACACAGTCTGGCAACCAAAAGGAACTAATTCAGTTGTAATAAAATAGATAATCCAAACTTTTCTGAAATATAAATAGTCATAAATTGTAATAATCCCAACTTGTTCTCCAAGTATTTCAAAGACAAAAAATTGGTCAGAAGCACAAACTAATTTAAAAACAACAACAATCAAGGCAGAATGTTCTAAATACTTCACCTGCAAAGTACGTATAAGGTGTTCACCTGAGGATCTCCAAAATGTTGCTCTTTCAGTCCTGTTCTGCTTAGCTCAAACCATCAGTCCAAAGTTGGTGGGTTTTTTTAGATTTCCTAGAATTAAATTTCAGCTTTAAACAACCAACATGGAGATTGCTACTTCAGAAAGTCTGCCGATCTTGCAGCTGCAGCCAGATATGCACCACATTTTTAAAATTGCATTCCAGATGAAAGGTTACTGTCTTGGGTAGCTGAAAAAAATTGACAAGTCTGAAAAGCTAGGTTTTCAAACACAGTGGGCAAGCACTGTTGGATGTGAACCTCTCTGCAAGACACAGTTTGCATTTAGATGGAGTGGCCACATGCTTAATGAACAAAACCTGCACACAGTGTCTAGGAATAGCCAGAACAACAACAGTGAAATGTGTTAACCAAAATCACTGCTTGCTCCAAAATCCTCTTGCTCCAGTCATGCTGCCTCTTTCATCAATGCTCTACCCTGGCACAGAAACCCCTCAGTTTCTCTCAGCTAAAGCACTTTAGTGCATGATTTAACCACTTTCAAACTTTAACACATTTAAAATGACAAACACCACTTTTTTTTGGCCATATTTGTTTGCAATGTATGGTGAGTCTATAACTATCTTCCATTCTTTCCTAACTCTTCTTCTCTGTTCACAAGACACAGAGCACAGTGGGTACATCTGTGGAGAGCACTTCTTACACCTCAGCTGCAGAGCCCTTTCCCAGGCACTCACTCTGTGCCTCGCACTCAGAGCCTGTGGCAGGACAAGGGTGGTCAGCAGCTCAATAAGTCAGCAATAACAGTGTATGAGCTGGAGATCATGTTCCCAGGAAAACTGATTTCTGGACAGATCTATTGTCTTCCCACCCATTATCCTGGGAAGGTTATCCCTTGTCCTCCATCTTTCAGATGGGTGAAAATTCTCTTTTCCATTTGCACAATGGCCCGCCGGTGACTGAATTGATGCCTTGAGTGGCTACCTAGAAACAGAGACCAGACAGGAGTAAGGGAAAAAAGGCAGGTTTCNAGTTACACACGAAGCAATACAGAATTTGAAAAGTATAAAGGTTAAAACCTAAGACATCAAATCCTCCTGCTGTCCTTGAGAAGAGGGGGAAACACTTCTGCAGTTGAAGCAGGGCAGAGAGGGAAGCACAACCCCACGGGAAGCCCCTTCACCTTGGGTTCATAAGAAGGTGGAGGAAGCAGAGTGCAGGATGAGGCAGTGCTGCAGAGCACTCACCAGAGGAGTGCTGCCCGCCCCGGAAACCTCATCCAGGTGTGCAGCTGCAAGCTGAGGTTGGAAGGACAGTACCCACAGCTTCCTATAAATCCTGAAATTCAATACTGGCTTCTTTAAACATAGATATGTTAACTACAAGGAAGATATATTATGACCTAGCAATAAAATTCATAGGGTTGTCTTTTTTTTTTTTCGCTTAAGGTTTGAAAATGGAAAATTTCTTTCCATTATCTCTTTTCTTGATATATAACCTTTATAGATCACTGGCACTCCATTAGTCTACACTGGGAAACCAATTTATATGAGCAAATAATGATGTGATTCCCTCACTTTTTATTTCCACATACACCTGAGCAACTCAAGGCTAAGGAAGATATAGACAAGGGACTCCACAGACTAGAGGATAAACACACATGGGCCAGAGGGGATGTCAGAGAAGATACACAGGACATTCAACAGCAAAGTAACAGGCTCACAGGCAGTGGATTAATATCCACTCATTTCCAGTCACCAGCCAGAATGCAGCACTAGAACAAGTCATCTGTGAGAAAGAGTTGCATGACAAAATTTTAATAGAAGAGAGAAATCTTTATTTCCTATCCCTAATCGTTTGATAAGGATTAGTGTTAAATTCTGGGAAGTCACATCTCACTCCACTGGCAAATGTTCCCTTACACTGGTAAGAGTTCTCTTACTAAAGGTTTTCTCTTCCAGCCCATTCTGAAATAATTTTTTCTCTCATTCCACCCCTCTTTCACATTCTCCTTCCATACTCCCAGTCTCTGGCAGTCCAAGTATGCACCAGCTCTGCTCTTTTGCCCTTTGGGACTCATCCTCAAAGAGAAGTTATGCTGAAGGCTGATTTCTGAAAATTCACCAGAGCCTGGGGAAAGCCCAGGGTCCCATATGAACACCTCCAAATTCTTTGCCATGGAGGGCAAAAAAAAAAATTTTAAGGAGAAAATAACCATACTGCAAACATATTTTAAGTACCAAGTGCATTTGGTCTCTGCAAAAAGGGCCAAAACTTCTTTCCTAAGGGGCCTTTCAAGAAAAAATGTAATGTACAAAGGAATCAACTGGTATTAACAGGAGGGGAAATTGATTGCAAACATTTGTACAACAATGAATTCAGCAAGACACCCAGGGTAACATTATAGGCTTAAGCATTTGAGCATGAAAAGTCATCCTTCATGAACTCATTCATTGCAAATCCTAACAAAATCACCACTTTCTTCCTGGAGATGGAGAAGGGAGAGAATTTGTTAAATAGTCTCTGAAAATGATGCTATAAGCTTCAAAGATTAACAACATAAAACTTCCTTCATATTAACTGCAGCAATTCCTCCGTGTTTTAATAGCTTAACAAATATACTTGGGATTTTTACAATAAAGAGAAAGTGATAAGGCAATTATTTACTACCCACAAAAAGCTTTGAAACTACTTATTCAATATACCATCTAAATTACACATTAGGTTAACAGGTTGTAAATGATAATCTAGCGCAAACCTCAAATGATGGCTTTTGCATCCCAGAGTGATAACATTGTTCCCAGCTAGAAGGGAATAAAAATACAAATTATTTTTTCACTGTGACCGTGAAAACTTTCCAGTTACAATTCACATGCAGTTCAATATTTTATGCACAAGAGAAGGAAGCAAGCAACATTTACATGACAGAGTTATCAGTCTTTTTTTTATATTGCAGCTGTTTGGAAAGCCACAGGGCAAAGGCATTTATACATGAGATAAGCTCAGTCTGTAGAACAAATTAATGCTGGATTGTGAATTAAATGCCATGTCTTCGGACAGCTAATTAGCTTTGTGCTGCTCAATTAAGCTTTGAAAGGACATGTTGTGTTTCTTGATGGAAGAGCAAACATTTCCAGACTATTTCACATTCTCAGTGCTTTCTGTTTCTATGACTGAGAAGTCCAAGAAGAAAAGAAAAATCCAGCAGCCTTACCAAAAGGTTTCAAAGTCGAAACTACAAAGTAGGCAACAAAGTTATGTTCAATAGTCCTAAAGCTTTGATTTTATGTCAAATGGCTAAAAATGCAAGCTAGTTTGATATACGAAGGACTATAAATCCATGTCTTCAATGCTTCTTAAACTAGAAAAGTAGCAGGACCTCTCCAAGGAGATAGAAATCCTATATAAAAACTTCCAAAGATTTGTTAATATTGCATCTTTGTCCAGTTAATCCAAAATTTTCCACCTTTTTCTTCCTGGCTGGTGTCCTAAGCATGAGCATTGAACAGGGAACACTCAAGTGTCTTTGGATTCCTCAGTCAATGAAATGAAAGAGACATTAAAGTTTTAAGTCTTACGTCTCTCTTGTTACCCAAATCCTTTGAGACTAAGCAGTAAGGGAAAACCTTCCAAGATCAGGTTTCTCACAAGAACTTCAATACTTCCATCTTTTCTTTTTCTGCTGGCAGTAACTAGACAGCTGACTTCTGCCTTCTCTTTTTCTGCTTGCCAGCCTTAGAGTAGGAAAGTCTGGTTAATTTGCCATGGAGAGGGGGTAAAACTAGAGAAGATTCCTGGAAAGGAATAGTAGTTTTCACATCTAAGCCCATGGTGGTTCAGGCTGCAGTGAGCTCTAGCAGTGAGACCTTTCTTGTAGGGTGAGCAATCAATTCTCTTTCCCAGTAAAATTTTCATTGCTCTGCACATTAATCTACTGTTGAGCTGCAAATGGCACATGCAGGGTATTTATCCAGTGTCAGCCAATAACCACCAAAAGGAAAAACCTGTCATCAAATGCTGCCTTTGGCATTGTGAACTTCAACGATCAGCAGTTTCTTCTCAGATTTCTGTACTGGGGTATTTTTTTCAGCCTGAATCTTAAAGATAAGAGCCTTTAATAAGCATTTTGGATTGTGAAATAAAAAGATATCAGAAATTTCTGCCATAGATCACTGATGATCCCACTAACAAAGAGGGTACAAAATCTGAGAAAATTCTGAAGCTATGAAACGGTTTTTTACCTTCAGTCACCAGTGTTATTTACTGTACTTTTCCAAGAAAATTCTGACTTTCAGAAACTACGCCTCAGAGGCAGCTGTGGAGAACCATCCAAGGAAGGACTATGATTTACTAACCTGCAGGAGGGAGTACACATTGTGCATGATAATATATATTTGTATATATATACACATGCATATGTATTATATGTAGTGTTAAAGTGGGCCCGTACAAACCTGCATGTTATTCTGACACCTAAGAGAGGTTCCCTTGTCAGAAACAGACAGAATAGCTGTGCATCAAGACTGTTTTCCTGTAGCTCTAGTTTTAAACATTTTTACTTCCAAAGCAGCCATTTAGTACACAGTGATATACAAGTATATAAATACATGTATTCTGCCCATAAAAATGTTACATGTACACTCATCTGTAAGACCATTACAGAGAACCCCTTTTAAATATGAGCAGGTTTTGTGCTTTACTTTTTTGCTTCAATCAGTTTTCTCTGAAGAAAACACCCAATGTTTCTGTTCTTGCAACTCCTGTTTGGGAAGTAAATAAAAATTCCCCAGGGTTAAGTAGGAAAGCCTTTGAAATCAGAAGTTAAATCCACAGGTGGCAGTACTGAGAAAGCAATACTGTCTATGAGCTCAAATGAAAACTCATCCAGAAGCCACCAGGAAACATTAACACTAATTTAACAATAATTTTCATCGTGATGTTTGGAATTCATTGTACAGCTGTTCAATCTGTTACAGACATTCCAGTACAGACAACCTTTAAAACTTAAGCTAAACATGCCATTAAAGGCTTCATTGTGGCTTTCCTCAAATATTCACATGAAATAGCTTTTGATGCTTCTCTTGGAGAAGGAAGAAAATGGCAGCAGGTGCAGCTGCAAGGCACAAGTTCCAACACTGATGTAAAACTTCAGTGCATAAACAGAGGAAAGAAATCTGTTCTCCACATAAAGAAATGAGTCTGAGTGCATCATTGCCTGGCATGGAGAGCAACTCTCCCATAAATATAGGAATATTTCCCCCGAACCATATTTTCATTAATAAACCTGAGACATTTATCAGGTATCAGTAACAAAATGAACCACTTCTTTATTTAAGTATCAAAAAGAGAAAAAAAATCAACATTTTTAGTTGCTTCTCTTCTGTGACCTGCACCTTTGTGACAACCTAAGGGCCGACATCCTCAAAGCCAGAGGATTTAGGTTTGCTGTTGTGACTGCTTGCATGATGGTTAAAATGTTCAAAGCACACAAGTGATCTTGAAAATCTTTACAGTTATAACTACTAAGCAAATATTTTCAGTTCTTTGGTTACTCTGGTATTACCTTTTTTTTTTTAAAGACAAAGTTAGTTTTATTTCTGCCTGTTTTCTCCCTCAACATTCATACCACCACATTTAATTAAGCAGACTCTGAAAACTCTGAACACGCTTCAGAGATGCCAGGCATCATACGCCTGTATATAACACAGAAGTGCTTCCTATAGAAAGCTGTCAGAGTTGAGAAACAGCACTCGTCTGAGCTGCATTTAACATTCTCAGAGTGAATCTGATGCTCTGTCAAGACTGGAGAATTAGTGAGAACCCACCATGAAAGGAAGAGAGCTTGCTTTGTTCTGAGTCCAAGAAAACATCCTGCATCACTACTCCCTAGATTGTATAAGAATCCTGCCCCGATTTGTTTTTCAAAACCTTAATATTATGGGTTTTAAAGCAGAAACAGTCCAAAATGCACCAGAATAAATCTGCTAATTAAATAAATTATTAAATATCATGCTATATTACCCCTGCAAATTCTGTAGTGTCAGTTCCCAAACTAACCCTCCGAAGCCAGCACTGGTTTCTAAGACTTTGCATAAACCAAGGTCATATGAAGGAAACCAACATGCCCAGAAAGGAAAAGCAGGTGGAAGAGTTAAACAGAAAACGCACAATAACTGAAACCCAACAATGTGTTTTGGGAGAAACAGGAAACAAAATTTTTATGTAACAGGAGAAACAATAGCGTGTTGCCCTGGATTTTTGTAAGCCTTCTGTTTTTAACCTTGGAGTCAGATTCTTTTCACACAGTTTCATGTAAATAATAGCCAATGTTTACTTAACAGTATTTTCTGTTTTTCATTCCTTTTGTGATAAGAGAACTTTGATGAGCACCTTTCTTCTCCAGTGGGATGGAGAAGGAAGTGACATGCTCTCCAATCCCTTGTGGAGTTGGGACGTGTATAAGAATGAGATAATGTAAATAAATCCATTCCATTTCCTCCTTTCTGCTGAACCTGGCAGGTGTGAGAGCGTCTTTATTGTGTCTCTCCAGACACAATAGCGGGTGAAATTCTTCTTTCGGAAGTGTTTGTCATTCTCCAAGCACGTGGCCCGTGTGTCTCAGCCTGGCTGAGGGGCACCTCTGGGGCAGCAGACCCTTCCCAGTGCCCTGCAGGTGCACCACGGCCTCAGTGAATCCTGCAACGGAACTGGGCTGATGAGCAAAACTGCTGCTTGCTTTTTGCTGCCTCCCCCGTGCTCCTTCCCAGCAGAGCCCCCTTCGAGCTTGGAAACCTCCCTCGATGGGAAACACAGGGCTCGGGGTAAGTTGTGGCAGACATTTCCACCTTAGCAGCCCGTGAACAAAGATTAATGTCAGTAGAAGGCCAGATAAAAGCTTGACTGTGTCGAATGCCAGAAATGTTCCTTATTTCCCCTTTCTTTATGAAAAATGGTTTTACCTTGACTTTTCAGAAATACAACATGATTGCTCTTTCAATTAACTTAGTGTTCTGTTTTCCATTAGTACAGTACAAATAACTGTAACCCATTGTACTGTCCCAGGGCTTTTTACAAAGATGCTGATTTACAGCAGAAAAGGGATTTTGTGTTTCTTGCCAGTTATAAAATTGCTAAGGTAAAGCCAGGAAGCAGACATGTTAGCATTCTTTCATCTCCAGCTCCTTCTATTTCACCAAGAAAGCTGCAGCAGGCAGTTCAACATAAAAGAAAGTTATTAAAAATTCCACACCCTTGAAGCAATCTTAATAAAACTGATAAAAAATTCAATTTTCAAATTGCTTAATACAGCCTTCTCTTGACTTACACAGTTATCCTAACTTAAGGACCTTTTAAACTAATGACCTGGAAAGAATAGAGAATATTTCATTTGAATCTGTGCAAAAATTGAAGAAATGCTCTGTACTCTGATTTTTTGCATTTCTTAGTACCATTAGTAGTCCCTGAGCATCCTTCTCTGCCATGGAAACTTACAGGAAGGAACAGGGTGATTCATAATGCAACACAAGTGATTAAGTACATTTGGACTCAGAAATATTAATAAGTTGCTGCTCATATATTTAAAACAAAGTCATGAATACGCAATGCCTTACAAGTCCCATTCAAACATTACAGTAGGTGAAATAACGAAAGTTTACTTAACTAAATCACCCAGGACCAGAACATATAATAAATTAATTTTGGACTTTGTTTTTGAATTGGAGTTATGATAATTGGTATCTCTTAGCTCTTTTTCAAACATAACGCTTTGAATAAAAAATTTTAAAAACAACTTTAGTGGCATGAATCTACATTAAAAACTGGATTCCCAAATTTGTCCAGCTTGGTGAATACCAGTCACACTGCTATGAAGATTTCTTAAAAGTCTCTTAAAAACTTCCCTACATAAGACAACACACATAAATCCATCTGCAGGAGGCCTAAGAATCAAAAAAAAGCTAAACATTTGTCTTTGTCAGCCCCTCTAGGGGAAGTGGCCCAGATTTCTAGAAGGCTTTGTGCAGAGCAGCCGTGCAGAGTTGCAGAGAGATCTGTCCTGCCAGGTCCTGGGTGATGGCACCTGCAGCCCCCTGCTCCCATTCCCAACTAATTCCTGGCACAGTCCCACAGCAAACAGGAGTTTGGGCCCTGACCTAAACCAGCACCTTGATCAGCTGCTGGCATATTCCCACAGCCTTCACTGGCCCACATAACCAGTGAAATAACTCCCTCGGGCAAGACTTTCCTGCAGCAGAGAGACACAAGCTCTGAGAGGGTGCTGGGACAAGCGTAAGTGGCAATCCATGCTCCCGACCTGCACCTTAATGGAATGGCTTTGCATCCCCCAGTTTTCCTAATGCTCAGATTCTGCTGTAGCACTTGCTGGCAGAGTTAAAAGACCTGCACCCTGACAGGGGGATGGCCTGTTTTGTGAGGAAGCATGAGAAGTTTAAAACAAACATGAGAAGAGGTAATATTTTGCAGCACAGTGCTCCCACCGTCCCCATCAAAGCCTCTGCACCTCTCATAGGGACGAACCCTTCCTCTACACACCATGACTATTCCTTTTGAACTTCTGCTGGGGTTTTAGATCTGATTTGAGAACAAGCTTGTGTATTGATTAGAGAGAGAAAGGAAAAATCTGGCTTTGAAACTGTTCTTTTGAAGATATTTTCTTCCAGCTTCATGTAAATATCCAATGAATTTGGGAAATATTTGCAATGGCATTCAGGTAGCAGGATACAATCTTAACATATATAGAAGTCTGATTATAGTGAGTGATTATAGTGATCTGATTATAGTGAGTGCTGCAGAGATTTGGATGAGTGGGTATCCACTTGGACAAGGGAGTACCCTCTTGGACTCTCATGTTATTTCCAAGAGCTAGTTTTTAAAGCCAATTATCTAATCAAAATTAATTTTTGTTTAAACAACTGCAGAAATTAGTTTCTTTCAAGTACTCACTTTTATAAATTGCAGATGCAACTTCGTTATCTGATGAAGTACGGTGCATGTTGTCAAATTCGGGAAGAGGTACACACACAGTAACTGAGCATATATTTGTGAATAGCATTCATGACTTTTTAAATTTTAATGTGTACCACAGGGACATAGAATAATATCTGGAGAACTTTGGAGATTTCTGAAGATGAATGCTTTGATTAGTTGGGCTTAAGAACATTGTACAACCAAGCCTCTGTCACACCTGGGAAAAAGGATCCAGCAGCTCACATAGACACAGTAACACCACTTCAGAGCATGATCTGAGTAGAGGCAAACAAATGAGAGGAAAAAACCTTAACCCCATTTGACAGAGAACTTAATATCTGAGCAAGGTGCAGAAGGGAAATCTCCCCCAGAGCAGGGAACTGAGCCAGCTCCTTCTCAAGCCCCATCCAAGGCTCGGTAGTAACACTGTCCTGGCTGAAAGGGCCCCTTGGTGTCACACAGATGTCCCTTTGGAGAAGTGCTTGCTGTTGACCTCTGCCTGCTGCCTGTAAAGTCAGTGGCAAAGCTCCTACTGAAGGCAATGAAAGCGCAGGCAATCGAGGGGAAGAGGCTTTCAAGACATTCCCCATAATATGCACAGTGAGAAAGCAATTTCGCTTGCACCGTTGGTTTGAACAAAGCATTATCATGCTTTGAGCACACCTATTTTCTGGTGAGCTACAGTGATTGTTAGAGCATAAGCACAATCTGCCATCACATAATAAAGTCAACACATTACAGTTTAATTGGATAGAGTCATTTACACAGTAGTAACAAGGACTGAGAAGCAAAACACAACTCCTCATTTTCTTAAATCTATAACCAGCTGCTTTCACTGCAGGAATAAAGTGTATATGCCTCGCTCACCTCTTATTCATCTTTGTGTTTTGCCAGGTAATTTAAGAAATGTTTACAAAAACCCACTGTTTTCAGAGATTGAGTCATTCAGCAGTGCAGCTACTTGCAGGGGAGTCAATCTGCACAGGAGTGCAGGAGGAGCTCCAAAAAACTTTTGCAAAGCTGCAAAATCCCTGAATACAGAAAGCAAGGACCCAAAAGGTAAAAGAACTCCTCTCCCAGAAGAAATGCCCCAGTGATGCAAAATACAGCTTAATTCAGTGCACTGGCAGAGACAAAGTTTCACAATGATATTTTGAGAGATTGTATTGTAGAAAGAGAAAATTAAGTGTATAAGAAATTAATTATTTGCTGTAAGCTTTTCACCAAATTAAATCTCAGTATTTCTTTTAATGTATTTTCTGGTTGCATTTCGTTTTAAATGAAACTTTATAACCTTTTAATCACATCTTACTAATTCTCCCTTGCTGGCTTGATTAGCAGTAATCAGATGAAATATTTGATTGGATAAATACTCTAATGTTTTTTCCTCAGTTGCAAACATGCACTGTTGGTACCAGCTTTACCAGCATCAAACATACAACTTCCAAACCTGGAATTTCTGTCTGATACCATCTTGCCAATGAACTATGGATGATTTCAGGAAATAAATTCTAAATGTATGCAACCATTGACAAACCTGATTCATTACCAAATGTAATAAGTATTTCCAGAAATTCTTTGGTATAATTCATCTGAATCTCATAATTATGTTTTTTTCCCCTCCCAGTGTTTGTGGAAGGGCTTGTTTTCCAGCAACAGCAAATCCTGCTTCACAGTGCAGGGAGTGCAAAACAGAGAATCCAGTGTGAGAATATCTATATCCAGAGACTCCCTCAGAAGAATAGAAATTCAGCATAAGCAGCTTCTTGTAAAAAGCTGCTGTCATTTAAAGTTTCATCTTCACCCATAATTTAATATCTTTGCTCCTGTTTCTCTTCAAGATGTGTTTTGCCCACTATTCTATTGTATTATATGTCTCTGAGTAATCTGTTCAGCCAATTTTTGGATTATCAACTCATTGTGTAGACTGAGTTAATAAAAGCTTTTACTCTGTTTGCTGCTATCTACTTCAAAACAAATATATTTAAAAGCTTTTTATTTTTTTGAGTAGATGTAGTTATAAGCAACACTCTAGGTATTTTTATCTGTATAATTTATTTTGATAAACATATTTACACAATATTTTTCTATCTTCACTAATGCAAGTGCTTCTAAATACATATTACTATGTAAAAGAATGAAAGTCCTACAAACAGATAGCTCATACTGTATTCCTTGGATACATGGTACAAGACTGTCAGATCCTACAAAGCAAAGGTGTTCCTCACCATCCTCACTGGAGGGAAAAAATGGCACTGAAACATTGCATGGAGTTGCTGTACACACAGGATGTCAGTGTATTAAACATGACTGAGACCCATGATGCTGGGAAGGCAAAACAAGAGAATTTAAGGTCTAATTTCAAAATTGAGAACACCTTTCTAACAAGTCTAGAACTGACTCCTCCAACAGCAAATTAGGACATTTAATTTTTTTCCTACTTTGGCAAGTTACACAAGAACTGAAATACACCTAGTGTATCATAAAGTATATGCTTTTTGCTCCACTTGTAGCACATGGAAAATCATTAAATAATATCTTTACAGGGACAGCAAATACTGCAGTCTAATTTCAAGGCAAAATGTCTCAAACTTGAAATATAGAACAAAAATTAAAATGACCAAGTCACGCATCGTTCATTGTCTTGAACAAAAATTAGTTTGTAGTTGAAAGAAAGAGCCTGGAAGTTTGTGACATGCTTTTCTCTCTAAATTGTTGAAGAAAATCCACCAGTGTTCAGAATTAGCAATTACAATAAACTCATTTAGTTTTACCAGAGATAGTGGCAAAGCAGTACTGCCTTCCAAACCAGAAAATGATGCAGGTAGCTTTGGTACCAACTACTGGCCTTGCAGTACTTGAGAAGAATGCTTGTCATTGTAGAAGAGGCTCGTGTGCTGTTAGAGAGCCAATTAAGACCCCAGCAATGCCAGTGTAGTCACTCCAGCCTCTCCTCTCTCTGATCTGCAGTGACTTTGCAGATTTTCAACATTCACCTTCAATGCCTGAAGTCATGTGGGAGGTATCCAGACCAAGCACTGCAGTAGCTTTTACTGTGTTACAAAGTGCTTCTGTAAAACCTGCCTTGGGCTGTGACAAAGTTTCACGTGCTTGAGTGAAGGCACAGCAAGAAATGGGGGAACATATTCCTCCAATTTCTCACTCTGAGGAACCTTCTCCATGACCAGGCCCACAATCAAAGGAGAGCAAAATTTGCCAAAAATGTTCCTTTTAAAAGAAAGTCCATGTCCCGAACACCTGAGTAAGCCCTGGGTCCAAACTATGTCTTTAAACACAAATAAGAGTAGTGGGGTAGGTGATAGTTTGTAATTACGTACAAAATATCTTCTCTGAGTGCATAACCCTGTGCAATCTGACAGAAGTTGTTCTTTAACATTAGCTTTGTGATTTACCAGGAGGAAATCTTTTCTGGAAGGAATTATTTAGTACCATTTTTGCACCACATTTTCCCATTTAAATTCCTGTATGATTGTTGACAGAGCTGTCATAGGCACTTACCTGCAACAACTTCACTTACTGTAAGAGGCAGGTCAAGAGAAAAGATGGGATTTTACAACTCTGCTTTTGGTAGAGTGGAGACAAGGAAGCAGGGACACCGAAGCTTGCTCTCTAGCCATCCCCATTGCCTTCTACATGGGTAATGCAGGAACTTGCTCATCCCACAGTGGTTTCCTGCTTGCAGCACATCTTGTGAGAGGAGAAATAGCCCAGGCCAACTTGCCAGTCCAGTGTTCACTGCCCTTCGTACCCACCAGGAGTCTTGGAGTGCCCAGCAGCTGCCTGGGGCTGAGCAGGCGCAGCTACACAGCGTTCTGCAGGCTGCAAATGTGCAAAGGCAACATCGAGTTTTCTTTATTCCAGCACTTGCTGAAAATATTTTGGATGCTTAGCAAATCTAGGCTCGAGCAATCACCCCCAGTCAGAGACAAAATTCTTTGTTCTTCTAGAACATCCTCTGCTCAGGCAGTGTGGTTCTTATTCCCTTGCTGTTGTCCCGTGCTGACATTGCTGTGATAACAAAACTCAGTCTTCTTTCCAAACTAAATATTCCTGCACATCTCTCTCATTATCCCTCCAAATGAAAGCACCAAAGTAAATATGAGTTAAGATTAGGCTGAGTATACTCTGGTTTTAATTGAGAATATTGTAAATGTTGTAGTGAGGTCCAGTGCTTTCCTTACCCTTGGTTATCCACTTAATAACTTTTCCATGGCACAGACAGGCTTCTAGATGACTTATCCTGGTAATAAGGGAAATCAGACCCTGCCCATTTCTAAAGGACAAGTTAAAAACATGCCTCCTGGGCTTCTGATACGCTCTCAGTTGCTGCTGGAAGACCAAGCAGCCACCACAACTAAGGCAATCTGCTCCCAGCTGAGGTCACCTGAAGGCCCGGCACCTCACAGGATGTCTCAAAGGACGACCAAGTAAAATAAGCACATGGGCTTTTAGCATCTTAAAACCATCTTAAATTAGATGCTTCAGGGCTGACCTTGGAGAACTTCGTATCCCACATGTTAGGCAGTATAAGCCTGTTCCCTGCAGGTTCACAAATGACTCAAGATGCTGGTTTTATCAAAGCCCTAGCTTACCCTCACACCTCTCTATTTCCTGGCAGCACAACTGCTGGGGCTTCAGTTGAGTTCATGGACTGAGCATTGCCAGTATGGAAAAAGCCAAACATTCTCCTTTAGAGTCCTTGACATTTGAAATTTATATTTACTCAGTCCCTTATGAACCAGAGACAATAAACCTTCAAGGCACTCTTGGCCACTTGGCACTTTAAGGCCAAATGTAGATTTACACCACTGCCCTAAAACAGACTAAAGTCATGGGAAACTGAACAGCAATTTTGGGAACTATTTTGATGCATAGTTTGTAGAGAGTTATTTGATTTAGGGTAGGATTGAAGAAGAATTAATAAAGGTCTGGTCTTTATTTGATTTCAGAGATTTTTCCAAGGCATACACGGTGCAAAATCTTTTAAAAAGTAATCCAAATAAATATATAAAATATTGGTCTCACCCAATAAGGCCAAAATAATGCAGATGTTAAAGTTCCCTACTCTCAATGCAATTATTTTCAAATCAAAATAAGTAAAAACCTAAGCAAAACATTACAATTAAAGGTCTAGGTTTGTGCCTTTCATACCAATATCCTTCAGGTCCTGAAGTCCTGCAAACATTTTCCCCAGCTCTGCTGCACAGGGATATACATTATTTATGCATTATGCGTACTTAGAAAAGGCAAGCTCTTTGCCATACTCAGGTAGTCTCTGAATACCACATAAAAGTGCTGGGTTGCTCAGAGCAGCCCTAACACAAGCTCTGCAGAGGCTCTTCACAGGCCACTCTCTAACAAACTAACCCGGGGATGTGCTGGGAATGCAGCTGCTGGAAAGGCCATGTTGGGAGTGAGCAGCTTCGCCAGCTCTGCTCTCAGAGGGCAGCAGTGGCCCGAGACACACGGCCCTTCCACGGTGAATAATCAGAGTGTGGCTGAACACTCAAAGACATTTTAATCCCTCTCCCTGGGCTGCACTTTCTGTACTTTGCCTCCTACACACTGCAAAATCCTACCCATGGTTTGCTAAATACCTGGAAGTAAAGCAGGATAAGAAGCACTGCAGAATGTGGAGCATGATATCTCCACACATATCTCAGACAGAAGAGATCTGATCCATTTTTGTGACCTGGCATAGCCGAGGCTGACATGAAAACTGGTCACCTTCACTCATCCTCACCAGCAAAGTGCAGCTCTTGCTAACACGGCACACAGGACCTTCCCAGCGTGGCAGAACCCAGGTCTGAGTCCTTTGGGCTGGGTGCTCTCCAAATAGACAGCCGTGTTTGTAAGAACATGAGTCAGCATGGGCTAAAGCCTTTAGCAGAGAGACGGGAAGGGGCTGGGGAAAAGCCCCTTTCACACTCAAGCAGCTGCAGACACAGGGGTCATCTCATACCTCACTGAGCTGGTGTCACCCGAGGGATGCGATCAGCACAGTTCTGGCATTTGGTGGGTAGCAAAGGCAGTCTGACACCAGAGCTGGCACATCTGGAAACAGGGACAGGATTAAAGTGGACCTGCCCTAGACATGACCAGCTCTGTAAGCCAAGTGCTTCCTCCCTGGTCAGGTAACAAAGGAAGGGTTCAGCACTGCGATCTTTTTCCCTGACCCCACACTACCGTTCACCTGAAGTGTATTGAATAAAGATTGTCCATGAGATTGGGAAAGGCTTACCTCTATCAGACTGGCCATCTACTAGTGTTTCTCCACATTTTGGATTCCCAGGACAGATACTGTTTGTGATCTTGTTTGTAAGTATGTTACTACGCATTTTTATTACATTAGTTTTATTTGTTGTATCCCTTAATTAGGACTGTCAAGCTTTTTCTGAATTCACTTCTTTTAAACACTTGATTTTGTGAGTTACTTTCGCCCCATGGTTATTGCTGGAAGGCAGACGGTTACCAACTACTATGTAATTTTATGTAAAATTAAATGCAATAAAAGTTTGAAAAAATAGAATGACCAGTTATGCAGCCATAGCTTGTTTCTCATTAGCCTGCAGCAATTTCACTTAAAACTTCATCTATCAAGTTGTCTATTACTTGCTTTTAAAAAATAAACTACTAACTGTCTTTCCAGAGAGGTGATTGGAAGCATATATAGTAAATGCAAGTTGTAGTGCCTTCAGGATACACTGTTTCTCAAAAGGCCTTTGCTCAGTTAATCAGACATAAAGAGCTTGGCAGTATCACACTGTATGTAGGTGTCAAGGACATCACCCATGTGTCACTCCTGTAATCAACCCAATTTGCTCAGCTCCCAAGTTCCTTGCCACAGCTTTTAGATGGAAATAAAGCGCACTTGTTAATCATGAGGATAATGGATTTTGCAGTAATTGACAGTGACAGAAGTAAAAACAAGTTGCCTTGGGTGAACAATGAACTAGCAAAAGCCTCAGCAGCAGCCAGCTATGATCTGCATTTCTGAATAACAAACACTGCACAAATAATGCCTAAAGTGAGAGGCAGTGAGAGATGTGTGTACCCCCAGTATTTCCTGAGCCATGTGCATCCTGTGCCACACGCAATGTTTAGCAGGAGGAATCCTGTCCTACAAGTTAAGACCAGGTAAGTACAGGTAGGGGCAGAGTGAAAAGCAAGCTGTCCAGAACACCACTGCCAGAGTACCCTCTCCTTAAACATCTCTATTTGGAATATTCAGCTATCCAATGCACTACTCTTTTAGCATACTTCAGGTATTAAACATCTGTCTTAGTGTAAAAGAGGAAAAGCCTTTTCTGTTACAGCTGTATTACCTAAAACTATAGAAATAATTTAGGTTAAGACTATTTAAATTGTAAATGCTGAGGAGTATGGAACAACTAGTGCAGGAACAAACAATTCAGAAGTGTGAAGGCCAGGATTTACAAGCAAAACTTATCTAGAAAAAGGCTTAATAATGGTCATTTTTATTTGCACCCTGCTGTCACTGCAGTGGTTTCAGTCCAATAACAGATGTCTGTTTTGATATCAATCCCTATTTTAGGATTATTAAAAAAATGCCCAATTCATCATAACATTTCAGAAAAACATATCAATTTCAGAGATAGCAGCTCTCTGGTTATGGATCACAGACTTAAAGGACTACTGGGAGAATAAGATGGGGAAATTTACTTTGGAAAGATTGTATATTCTGACTTAGCAATGAAATACACTAATCAGAAAGCAGGATGCGCTTCGTAACAAGTGTGGATATCCAGCCTTATAGTTGGCTTGGGAGCTGGGGAAGGTGCTTATAGTTTCCAGATATAACTTTTCTTTTGTCGACCTGGCACACAGCATTGTTGTATTGTGAAAACAAGACTGCATTTACACTGTAGTTACCAGAAGACTTCACTTGGTTTGGCTTCTCTCGGCACCCACAGGAGGCAGAGGATTTCACATTCATTTTGCAGAAGAGCAATTTGAGTAATTATGAAATCATGCTGCTAAACTTCAGCAAATAAGTGAAATTACAAGACCCCATATGCCTTATTAGAGCTCCTTAAGATACTGGAGGTCCTAATATTCACAGGAGAAAAGATTCTGGACACTGCTCAGTTTCACATCACATCATACAGCTAGACATGACAAATCACTGGTTCTTTTGCCATATCAGTGATATATTTCTCAAAGCATGTTCCAGGTACAAAGGAAAATTAACACATTGACAGACATCATTAACACTGACACTGTGCTACTGGTCCATTACCTCTTGTATTTCTGAATCTTCCACATTTAAGAGGTTCTCTGTAACAAATATAGGAAGTTTTATTAGAGTTCTACCTTTCCTAGGTTTCTTTTTTTCTTCATAACTTTTTGCACCAGAAGCATTGTGGACAACACGTTGGCAGCTCTGACACACTGCAGAGCACTTGTGCTCCCTTCACAACATTTGTCACATGCCCTCACTGATCCAATGTCTCACAAGCCACTCTTACATATGTCATATGCACAATCTGAATTCTGAGAACCTGTTGTCAAAGCATTATAAAAATCTTTTAAAGCCAAGTTCTTTAAACATTTATGGCTAACTGCTATGCGAGTCAAGTGCGCTGTTTATATTACCAAACGTCATATCTAATTCCCTGTTATGAACCCTTGAAATAAAATTATGTGATAATTACACAATCTGTTTGAAACCTGACAAATATATTCCCAGTACAAATGATTTATGAAGATAATGCGTTGCTATAGCATAATGGTGCTTCTTAATGGAAGCAGTAAAGCTGTTTCCTATGCTCCAATAACCACAGTGATTTCTTACACAACTACTGATTAAGCAATAGATAATGTAGGCATTTTGGAAACTATATACACCACAGATTTATTTCAGGCTGCTCAAAAGTTATGGCCTGCCTATCTAAATGGCCTGTTAGCAAGGTATGAGCTTCAGTTGGGCTGTTTTACTTGCTCCTACCCAATTTAGTGCCACTGCACTAGATTTATGTTTAGAGCAATGCACAGTTTAGTCTCTTTTTGTAAGGGCTGCTGTTAATCAGAAAATTAATGACTCCACTGGTGTGGTGTGAGACATTAGTAATGCCAACCCTGCTCTCCTGGAAGGGACTTTGGGCTGGTGGTTGGTGAGCAGGAAACTTCCCCCATGTGGGAAAGGCTCGCGGCCCTGCTGCTCCGAGAGCACCACCAGTGACAGAAATTGAGGCCCTGCCAGTGAAGTGCAGCCCAGTGACATCTCCTGGGTGTCCTCCCCATGCTTCTCCACTGTGGGCTCTCCCTCCCACCAAGAGGGGCAAGTGATGCTCAAGAGGAGAAGTGATTCAATACACAATCAACTATATTACATTATTTTCCTATCTCGTTTTCCCACCAAATGTGAAGTCTCTTCTCAACTGTTTCATCGTCATTATAATTAGTATGTATGGCAGATGATCAAATTAATTGTTTCTCGGGTTCAAATCTAGTACTGATAAGATGTTAACAATTTAAATGAGACCCTCAATTTTCTACACATTTCTGTAGAGAGTTTAGTAATTGCTTTAGCTTTGTTCATTCTGCCAATCCATGCTTCAGAACACTGATTTCATTAATGAGCAGCTAAACATGACTGCCCTGCTGATGATTTGTTCCCATGCTACCTGGGAAATGTCATTTGAAATGGCCTAAGCTCAGTAAAAGGGCACTGAAAAATTTTAAGTGGCAGCATTTGGTTTTACTCCAAATTGCTACAAGTAGAAGAAAAATTGTATCTTAAAGAGCCATATCCAAAAGCATATCTAGAAATGATAGGTGCAAGTTGCAAAATCATATCTGATGTGAAGATAAAAACTCTCACTATGACGATTTTTCTGAGCTTCTGAGCTTTAATTATCATAAATATATATTCTTCAAGAAAATCAGCGCTAGAATTACAGTCTGTAATTAAGGAGGAGCTCTAATCTGGTTTGTTCTTGTCTTCACTCTAATTTTTCAGTAACACAAGATCTGTAAAACATGAACATTTAATATTTCAGAACCAATGCCCAGTGGACATGATGAAAGTAAGATTAAATAAAACGTATTCTTTCTTTTTTACTGCTTATCAATATTTTCCCGTGCTTAGCTGAGAACTTCTGCTGTTTTTGTGTTTTCAGGTGGGCAGAGGGACATTGGTTAAGGGAGCAAAATAGTGTTTCAGACATGTTTCTTGCTAATTTACTGCAAATGTATCCCTATTCATGCAAACCTCCAGGATCCTTTGTAATGTGAGTTTATACATGCTCAGATCTTTTCACATAAATCCTACAGCTCGGACCGCAAAAGGGGAGCCAAGAACCCCATTACATAAATCAATTCACTGAAATTCTGGGAAGATTTCTGATTGAAATGGGATTTACTTCAGCATCACCCCTGCTACTGAGGTTAGATCTCTTCATATAAAAGGCTGACCCTTCCAGTGCTCTGTTGCCTGCAAATGACCAAGAAACCTGCTAACACTACTAAAAATTGTAGTAAGAACATTTTAAGCATCAACAATATAGGATTTTTTCCTTTGACTTTGTTCTGAGCCAACAATTTCAGTTGAAACATTCCTAAGGAAAATATGTCCAAGGACTAGAAGGTGGGCAAAGCTATAAGCAACCGAAAGCACTGTCCTAAGGAGAAAAGCAAACATACAACAAGGCACTGTTACCTGTACTGACAAAGCAAGGATTAGCCCTAAGAGAAGCATCACCAAATTGTTGTCCTCATGAATAATTTTAAGGCAGTTATTTAAATTAGAAGTAGAGCAGGTGTTAGATACTAATCTGTCTTGCAAAGTAATTACATTAGTTCTATGCAATGTAATTGCAAATGAGTGTAATAGGCATTGAAGTAGGGGTAGGAGATAAGAGTAACAAGGGTAAAAGTCTACAACCACTGAATGCAACCACAGGTGAACTCCACGCATTTATGGATAAGGTAGGATAGGGAATTTTCATGAGTTCTGGTGGGCATGTAGCCATACCATGGCCAAGCAGAGTTACCAGAGTGCAGCAGAAAGGATGATGCCAACCATGGAGCAGCTGTCTGCTTTCCACGACCTTTAAAAGAGCAGCTTGAAAAATGCAAACAGATTTTGTCAGCAGTTCTGTGGTATTGCCATGAGGGAATAAAATTCAGTGGTATTTTGAGACATTCATAGATGCGAGAAGGGAACTGCATGGAGTTTGATTTGATTGAACTGCTGCCTGCCTCTTTCCCTTTCCACTGCTTTTCATGGACACACGTGCTGGAGATCTCCCCCTTCACTCCAGCTCGGCTTGTTGATGGCAAGCTGGGATGTGTCCCAAGAGAGGAGCTGGCTCACCAGGAGGCCACTCTGCAACCTGTCTGCAGGACAAGGCAGGTCCACCTGCAACCCTGGGCAGGTTAGGAGAGCAGAGAGGAGCACCTATTGAGCGTGTTGTAGGCAACATGTAAAAACCTGCAAGAATCTCCCTGGCAGAAACTGGTTGGCAGGAGGAAAAGGCCTGAGGGAGCCAAGAATAACTGCACAGGAATGCAAAAAATGCATTTTTGGTTGGGGACACAGACTGAGGTGGCTTGAGGCTGAGATAGGCCAGAGAGCAGGGAAGGAAGGAGAGGAGGATTTCAAAAACCGTATCTACTGTGTATAATATCAGGGCACCCCTGGGAAAGCAGGGTGAAGACTACTGAAGACCATGAAAATTCTGCAATATGGTTTAAGTTCACGTGATCGAAGGCAAACCTCCTGGAGAGGATTTCCCAGGTGCATCACACATAAGAAACCCACCATGAACATTGACACCGGCAGAGGACCAGTGCCCAGAACCCCAACCCTTCAGGAGGTTCTCTGCACATTTGGGGTGCTTCTCCACAGCCAGACATTTCTCCCGACCTTTCCTTCACAGACATCTCCCCAGCACTTCCCACTCACAGAGTGCTGAAGCAGCAATCAGATGTCCAAGGACCAAAACCTAGGTCCCAGGGGCTCCTTGGTGAATCCCTGGTTCACATCACAAACCAGCCCTCATGCTCTGAAATTCTGCACTCATTCAAGGCCACAGTCCCAAGTCTGTTCTAGCTTCACATGGAATAACATGGTTTCCATGAAGCTTGGTTTTTCTAACTAGAACAAAATGTTCTAAAGGCTGGAGCAGGGAGAGCACAGCTTTCTTACAAGGAAGAAGTTGGGGTTTTTTTCATGTAGACAATTGAAATGTAGACAAATGTCTTAAAATCAGAACAAAGGAATAGATTTTTCTCCACATTTTGTAGCTATCAGTGTCCAAAAAGTAAAACATTTGACTTCTTAGTGGGTTTTGGCTGCTTTTTTAATTCTCCAAGAATCCTGATGTGATGATTAGATCAATTCTTGTCCATTAGAATTTGAAATTAATCTGTTTTGCAACTAGTGAGTGCCCTTCTAGTATTTCACCGAGAATTTTTGATAGATAGATGAATTTAAATAGAACAAAAATGTATCTGATAATGAAGTCATTATGCTTTTTCTGATTTAATCAGAATATTTGTACCATATAAGTCTATTAGAATATCAACGAGATGATTCATATCAGGGTTCTTCAGAGAAATAACAAGCATTTTAAAAAATTTTATACTTCCAGCAGTGAGACTTTGTTCTCACAACCATCCACTTTGCACAAAGCTTTGGTATGTTCATTGTGCATCTCTGCAGCCTTGTGAGCCTATTTCAATGCTTTGTTAACAAAGGTGCCATCATTTAGAAGGTTCCATATGAAGAAAAGCATTGTAACAGGTATTCACAATTCAGGTGAATGCTTTGAGGCAAGTGAGTGAAGGCACGTCTAACAGGGCTTCTGGGGAAAATCTCCTCTCTGTTTCTTAGTCACATAAGGAGGGTCAAGAGCAGGCAAGGAGCAGGAAAAAGGCATTATTGATGCTGCAGAACAACAAAGCCCTGCCCACCCAACCCAGGAGACCCCCAGGTATTAATGGCAATGTCTGGGGACAGGTTGTTTATGCCCATTTGCCAAATACAAGCTACATCTACTTTTGGGGCTTTTGGTATCCCAACCCAAACAGCTGTGGGGCCATCCCTCCTCCCAGCTCCAATAGGTGACCCTAATATAATCCCATGACAGAACTCTGCTGCTGGGCTTTCCCACCTTCTTATCCCTGAACTCAGGCCTTTATTGATGTAGAAACTAGAGATGCAACCGAGCACATTCCTGAAAATTCATCTTTGCCTCAAGCCCCTTTGTTGCCAGGCACCAAAAACCACAGTGGAAAACAGAAGACCTTGATGTAAGCCCTGTTTAGCAGTAGTTAAAACATTGGTGTGTTACCAATTCAAAGCTCAGCACCATACAGGCTCCTATGAAATGAACTGACTTTGTGGGAAAATGAGGCATTAGCAAAATGATCATAACCAACTGCTGTTTGTCAGGCAGTTTTCAACCAAAATTTTTGGTCTATGTGTTTTATTTCACATCCCTACCCATACAGACAAGCCATTGGCATCGCTAAACTTTAGCACATATTTCTAATTACAATCTAAATTTCTAAATCTCTCAAATGACAATGTTCTGAGTTTCACTAGGTAAGACACCTTAACGAATGACTTGGGAAATTCAGCTCCAGCATATCACAAATTTCAACTCAATCCAGGCTGTAAACCATGACAAACCTGAGGTTAACAGTGCAATGAAACTTGCAAATGGTCCTTTACAAAACCAGTGTTTCAGTGGTTTTAAGCTTCACGGGTACTTATTTTTAAATTAGAATTGTTTTTTACTCCTTTGTCAGGTGTGAGTTTAATTTCCACGTTTGACTGGAGTTAATAAGGAAATAAGAACATTTTCCTTGCTCCTCTGTGTTATTCAGCACTGTTGAGTCTCACATAGAGAGGGCTTAGCCAAAGTTTCAGAGGCAGTAGAGCTCATTTAACTATTTATGATCCCAATACAGGGGGAAAAAGCATACAGCCAGAACCTAAACTCCCTGTTCCTGGTGATGGGGAGTCATCTCTTGAATCTTCATTCCTGGGCTCAGGCTGTTGGGCTTCCCCCACCCAAGGCACAGGGTATTTCAGCTCAGCACTGAGCTACTCAACATCCATTTTGCACCTATGAAAGCCAGATCAGGTAAAGATTAATTTTTCATCCACTTCCGTGTCTTAGGATATAAAACACTCTTCTGTTTTTCAAATCTTTCTCATCACATCTGAAGCAGCACCAGCCCATCTAGAGGTTCTGAGTGCATTCAAAAATAAATGTTTTGATGAAAGGCCTGTTTGACCTCTGATGATTATTTCCCCTCCTATCATTCCCTTTTTCCAACTGCAATTCAGCCAAGGCTGTGTTTGCTCTAGGTTGTTATTTATTGCTCAACAACTCATTTAACAACAAGTGAGTTTTTGGCTGTTTGCTGATACCAAACACAGCCTCATCCTCCTCTGCCAGTTGTGCAGCCTGCACAAAACACTCCAGGAGTAACACAGGAGAGCAGAGAAGATGCTACTGCATGGCACGGAAGCTTGAATCTCACTTACTCCATGCTTGGAAATGAAACAGTGATCATGCCAAATCTGAATGTATAGCTCCTCATAAGAAACCAGTTCACAGCCAGGAGAATTGGTTTTAGGAGATTGCTTTCTGGAGGCCTGAAAAGCCCACTCAGTGTTGAGGGACCTTTCAGAAAGAACTCCTACTCTAAGCATATTAAGACTTAAAACTCACTTTTAGGAAAAAATATGTCACATGAAAAGTTTCATGAAGTCAGGCTTTTTTTTCTATGAATGGAACAACCTTAATTGCAAGACAAGGTTCTCATAAACCCACAAGCAGTGAAGACATCAAATAAATGATGTTGACAAGGTTTAGTTAAAATTATCTAACTGGCCTTCACTAAGTATAAACTTACCTTTCCTCTACCATTTCTAAATATCACTTAAGGCCCGTTGCTGTTGAAAGCTAGGTTTCAAGCTCTCATCTACCCCTTTTATTCACACAGGCCAGGTGATAAGAATCAGTGATATCTAACCCAAGAGATAGAGTCTGCAAGAGCTATCTCCACATGCTGCACAACTCTAAATTCACAAGGCATCATCCAGAGTAGCTCAATAAAACTCTCCGCTCCAGGCACAGCAATGGTCAAAAAAACCTAATCAAACAATTGGATGCCTTGAAAACATGATAGAAAATAGTGAAATTATAATAATATCCTCAGATCCATATTACTCTTTCAGAATGTAAATAAAGACTGAGCTGATAAGCAGCAAAGTAAGGTGAAGTTATAAGCTTCAATTCTTATTGCTTCTACAGAAGGGCATAGGGCTTGCAGGAAAACTGCAAATTGGTGGTGCCCTGATTTTAAAATCACTTGGTCCCCTCATTACAGCAATCAGTGTGAACGTACGTGAGGAACACGAACCCAAGGCTTTGTCAGCATCTGCAGGCTGTACTCCTGCTCTCAGTCTTACAGCCAGAACACTTTATGGCTCAAGCTGTCTGAAATAGATACTGTGGACAGCAGCACAAATACTGAATTTGTCAGGAGAGCTGACACTGCGTTCAGCACATCTGTAATTGCAATCTGGCCCCTACCAGAAGTAATTCCAAGCAACCACTTAGGAACAATATTTTTTTTCCCCTTCCCTTTCTATTTTTTAAAGAAACTCAGAGAAACCCTTCAGATGACTCAGTGCTCCTCGTTCCTGCATCCTGGCAGACTGGGAACTGACCTCTATGTGCACGTGCACCCACACAGCACTGGGAAATACAGCAGCTGCTGCCCATGTTCCTGCTGGATAAGAGGATCCTCTCAGTCTCTGCAGCAGCACTGGGTGAATAACTTCAGAAGAGAAAGTGTTTTCCTGCAGCAGTGTGGTGAACTCCTTTTCCCATTGCAATCCCACTGGAATCCTACCTTCCCAGGACCGCAGCACCAGGAAAACCCTAACTGCTTCACCAGCCAGAAGGAGCTACACAGACTCTCAGGGAGTATAGATACCTAGGCCATCAATTTCAGTAAAATCAAAAAAAAAAAAAAAAGGCATTTACAGCTACATTTATCTGCAGTCTCTGAAAGCACAAAGACGAAACAACAGAAGATTTTTTCTCTCCAGAACTGCTTTTAGCTGAATACACCATTTTCACTGATGGAAGAAGAGTCTTACATGGAAAAACACCCTTGCTATCACACCCACTTAGCACAAAATACACATTTATCTGTTAAGATATGATCAAGAGGGAATTTTGGTAGGGGTAACATAATCACCATGTTACTGATAGAAAGGCAATTCGAGGTTGTTAAGGCTCACAGCAGGTACCTGCTAGCTCCCAGTATGTGCTTAAATCCTGCACTGCTCAGTGCCAGGTAGAGGTGTTTGCAGAACTGACATCCTCAGAATAATGGCATTCAAATGGTAGCAGACCTGAAACACTTCCATTCATTTTAGAATAGCATGTGCAGAAAATTTGGATACCTTAAACATGAAATGTCTGCTTCCCTTAAGCAAGAGAAATTGTAATTTATGGCTTTCATATCTAGATTCACTCAGTCTGAAACCTGATCTTGTTATTATGCATCTTCACACTGGTTTCTGTTTAAAACTTTGTTTAGCACCCTGCTGCACAGGACCACAACTGAAGCTAAAGTAAAAGCTTGATTAAAGCTGAAGCTGTTTTGTAGATAGTGACAAGAACACTTAGAGAAAGAAAACATTTAAGAAAGAGTAAAGTTACTCAGCTGAAGCAAACAAAAAGGTATAAGTTAGAAAGTTGTTACTAACTATAGCATTTTCTCTTTGAATTGTTTTCTTCAGCTGTATAAAAAGAATTGCTGCCCTGGTCTATGCTGAACTGGGGCTACGCTGCAGACACTCAGAACCACAACTCCTTTTACCACAATTGTCACGATATCATAGGAAAAAACCCTAATGTTTTTAAGGGAAATTGTTTTGACAACATTTTTGTTTTTAAACAAATATTGAAAGCTCTTTAAAATACAGAAATTAATGACTGTTACAATGATTTTCAGAATAGCAGTTCCAATGTCAAGAAATAATTATGGTTTTAATAAACCATTTGCTATTTTACTGGAAATGTCCAGACTGATGATAAATTCTTACACTACTCAGTCTGGATGCTAGACCACATCTAACATTAGATGAAGTTATGAGTTTAATTAAACTAGCTGTGATAACGAGCAATATCCTTCCATAAAATGGTATCATTTTCCCCATGAAAAAACAGGAAATATCTCAAAGGTTTGATGCCATAGAACTAATTAAATAAATTAAGGTTCAAATTTTCCCACAGATAATTTCTTAATACAAATTTGAAATTTAAAAGACCTAATTGCAACTTTTAAGCCATATTTTCCCCACAGACAATTTAACTGTGTGTCTTTCGTAACTGTGGACAAGCATATTTGACTGACTAAGGTATTCGCAAATCATTTTTGTGGCCATTTTTTTTTTTTGTTGGGAATATGGACTATCACCAGTAAGAAACATTCCAGTGTGTACAAGTTGGGAAGAAGTTGAGCAAGTTTGAAGTAGTTGCCTCTTCCATGACTTGCAAGCTTTGCCATAACATAGGGATCCACCTGAAAGCAGGGGTAGAACTGAAAAAGGTCACTTTTGGCAGTGGGCATGAGCAAGGACCCACCCTGAGGGGCAGCCAGAACCCCCTCAGGTGTGGGATGGTGGCTGGGGAAGGAGACCCCTGAGTGCCCTCAGCTGCTGGCGTGGCTGTGAAAGGAGTGTTGCTTCCCTAAACTCAGTTCCTAAAGGAAAGAGAGGCTGTGAATCATCAAATAATTAAAAACACTGGATGGAAAAATAAAAAACATAATAAAAATCGACTTACACAGAGGACGGGGAGATGGAGGCCTGTGGAGCCTTGCTCCTAGCAGCCGATGGCTGTCGGCTCTCTCGCTCGCTGCTCACCTTTTAATTTCAGTCATGTTTAGGAATAAAGGGTCAAATATTTTAGTCAAGCCTTGGACTGGGTGTTTGTGTCCAGGCCCTGGCTGTGAGAGCTCCTCTGTGAGGAGATTCCAGCCGGAATTCTCTGCCACAGCACAATGGCCTGGCACGGCCGGGCACAGCCAGGCTCCTCAGGACTGCCACCCTCAGCACTGCCACCCTCAGTGCTGCCACCCTCAGCAATGCCACCTTCAATACTGCCACCCTCAGCACTGCCACCCTCAGCAATGTCACCCTCAGGACTGCCACCCTCAGCATGGCCACCCTCAGCAATGCCACCCTCAGCACTGCCACCCTCAGCACTGCTACCCTCAGTGCTGCCACCCTCAG
>VYXC01006194.1:0-67655 GCA_013397175.1 Platysteira castanea | reverse complement strand
CTCAGCACCGCCACCCTCAGCAATGTCACCCTCACCACTGCCACCCTCAGCACTGCCACCCTCAGCACGGCCACCCTCAGCACCGCCACCCTCAGCACTGGCACCGGCACCCACGGGGAATTGTATTTCAGAAACCACAGACTGGTGGAACTTGGCACTTCTGTGGTGAAACTCTGAGGAGCACAGCCCTTGTAGCGCTTCCGAGGCTTGGGGGTCTTTCCTCACATCAACAACCCTGGCAGATTTTTAGAGAATTCAACACTGTTAAATAACGCACTTCTGAGATCAGGGGCTAGAAGCAGCTCGTACCACAAACTGGCCAACTTTAATCAGAAACATTCATCAGAAGACAGCTATGGCCATGGAGGCTGAATTATTTCTCTCTAAACATCTTGAGCTCAGATCAGGACTTTTGCCAAATCTTCGCCTGGCTCGCAGAGCAGGGCTGATTTCCAGGCAAACCTTACCAGAATCCTTAGATCTGAGGCAGATCTGCCACGAGGCAGAGTTCCTCTGAAAAGGTTTGCTCTCTCCAAGTCCTGTCAGCTTTTCCAAGACTTTTTAATTTCTGCCATACACTCTGGAAAATCACCTTCCAGCACTGCAAGTTAGGAAGTCTCACAAGTGCTGAATGGATTTGAGCTCCAATGGCTTCGAAATTCTTGCTGTGGAGGTGGAATTGAGGATAAAAAAGAGCATCCTTTATTTGGCTGTTTGGGTCTCTTCCTCTAATTTCTGGTTGAAAGTTTGCACTTGGAATTGAAACTGCATATCAAACCCACACAGGCAGAAAAAACCCTGGCAAATGTCTGCCTAATATGTTCTTTAAACCTCAGCAATGGAAATCCTACAGTCTTTTTCACTGTGGTTCAAATGAGAGAGACATGCAGGAAGAAGAAAATCCTTGCCCATGACTCCTTCACCAAGGGAGAGTGGCAGATTAGCTAGTTCCCATTCCAAGAAGTGCTGATTTGGGCTGTATTTTAGCACACTCTGATGTATTTTAAGAATCCTCATAGAATCAAAGTGTCTTTGTGCTTAGCTAGCCCAGAAGTACAAATATCTTCTAGTGCCTAGGTCCTGCTTGCTGCAATTTAAGTCTGGTACTTCTTTCTTTACCGTTCATGTCCATAGAAACAGTTTCTTTCTCTGCACATTTTTTTAGCTATACTTCAGGCCTGCGGTGTTTCATTGGTCCTCTCCTCTACAGGACACAGCTACAGCACCTCACTCTTTGCTCATACATCTCACTTTTGGTAGTCCTGTACTAGATGGGACAGGTCCACAGTGCCATGAGCACCAGTGAGCCCCTCCCGGAGTGCTGTACACACATCACTTCAAACATTTCAAATGCCTTATACACACTCCTATATACACTGCTCCTTATTTATTGCAGTGTTTGCGGGGAGAAGGAGGTGTGCAAGAGTGAAATGTTCGTGATTTTCCTGATAGCTGGAGGATAACTGTGTGCGACTCAGAGTCCTCTTCATAAACATCATTTGTCATCAGCTTTCCTCTTTCTATAACAATTCATTTTAAATTTTAGATCACTAAAAAGCTGACAGTTCAACTTCCTACCCAGTCTCCACAGCAGAATACTTTGCTTTCAAATTCCTTAATGAACATCAAAGCATTTGGAATACCTTTTCTTTGTAGATTTGTTTTCCATGTGGAAAGCTTACCCATTATTGGAGAGAACTAAAATATGCTATCTTTATTACCTTCTCCCACTTTGCCTTCCCAAGAACTTTCATGATCATGATTACAAAAAAGTGCCTTTCACCATCTTTTTCTCGATAAATCCCCTGCGCTGGTCAGGTCAAAGGCACACAAGCCTTTCTTCCTGCTTTCTCCACTTCTCTGTCCAAAGTTGTATCCTGTTTTCTTCTGGAACCTCTGCCTGTGTCCCTGGGCAGTCTGTTCCCTCCCATAAAGTGTCTCATCAAGCCCAGTCTTCCCTTCAGATGATGTTATTTGCTGTTGTTGAGGTCCCAGCCATGTGATGATTACCTTGGCCCCTATCACTGGCATCCTCATCCTTCATTTCTTTCACTTTCAGCCAGGGACTTTAAATGGCTTTATTGCTCATCACTTTCTGGACCTCAGAGTAGTTATACAGCTCCTTCCTGCATTCCTCCTCATTCTTCATCTACCAGAGTAGAAAGCACAGGCCCAAGGTGCTTGTAAAAAAAATCTGGTTATTTTTTAGTTGTCCTTCCCAGTGCTGTACCTTGATCAGTTCACATCATCGCCCTTCTTCCTGTCATGTCTTTTTTCAAGGACCAGCTTTTCACTCACAAATCTCATTTACTCTTTATCAATTTTACAACCAAAGATACTCTTCCCATCATTTGTATTTTAGACCATCTTTTGTTTGTCACATCACCTTTTATCCACAATTTGAACCACTCTACTCTACATAATTAATGGAAGGGGGCAGGTTCTCATAAATGTGTTGTTTAGCAAAATGCAAATAATTGCAGTGATTTGGAACAAGAAGAACATATTTTAATACTTCCTGGCTTTTGAAGATTGATGGAACAAAAATAGAAAACATCTATAGGTATATAAAGAGATTTGTATGTATGTACAGACAGAGATGAACAGAGCTATAAATTTACAAATAAAAAAATTGTTCATCATCAGCTTCTATACTGGTTTTTTCCTTTGGCTTTATTATAGATGAGCTTTCTTTAGATCAAAGTCTAGCTTCCTGGAAGCATGTTTTCATAATTTATTAGTTTCAGAAAACAAAATCTAAAAATACTGCAAAATTTCATGTGCTTATACCATGGTACTTACTTTGAATACAAAAGACCAAATGCTGCTGACCTTGTGGCAGTAGAACACCCATTCAATGAAATTACATTTTTGCTTAAGGACGGATAGCAGATTTCCGTCCTCAATGGTATTTGTTTTGATTTTTAGAGATTGTTTTCTGCAGAGTTTTACAGTGAAGATGATTTCCACAATGCAAAGCTATGCAAATATTTTAATCAACTTGCAGGTGGACACGTCTCAATCACAGAAACTTTTTTATCCCTTGAAGGTAAATAAAAGAAAAATTATTTAATCAAGACTAAGAAAGGACCTCGCAGTCCCAAGAGCATTAAATTTTTTAAGGGAAATGGGACAGAAAAGAAAGGTGACAAACAGAAATCCACTTTTAAACTGCTGTAACACATTCTTCACCTTTTTTGTAATAAAAACATCATTTTGACTACATAGAAAATAGTTTCACAAATCATGTTTTGTAATCAAAGAATTTATTCTCCTCCTATGGCCCACCCCTGATACTCTAGATAGAAAGAATCTCCAAATCTCATGTGCTGCTGAAACCTCATACACACCGGTGGCTACTTAGATCAAATAACCCAAAAGCCAGTGCTCAGTGGTGCCAATGGGGCTCTGCAGGAGCCCAGGAGCCTCATGGAGCCTCTCCCAGCTCTGCAGAGCACTTCACACAGGCCCCCCCTGGACACTCCGCTGGAGCTGCTACCACACCTCCCTTGGTTCTGCTGCCACACCTCCCTTGGTTCTGCTGCCACACCTCGCTTGGTTCTGCTGTCACACCTCACTTGGTTCTGCTGCCACACCTGTCTTGGTTCAAANCTGCTACCACACCTCCCTTGGTTCTGCTGCCACACCTCCCTTGGTTCTGCTGCCACACCTCGCTTGGTTCTGCTGTCACACCTCACTTGGTTCTGCTGCCACACCTGTCTTGGTTCAAAAAACATGAGCTCACATGGCTTTCCTTGAAAGTCACACGAATTACCAAGGTCTGGATGGTTTGCAGGACCAGGATGAGATCTGTAATTGCTACAGGAGTCAGCCAGGTTGAACAGCTGAGAATATCAGGATATTTGAATATGATGATATTTCTCTCATCGTTCCATAGGAAATCTCTCTGCTCGGTAACCACAGGCGTTATGCTGGGGCTTGGCAAACTCTCTGTGTCTTGGCCTGGGCCAGAGAACAAAAAGAAGATCCTGGCAAGGACTGCAAGGCAGCATCAGCTCAAGCCACATTCGAGGAGTTAATGAACTCAAGGAGTGAAGCTCTTAAAGGAATGAATATCCCCAAATTAATGAAATTTTTCATTTCATTAGGAAGTGAATACTCTTTCTTTTTATTCTACATCATTGGAACCATAAAGACAGCCCCTGTGGAAATGGAAGACTCATCTGAAAAACTGATTTCATCTTCATCCATTATCTTTCTAAACGCAGCATCTTAGTGCCTGTGCTTTGAGTGTTCTCCAGAGAGCCAATGGGATTTCTTAATGGACTCTGTGCCAGGCTCTGTGTAGCTTCACCTAACAATATAAATGTACCGCTTCTGCTGAGGAGTGATGGAATGAGAAATAAATGTCAGTTATAGCCTTGTATGCGGGAATCTCTCATTTTCAGTGCATTTGGGTGGGTTTCTTGCCAGAGAGAATTCCAGTCCAAATTTCTGTGCAATATATAAAACATAATTGTGTTTAACAAACCCAGCAAAATGTGGCAAGCAATGCAATGGGGAAGTAAAGCCCAGACTTGTTTCCAAACAATTCCTGGGCTAGCTGAGCTGGGCAGCTCTCAAGAACTGTGCTCAAGGATGTGTCCAGCAGGATGGGGTGTCACAGGGGGGCACAGAGCAGCTGCAGGAGGTGTGTGGGGCCTTGCAGGGTTGGGAGGGATCTGTGGAGGTCACCCAATCCAACCCCCCTTGCCCCGGCAGTGTCACCTGGAGCAGGGGACAGAGGAACACAGCCAGGTGGATTTGGAATGTTCCCAAAGAGGGAGACTCCACAGCCTCCCCGGGCAGCCTGTTCCAATTCTCTGTCACCCTCAATAAAAAAAGTTCTTCTTCATGGTGAATGAAACTTCTTGGCCATTGCTCCTCATCCTGTCCCTGGCACCACTGAAGGGATTCTGGTACCATTTTGGTCAGCTGAAGATGTCCACTGTGAGCCGAAGAAAACTGGTCACAATTTGAAAATATTGATAGACTGAGAATCAGCTGCTTCCTGTGGTAATTTTTTCCAGTGATTAATCATCCTTACTGCTAAAAACCGTGCTGGATTTCTCATTTGAATGTATTTGGCTTCAGCTTTCTGCTATTCCTTCTTTTTATACCTTTCTTTAACCTGAGCCACTTAATTCTATAGAAACCATTACTCTTTCCTTGTGGATTTCCACTGTAAAGTTACCTCTCCATTTCCTTTTTGATAATCTAAAAGATTTAAACTCCTTAATGCTGCCACTTTCAGATGGAGCCTAATCAACTCTGCAGCCTGAAATTCCATGTACAACTTCTTTTCCTATATCCCCAGTAGTGTTCTTCAACATACTTTCTAAAATATCAGTCTCATTAAAATCAGATTAAAATGCATTTTGTCCAAATAAACCCTCCCTCCCCAGTGATCTGCATGACTTTAATAAGATTTCCCCTTCCTTGTGTTAGTTTTTACTGTGTACTCACCACAGGTTTACAATCCCTGTTGCTGTAGTTGCTTTGGTGGAGTGCAGCAGTGTCGGGGGAGCTCCTCTCTGACCCCGGAACCACCTGGGGCAAGTGGCAGCTCCTGTAATGTTGCACTCTAACGAGATCCCACATGAGATCAGCGTTTTTCCAGGCTGATTCTGCCAAGTGGGGACCTGTCCCTCCTGTGGCAGTGAGCTGAGGCTCTGCCTGTGCTGTACCTGACCCCGCAGGGTGCAGCTGGCTGGGCCAGGGGAGCTGCAGCCCCTGCACCCCTCCGGATCAGCTCCAGCCATCCCTCCTCTCTCACGAGGACAGGGGGTGTGTAGTGCAATGGATTTACACTTCTCTACATTTGTTGAGGCATTTTCTATGCAGGCAGCATAATAAGTAAAACAAGCAAGACAGGCAACCCAGGGTTTTTGCTGGTGTCTGGTGCAGTCAGAGCTCCCACTGCTGTGTTCCAACACCCATTTGCCCATGGGGAGGTGTGAAATGAGCAATTGTAAAGCTGAGACCAAATTCAGCTGTTCAACACTTTGGAAATCTTTTTTGAACCACCATCTGTACCATATTTTTTTCATCACAGAACTTCTACACATGCCTTATCTTTTTTTCCTTTCCAGTAGTGTTGCTATGACCAGCCTGTTCAAGACAAAAAGCTTGTAAAATATCTCTTTGATTAATTCTAGTAACCTAAATAAAATTGCTATTTACAACCAGGTGCTCTTTGCAGGAGGGGTGACAGCAAAAGCACTGTTCTCTGCCACTGGTCCTTCATCCCCACCACCTTGTGCAATCCCACCCACTGCATCCCCCTTCCCCCCCCGAAAAAAAAAAGCCATGGGCTTTGCAGACCCAGTGATGGCCATGGCCACAAGCCTGACCTTCTGGACTTCATCTATGGAAAAGTAGTGTGAATTGTGCCTGTGGGTCTGCAGACACAATCCCACTGTG
The DNA here is from genome assembly GCA_013397175.1 of Platysteira castanea. Lineage (NCBI taxonomy): Eukaryota > Metazoa > Chordata > Aves > Passeriformes > Platysteira > Platysteira castanea. The sequence continues at coordinate 61,232 of VYXC01006194.1, read as the reverse complement.
GTTTGTATTTATAATTCAACAGATTTTTTATTATCTCTGGGGGAATCAAGGAAAATGGGGTTACAATGAAAGATCTGTTTGTATTTTCAAAATGCACATTGTGAAATCCCTCACAAGATTCACCTTAATGCATTCCTCGAGTCAGGAGTGAGTAATGGGATTTAGCTTCTACATTTTATGGGATCTGCAGCCGTAGAATTAGAAAACAGAGCCAAAATAAATAATAAAAATAAAACAAGTGCCAGGGAGACCCAATTGCCATTCTAAGCAGAAGGCAGCTCCTGTAAATGGGAGTGTCAGGTAGAGCCTGCTGGGCTTCCTTAGGGAAATAACAGGACAGCATCTTTCCATCACTGAAATCATCTGGGAAACAGCCTCTGTAGGAAGTTCTCTACAGCTCCTAGTTTCTCCTGTTATGTCAGGTCAGGCATTACTCAGGGACCTGCCGCAGATTATAATTTGGAAAATAAAGGTTCATATGTGCCTAGAGCTGGGAGCAGATACAGCAAGAGTGAAAACGGGCAGCAGTGGCTGGTTTCTGGTTTTGGCTTTTTAGAGCAAGCCCTGCCAGCTGCTGAGTTTGTCCCTGCCGCGGGCTGGCCGCTGTGCTTGCTGTGGGCAGCACAGATCCCCCCGGGCCGGATGCGGGATGCGCAAACCCAGCCCAGCCCTCCGTGCCCCAAGCAGTGCTACAGCAGAGGGTTTGTATGCAGCACCCTGCACTATTAACACATTTCAACTCTCTTCCTTCCCTTCCCTCCCCCTCCAACCACCCATCTGCAATGATTCTGCCTTTTATTTGCTAATGAAGTCGAAGCAGCGGAGAGCGGCAGCTTTAATGCTGGATGAAGCGCACCTCCCTGGAGTGCTGAGCGTGTGGCACAGCAGGAGCAGCGCTGCGCGCCGGGTTGGTCCTTCCGTGAGGTACCTGTGCAGCAAACTTGACATCCTCGTCGAGAGAGATGATATATTTCCTTTTCCCAATCACTTTGCAACTTAAGTCTGAACACTCTAAGTCTTTCAAATACAAATGAAACTATTTTTTTTTAACAGTTTGCAAACTTATTTCTGATTTGATTCCTTTTCTCTTCTGTCTGGTACTCACTGGAATCGATTTTTAATTGAAATCACTCCACCTCTAGGTCAGCCTGAAAGGTGCAACCATTACATTTCTGTCTTCTCAAGTTTGGAACATATTTTTCATTTTGCAGCTATAGAAATTAGCTCCCTTTGCTTCCAAAAGAGCAGCAGTTACAAGAAATGCACATCTTGAGCAGCCAAAAAAAAAAAAAAAGTGGCATCAAGCAAAGCCCTGGCAGAAAGCCTGGGGAGTGCACAGGTGCCACACTGCTGTGTTTTGGGGCAGCTCCTTTGTTGGTAGCTAATTGGGCCAAAACTAAGGGACGTCCCTGGGATGGGGGGAAGATTGACTGTAGTAAGGGGAAAACAGGTTTGTAAAGGCACAGCCACACTGCAGAGACACCAATTTGCTGTGATTTCCCTTTGGATACAATGATCAGACCCATACTTCTGTGTGTTTGGGCAGGCAGTTCCACTTCATGTTTTTTTAGGTTCGGGGTTCTTTTTTTAAATCCAATTTAGTTCAGTTTCCATGAAAATCTGATTTCCATTTGGAATGAAAATTTACATTTCCCATCAGCTCTGCTGATGAGCTGATGAACTCAGAGTTTCTCCTTTATTTTATTTTTCAATGTGGACAGAGCTCTTCCTCTCCAAATACTGTGTGTTTTGTCCTGTCTAGTTTCTATTTATTTTTCTGCCTTTGTGCATGCTGTTCACCTTTCACATTTTGGAAATTGCTTTCGATGCAAATACATCCATTTGTGACTCCACACTCAAGATTTTAGAAGTTACTAGAAAATTCAAACGAACATACGACAGATCTGAGCCTTTGCTGCTGATTCACATAATTGGTTTTAGGGATTTTGGTTTTCTCATTTTCTTCTTCTATTAACAGATGTTCTCTCCCATTTTAAAGGGCTTCAAAATGTTAATTGTTTTAAGTACCAAGTTTGATCATTCTTTATCCTCTCTACGTTTTCAGCTTTTTCGTTCTGCAAGATCACCAAGCAATACTCAGGACATTTAATTCACTCTGCAGACCTCAGTTACAGGTTAGTAGACTCATTCCCTTCACCCAGCACTCTGGGATTTAGAGAAACAGAAGTAAGCAGAAAATACTGGGCTTTAAATAGGGGCTCAGACACAAAAACAAGTTACCTGGCTTGGAAAGTTTAAAAGCTGGGCTGCAGGAACTGGCTATGTCCATGCTTTTAGCATGGCTCAGACAGGAGGATATTTTGTTTTGTCTGGAACACAGAAGGATGAGCAAAGTCCACATACTTGGTATTTCCAGTGGTTCAGACCGTGCAGACAAAGAGGCACAGCTCAGCTTGGCCACAGCAAATTTCATCATTTGTGGTCCCATTTTGCTGCCCTTGAGCCCCACATTGTCATTGACTCGGAGTATTTTGGATGGGCTGTAAGTCACATTGTCTGAGTTGTTTTTCATCGTTAAATACACATTTGTGCTTGACCTTCCTGTAGGTTTCTAGGCAAGTGGGCACTTCCAAGCTGAAACCAGCTGAGGCACTCTGAGTGACCACCTGGAGGGTCCTGGCTCCAAAAGCACGAGCACAAGCCCCAGTGCCCCAGGGCACTTTGCCTAAATTAGAGCAATGGGCAAGTATCTGCTTTTGAAAAGGGAGAACATCTTTCCCTTCTCTCCTCAGTTACCCTTCCCAGGCCCAAGGGCCAGAGCACAGCCAAGGAGAGGCCCCAGGGTAGCAGCTACAAAGACATCAGCTTCTTCTCTAAATATTCCGAAATTGTATGAAGAAGTGCTTTTGGCCATCGAAGACTGCTGAAGGTGGCCCAGTGATCAGGCAGCAGCAATGATGCTTTACCCTTGTTTCCCCCTGCTGCATTCCCTGCTCCTTGGACACGTCTGTCACACGCTGTTGGAAATTGAAGGGGGGTTTCTTACCCCTGTGGGCCTGTTTCTGAGTCTCAAATAAAGGTTTTGCAAGACTTTCATGGAAAACACTAGAGAAATTCAACATCCTGTCAGAGCTGGGGCACAGGCTGACTGAGGAGATGACGCACAGCCCCGGGGCTGCCTCAGGGAAGGGTTTCTTGTGCCCTCGTTCCTGTTTCTATCCATCTTGCAGCTCCAGCAACGAGCTCTGGATAAACACGACTTGGGCCTTTAATAATGTACAGCTTACAGTGAACAAGACAGCAACCTTGTGTGTCTTCTCCTTTTCAAGGGGTGCTTCCTCTGTTTACTCCATCAAGGCAAGGGCCAGAGGCAGGTTTAACGCTTCCCTGGCTGATAGAAGGAGGGCTCAGTGATGGAGATGGGAGCACAAAGGTTCTGTGGACAGCCAGAGGGATGTCAGACAGGGAGAGCCCTGAGGAGATGACACAGAGAGGCTTGAACCTCCGCTGTTTCAGTGCAAACAGATCCACCATGTGAGGCACTGACAACTCACCATCTTAGGAGGCTACTCTGCCCAGCAAGGATGCCAAGGGCTCCCTCCAGCTGCCTGAGGGACTAGTGCCACCTGAGGGGTGAATTGAGGACATCTGAGACCTCCTCGAGGCAGGTGTGAAGCATTGCAAGGTGCCCCATGGGGGTCTCAAATGGCATCAGATCCCTGTGTTTAAGCAGCTGCCTTGCAGGACTGCAACATGGGAACGCAGCTGCCAGAAATGCACATTTTGTACCTTAACATCATTCCAAAGTCATGTTGGGTTACAAATTACAGATCCAAGTACTGACTTTGCCTGTCACAATTCCCAGCAAGATGTTTCAGCCGGGCCAATTAAGACTCAGTCTGGTAACTTTCTGTAAGTTATTTCTTTTAGGATTTCAGCAACAGGCCTGGCTGCCAAGTGACATTTCTGAGCACTTTGTTCTAAGCTGAGGCAGTCTCTGATGATCCAAGCCACCCTGTGAATACATGAGCAGTAATCCCTTCAAAGACCCAACCCTCCTTTTCCTGTCAAATGCTGTTGGCAGTTTGTTCCTTTCTGAAGGAAAACAGCAAGTGCTACAGCATGGTATATAGTTTATTGCTATTAATTTTTGGCTATGTTATTCCTGAGCATATTCTATCTCTTGAAGTTTTTTATTACCTGGAATAATTTTCACTATTTAAGAGAATCTGCCTATTAAATTGTGGGGCTTCCCTACTTATTTAAACTCCAAATGAACTTAAATAAGGCAGATAATAAAGAGAAGGGAATTTAACCAAGACACGTGGTATCATTTTAGGTCTTCCTTGAGCAAAGATTTCTCTTCATTAATTGTTTTCCATATCACCTCTTCAAATAATTGGGAAAGACCAACAAAACTGCTCAGAGGAAAGCCCTGGGGGCAGAGAAGGAATTATTAAAATGCCATACCCTGCCCATACCTTGTACCTGCACCTAGGGCAACCCACGCCACAGGCACTGCAGTCAAATGCTACAGTCCCTGCTAGGGATTTTCTGGATGGTATTTCATGTGTCTGCAGAGAAGGGAATTCAGAGACATTTTCAAGTTCTGGAGGTGATCAGCTGTGAAGTTTAAATCTGTTTCATGTTTGGGATAAGGCATAATAATGTACTGCTTTACAGATAATTCTGCATAATATAGTTTTTCTGTCTCGTACTGGCAGCTGCAGCATCTCTCTCCATTCTTACTGCAGCCCAAGAAATCGTCATGTTAAATCTTCCTCCACCAGTCTTGTCTGTCACCTCTAGGCCAGCCTACATGTTATTGTCTCTTTAACTTGCTAGGCAGGACTTCATTGTGCCTTACACCGTCCTACACATGGTTCTCATACTATCCTCTAGTTTCATTTTGTATCCTTTATTTCGTATTTCCAGGCTGTTACCATTTTTCTTAGTCCTGTTATTTTGCATTTTTCTCCTGACCCGACTATCTGATAATCCTATTTTTCATATGATTGCACTTCACCTTCTATTTCCCCAGTTCTGATGAGTTTTCATTCATTTCGCTGGCAAGGTTTTGGTGTCAATTCACCAATTAATTCCTGCTGTCACCACCTGTTACTAACATGGTTTAGGTGACTACAGACTCTTGAGAACTTAAGCCCTAATTTCCAGCAGTTTTAAGGAGAGATAAGCAGCTCAGGGCTGACCTGCCAGTTTGGGAGCCCTGATGTCTTCAAAGGATGCCTGTACTGGACCAGACAGTAGAAATCTGCAGTACCTCACATGAGGAAAAGAACAAAAAGAGGAAACTTCTCGTGTTTATTACAGCAGTGATGATATCACAGTGGGGGTATGTTGCCTTATTCCAGATTTATAGCTGGGATCTGTGAATGTCCCAGCGCTCAGCATGCAATCCCAAAGACACTCCATTTGCATGTACTTCACATTCAATAAATAAAAAATGGAAGTGTCAGAGAAGCATTTTAAAACACTCTGTTATTAAGCAGTTGCCAGCAGATCTTGTGCTTTTGGGTCATCACTCTCCCACAAGCTCTCCCTGTATGTTGTGATGAGCTGGAGATGTTTGAGCTTTACTGCCAGACTGAGAACCAAAGCAAAGGTGGGGGGAAAAAAGGAGGGGGAAAAAGTTACCTTTAAATCTGTGTCTTTTATCTCAGGATAAAATCCTGCCTGCAGACAGCCCCAGCCTGGCAGAAGGAGGGATGATGAAGCCCCACTGCCTTCTGTGAACAACCACTTGGCTGATAACCTCAGACATGCAGCCCTACACACCAAGGGACACTGATGGGCCATGAAATTTGAGTCTGTATCAATAACACGTTTAACTTCCCATCCTTCACTCCACTTCCAGATAGACATAATTCATAAAGGACAGGCTTTGCAGTCAGCAAACAGAAACAAAGCCAGCATTAACACAAAGATCAATTTTATACCAATCCACTCTTTTTCTGCAGATTCAGGATCTGAGAGGTGATTAAAGTAACGTAAGATTATTACTTGGAATGAAAGCATGAGAAATTTTTTTCCTCTGAGGTATAAGGCATGCAGAGGAAAGAGTGACACCTGCAAGATCTCTGAGCAGGGCCCTCTTTCACACCTCCACCCCCTTTTCAAGCTGCCTGTACCCTCCCCAGCCCACTTAACTCACACTTCTAGTGAGGGACACACAGGACTGTCATTCCTGCAGCACATCCCTTCTTCCCCAAAACCCTGTGTGAGTGAGCAGACCACCAGATCTCACTCTTGCATGACCCCAGCAAAGTTGAAGCTTAACATCCCCTTTCATCTGAGCTGCCAGCTTGGGAGAAAAAACAGGTGGTCCTGAGAGAGGTCCCTGTGTCCTCACTGATGTCCTCTCCATGGTTATTTGTCCCCTGGAGCTGCCCACTCCCAGGACCTGTCCTCTATTTTGTCATCTCTTTTCCTGCTCATTTCTCCTTTGCCAGAACCTTCTGATTTCACTTCTGGGCATCACACGGGTTCATGTCAGCTGTATTACCCAGGGATATATGGTGTATTTAACCACTACAGTCAGCTCCCTCACTTTTTACCCTCCTGAACATAACCATTTCTTTCCATCAGAAGGCAATGCATTGCCAGGCAATGACCTCTTAAAGATGAGTAAATTTATAGCTCTTCTACCCCTGCAAAGGCAAAAGAAAAAATTTAATTTGATTTCCTAAAGCAGGACTTTTCCTACTCCATTATGTTGGCACTTACCCACTGCCAGGGCCTTACACACTGCATGATGTGAAAGAAAGTCTCAGGAAATAAAGTAATTTGTGCTGTAAGGCACCTCAGCCATTAGGTAATTAATCCGAGATATTTTTGTGTTTGGAATGGAAGGATGAGTTCCACCTCAGTGAGAGCTGAGTGTTTCTGTGCCCCAGATTTTTGTCCATGCCTGCAGATATTTCCCCATTAAGTGCCACACCTGGCACCTGTTGTCCTGGTTTTTGCTAAGCCTTCTGTTGTAACCTTGGAGTCAGAGAATTTTCACACAGTTTCATGTAAACAATAGCCAATGTTTATTGAACCGTCTTTTCTGTTTTTCATTCCTTTTGTGCTAAGAGAAAGTTTGATGAGCATCCTTTTTCTCCAGTGGGATTGAAGAGGAAGTGACATGTCCTCCAATCCTCTGTGGTATTGAGAAACCTATAAAGTACGAGAAATGTACATAAAGTTACCCTCTTTTTCCTCTTTCTGCTGAACCTAGCAGGTGTCAGAGCCTCCTTTCTTGTGCCCCCTACCAACACAGGCACCTACACAGGTGACAGCAAACACAAGCTCACATCTCTCACTTCCTCTGCCAGGTCTGGTGACTTGGCTGAGATTTTGCTCTTTAGCCAGTGCCCTAAAGCCACGGCCCCCAAAGTGAAGGTGCCTGCTGGACCCTACCACATGTGAAATTACCTCTGCTCCCATGATCATTTTCCTGAATTACTGTTGGGTCATCCTGGAAAAAGCAGCATCACAGATGAAGCAACAAGTTTGAAATTCACTGGCTTGGACTTCTTGATTATTATTCTGCTTCCTCTGTGAGAGATGAACTGCACTCCCAACCTCGTGTTCTTTATTTGCAGGTGATTTTGACTTAACTGCACTATTGATCCCAAGATGGATAGGAAGCCCAGCAGCTTAAGCCCTGTCCCCAAAGGTGTGAAAGCTTCATTAGATTTATGAAATCCTCCAGGATATACTGGGGCTCTGCCATCTATCTAGCAAAAAAGCTTTACATTTTACTCACAGTCACATGATTTGTATTCCTTGTTGAATTATTTTTTAGTATTATTATTTTTTAGACTCAAGGCTTCTCCTGTAGCTCAAATGCACAGGAAATGCAATCAATTAGTAGGTGGGGAGATGAGCAGTCCATCCCCCATGAGTCTCAGATACCCCATCTCTCAGCCTCATCCTAACACTATCATCTCCCCTTCACATCCTTTCTCTCGGATAGGACAGATTTGGCATTTTCTCTGGGGGAATTCATGAGGCTTCATGATTTCCCGGTGTTTTCACCTGAGATAAACAAAAACCTCTTTAGAAGGGATCCGATAAAAGCAAGGAACAATGGCCTTAAAGGTGTGTCCCAGTTCTGGCTGGGATAGAGTCAAATTTTTTCACAGTAAGGGTTGTGGTTTGTATTTTTTATGGAACAGCTGATAACTCAGGGATGCTTTCCTCATCCCTGGGCAGTGCACACACAGGGCCAAGGCCTTTTCTGCTCCTCATCCTGCCCCACCAGCGAGGAGGCTGCAGGGACACAAGGAATTGGGAGGGGACACAGCTGGGACAGGTGACCCCAGCTGAGCCAAGGGATATCCCAGACCACAGAGCATCGTCCTCAGCACACAGGGCTGGGGGAAGGAGGAGGAAGAGGAAGGTGAGGACATTTGAAGGAACGCTCTGTCTTCTCAAGTCACCTTCGCATGTGATGGAGCCCAGCATTCCTGGAGATGGCTGAACACCCTCCTGCCCACGGGAAGTGGGGAACGAATTCCCTGGTTTGATTTTCCTGAGAGAACAGCTTCTGTTTTACCTACTGAGCTGTCTTTATCTTAACCCACAACTTTTCTCACTCCCACTCTTCTGATTTCCTCCCTCATCCCATCGTGTGGGAGCAAGTGAGAGAGCGGCTGAACGGGGCTGTGTTGTCACCTGGGGTTAAACTACAACAAGATGCAAATAAAACCTGGCATCACCTTCTGGCTCAGCAGGAACATCACCCAGCTGTGGGGACAGAGCCCCAGGCAGCACACTGCATACCAGCTCCATGGCTAAAGTGGCACTGGGGCACCAAGGCGACCATTTAGGACCAGCAGGTTTTAATAAGTTCCCTCACCACGTGTCATGGGGAGTTACTGGCAGATCCCTGACATTTGTAGAAGAGACTAATTCAGAGGCTGAGAAGCCCAGAGAGGATAATGAAGTTAGACAGGTATTAGCTAAATGAAAGAAGAAAAAGACCACCTTGTATATATAGGAAATACAATCCAAAATGTGGAATTTTTATTCAGAAAGAGAATGAAGCTTTGAAAATAACAACACGGAAGTAGCCTAAGGACAGACAATAAATAAGGTCAATGTAAGGTGAGCAGAAACTGCTAAATGTCATCAAAATATGACCATGACTTGGGGCTGTTCCCTGCAATAGCCACAGGCTCTGCTGCTCCACAGGGAATAGAGACAGGCAGTACCAGCCCTGGGTGGACACACTGGCAGGGTTGGTGAGGAGGATGGCAAGAACTCTTGAGGATCAGGAAGAAGGACACATGACAGCCACACACTTGAGGATTTTGCAAAATGGGAACATCCAAAGCAATGCAAGCACGTTTCAGTATAGCTCTGCATAAAGGGAATGTAAATCAGCCTGCTGGAAGAGCAGCAAAACCCCCCTGACATCCAAATCAAGCTGTCTGGGAAGTCACACAGCTTCCAAGAGGTAGGATGGGAGCATCCTGTTCCCAGTCTGGACCAGCATGAGACAATTTCCCCTGGACACTGATAACCAGGCACGGCCACAGCCCTGGCCCAGCCACCTTCCCCAGGCTGCCCAGAGAAATCCTCCCCCCACTTCAAGGCAATGCTGCTCTGGCAATTTCCCACTTAAGATAAAAGAGAAACATTCCTGCTTGCCCTTTTCTGCAGTTTTGGTGAAGCTTCCGCATGAAAAGCCCTTACAGAAATTACATCTTTTTAAACATTTCTAGTTTTTGTGCATAGCAAGAAAACACGCTTTTCTTCCCATGAAATTGTGAGTGTTCCCTCCATTAAATGGCTGCTTGGATTTTTGTTACATTTTCTACTTGCAAAAACCCTTGGACGTGGGCATTATTTTAAGCTAGCTCTAGCCGTGATATTTGCAGTCATAACAAAAATGGAGCTTTAAAAGGTCCTTTACAGCTCTGATTTTCCTCACTTCTGCCCATAGAGCATCAAGTTTTTTGCTTGCTTGTTCCAGGTAGTATTACTGAGGATATAATATACTTACGGTATATTTTTAAGAAGACATTTCACAAGCAACATCCCCAGATTACAAGCAGTCTACCCCTTTGTACAGGTGTGTTTTTAGCTGTACCTGGTGGTACCCTGGAGCAGCCTGGAGCCACCTTTTCCACTGCCTGGCTGGAGTGGTTGGATGTGACACACAGAACTCTTGTGCCATCGCCAGCCCTCATGAAACAAATCCTTTGTCCTCCCTTAAAGGCTCTTTTCTAAAAAGTGGCAGTGCACCAATCCAGAGCAGGCAGCAGGTTTGTTTTGTTTGGTTTGGTTTTGTTTTGTTTTTTGTTTTGTTGGGTGGGGAGTTCCCCCATTTCCTCTGACAGAGAACCATGAGATGCACGAAGTGTTACTGTAATTAAAACCCCTCTGCTGAAAAACAACAGCCCTGTGCTAAACAAGTGCTTTGAGCTGCCAGGCTCCACAGTCCTGGCTGACCTTTGCAGAGTGTTTCTGCTGTGCCATTAATTTTCACAGGTCCCTCAGGTGGGCACTTTGGAGAGTCTTCCCTCTCTTTGCAGGCTGCAATTCCAGGGTTATGGCATTTTCAGACACACCAGCCAAAGACCCATGCAGGCTTATTTTATTTAATGGGTATTTTTATATATCCTTTTAATGAAATATTTGGCTGCTGCAATCATCTTGACTAATGAATGTGAGCAGGACCCCTCTGTGTTCAGTGCCTGGGTCCTTCTCTTCATTTCACACACACATCACACCATTCCCCCCCTAATATAGGGACACAGGTGTAGGGCATCTTGTCAGAATCTAATTGATTATTTCCCAGCATTACTGGAATCTATTTCTTCCTCTTGAGCTAGAATCTGAAATAGTGAATTAGTTTCCTATAAGGTAAACTACCTAAATGATTAAACCCGTGACCACACTGCTATTTTAAATACGCTTTTTCTAAAAGCTATTGAAAAAAGTCCACTTCTCAAAATCAATTTTCAAGATCTTACTTTATTTAAAAGCACAGCCCTCATTAAAAAAAACCCCTCTGAATGTTACCACTAAATATATTTTAAGCTGTCCAAGAGTCACTTGGGCTGATATACCAATGTCTGTGCATCACAGATAACGAAGGCAAACATTGCAGTGAGAAAGGGAGGCCAGACAGTGTAAGGTCCTGCTCTGGAAAATCACATCCCAAGTAGCAGCCACTGCCCCAGAAGAGCTCCCAGTAATTACAGCCCCACAAGAAGCATAATGGGATGTAATCCAGAGCAGGTTGTGAAGTTCAAAGTACACCTGTGGTGCATCCCAATTCCACAAACCACTATGGCAAACGTTATACAGCTTTCCTTTGGGGACTAGTGAAGATTATACACCCAGGGACTAGAAATCTATTAAGCCATTCAGCAGGTAATAATTCCTGCCAAATCAGGCAGTAATGTTAGCTGCTTATTAGCTGTGTTAGATACCCACAGACAGAAGGCATCCGGCACGATTCTGTGGCACAGCATTATCCCTTGATTTGTTTCAGGCCACTCGTGTTTGTCACTCACCCCCTCAGGAAGCCAAAGCCACCACCTGGCATCAGTTAGCTGGAGGCTCCCCTCTGTAAATTGATCTTTGTGAATTAAGGCAGCAGAAGCTGTGAGCTGAATTACACCCAGCTGTGTGCAGGGTTGTTTTAAGAGGAGATTGTATTTTTAACTCAGGTGAGTCCGGGAAGGGATGAGCAAGTTTTGCTGCTGCAGTAAATCACACCCTGAAGGCTTTGAGGTCTTCCCCAAAACACAGCTGCACACAGACCAAGGACTCTAGCAGCAGTATTAGCACTTGTATTCAACATCAGACTTAACAGTAAAATGATCAGTGCTCCTGCAAGAAAAGAGGAGAGAGACAATGCATCTAATAAACAGATATTTTATAGGGATAAAGTGTTAGAATTAGATTTCAGTAAGTTACGTGACTGCTTGACCCATTATTGGGTAGAAATCTTGGAGAGAAGCCTAATTTAAACTTCTATTTACTGTTATTATATTACAGACACTAAGAACAAGAGCCTGTCAGTCCTTCCCCTCCTTTTTTCCTGATTGCCTGCACCCTTTTACTGTGGAGCTGCTTATCCAAAACTCCATCTGGAGCAGGCAGGCAGTAACCCCTGGGGCAAAGGCCCCACACTGTGGGGACACCATCTCCACTCGTGTATAAAGAGAGCTCAGGCACCTCAGTGCCATATGTGATCCACTCCTCCATCGTGTAACTTACTCAAAAACCACACCAGATTTTAATGATCACATTATTTCCATGTAATACCTAAAAATCATGGCAGAGGGACACTATGTAAAAAACATCATGCAGCAAGTCACTCAAGACTTGCACTCATCACATAAAGACCAGGCTGTTAAATGGTCTTTCCCACTACATCTTAATTTTTTAATTTAAAAGGGCAGATTTGGAGTTATCTGAGCCACTTCTGTCTAAAGTCTAAAATGCATGATAGCTTCACAGTGTGTGATCCAGCTGTGGATGAGTAAAATGCCTTTTCGGTATTGCCTGTGCACATTGATAAAAGACAATATTGAAAAGTCCCTTGTGTTTATCAGGTTAACGTGCACCTTTTACGTGCTCACTTAAGCCAGTGCACTGTGTCAGTGCCAAGCCAAGGCTGTTAAGGTAAATACAAATACTATAAAAACTGAGTTAAGTTTTTCTATATCTTTGTGGTTGCATCTTATTTTATATTCTCCTGCTCTTTTTTTATTCCCTGTGTGAATTTGAACAGCATCCCCCTGCTGAAATGCTGACACTTCCAGTTACAACCTCGCTGCTGCAGAAAAGCCCTGGGAAGATGAGTCTGGATCCTGCTGCCAAAGCCTGGGTGAGGGGGGGAAGGTGATGGAGGTCACCAGGCTGGGCCACGGCGCTGTCCAAAAGCTCCAGGTGTGTGGTTTGAAGCAAGGAGTCTCCCAGCCCTGCAGCTCCTTCCTTCTGCTTCCTCAGCAGGTATTGATTGCTTATCATGTATTGGAAAAGTGCCTCTCTTATCTACCCCCCCAGTCAGTGAGAGGAGCCCCTGTGCCATCGGTGCTTCCTCTCCATGTCCTCTCCATTTTTCCTGCCTCAGGGAGCTCCCAGTCCCCCTCTCTTCTTCTCTGCTGCTCAAACACACCCTGAAAATACACCACGTTATCCCTGTGCTGAACAATGGAAAAAAATACCCCAAACCAAACAGCACCTGATGTGAATCAGAGCTTAAAGGAAAAGAAACAAAATAAATCCTGCACTGTTATTAATACTCATGAAGAGTGAAATATTTTTTCCTTTCAGAAAGATAGCAAAGCAGCAAAGTGACTTTCATCACTTTCTGGCTTTGGCTACAGCAGCGGGTGGGCAGGGGCCACACATCTGAGGAGACTCAGGGGCTCCCTGCAGCCCTGCATCCCAGGGTCCTGCAGCAGCAGCACCTCCTCTGCCAGGATCGGGGCTGAGGCAGCTGCCAGCACTGCCCACTAGGAAGAGAAAAACCCTGCAGATAGGATCAGACAGGCGCAAATGTTTTCTGCCAACAAAATTTCACATTTCCAGTATGTTTGAATGAAACTTTTAACAACAATTTTTTTTATGCCAGTGAATTTCCCCTTAGATTTTTTGTTCAAGCTGGAGTTTTTGCTGGAGTTTCTGAAGAGCAAGAACTCTATGAAAATTAATAAATTGTTACACAGCTATGTATTTAACAAAAATTCCATTTCTAAGGACCAACAGCCAGTGTACCCAGCAGAAGGTGTGTACGTGGTCACAAAAGCTGGCAGGGGAGATGCTTGGGTGGGCTAAGGAGCAGGAAAGGAAAGCTGCCCCTTCTTCCCAGTCCAGCTCTGGGTGCCCACCTGCAATGACCTGCAGGATTCAGCCCTGTGCAATTCCTCTGTCCAACTTCTTAGCCTTGCTCTGAAGTGCTTCCAAGAGAACTGCAGCTCTCCCCTGCCCGGACTGCTACCACCACCCTGCCCGGCAGGGTGCCAGGTCAGACCCTGACTCTGTCAGGTTAAACCAGAGTTTCTGTATTATTGCTTTGTTATGTATATATATATGTAAAAGAACTGCTATTCCTATTTCTCATATCTGTGCCTGAAAGCCCCTCAATTCCAAATTTATAATAACTTGGTGGAAAGGGGCTTGCATTTCCCATTCCAAGGCAGGCTCCTGCCTTCCTTTGGCAGATACCTGTCTTCTAAACCAAGACACTTGGACAGATGTTAGCAGCTGCCAGGGTGCTGCAGGGCACACAGGGGTAAGAGAGTGGAAGGACCGTGAGTTAGATGTGATTGCCCAAACTTAACAAAATCATCCTCCCCCTCAGGGTGTTGCATAGCTGAGGAAAGGTGTATCTGCCCTTCTGGACCTCGCTGTCATCTTGCACATTTGGCAAATAAACCACGTTTGACATTTTGCGGGTCAGATTGGTTAATGGAGGTGAAAGAGGAGCAGAAGGTTGCCAGGTCACAACTTCAGTGGAATCAAAGCGCATTAGCAATATTTAGAGGAGTTTTTCTATAAATGCTCAGGGGTCTGTAAAATATAAGAGGCACACATGGCTGCTGCCCAGCTCCAGCCCATGACCACTTCCAGGGCATCTGCTCAGGCTGAACACTGTGATTACACAGCCTGGTTATGACTTAGCTCCCCAAAACAATGCAAAAAACATTCCTCTTCCCCAGACCAACCCTCAGGCAATAGCACGTTTTGCTCAGAAATACCTGGCGAGCCGTACTGAGAGCAGGGCTGAGACATCCGTGCAGTATCATTGCAGCAGGGTAAGATTATCATTCCCTACTTTGTGGGGGACAAGCACAACCTTGCTACAACCAATCTCTCAGGACCACGATAAGCAGAGCTCTCCCTGGGCTTTACCTCTGCTTATGGGATGGGTGCACGCCTGTGCCATCTGCTGTGCACTCCCTACAACCAGCTGCAAGGAAAGGCTGAGGAAGTTCAGAACTGAATTGCAATGAGAGTTGCAAAAACCTCCTGGCAGTTATCCCCTGAATGTGACCCCTTATGGTGTCACATACTGCGTGGGACACGGATTCCCTTCCAGCACCTCTGGGATTCCCTGTGCCGACGGACTCAGTCCTGCTCAGCATCCACAGACAATCTCACACGCTTCTGCCTGGAGCATCTGCAGGGAGACACTGATTCCTTGGCTCCAGATAGAAAGACAAGGCTCTAATCTTCCTCACCCTGACGTGACTACAAGGCACCAGCCTTTCCAGGAAGGTTTGCCATCGGATGCTTTCAGTGAGCTGCTTTTTTCCAGGCAGGTTTTGCTAAAGGGTTTTCCAGGCTGCAGCCACGCAGGATTTCTTGTGGGAAAGTGCCATCCTGTGGCGAAGTGTGAAACCCTGGCTGCACTGCGCCTGCACACTCCTGCCAGGCACAGCCTCAGACAACTACAACAGGTAACGTGCCAATGTAAGGGCAATTACCCCCTCCCAGCCCCGTGGTGCTTCAGCTGCAAATCTGCATTACAACAGATTGGTGCATGTCCCTGATTTTCTGGCTTCCTTGGGAGTTTTACCAGTTGCTTTGTATTTGTTATTTATTATTGTTTGGGGCACAACTTTTGGTATTTCTCACCACTACCACAGTCTGGCTACATCAGAGTTCAGAAGTTGGAGAAAATAGAACCAACCCACAACTAAACACCACGTTGCTGAATGGAGGCTTTGGGGGTTTCATCTCAGCAGCCACTGCAGACAGAGCCCGTGCCATGCTGTGGGCAGCAGGCCCAGCCTTGGGCTCTGCAACAAGGGAGGGATGGAGAGACCCAAACAGGACCAGAGAGAAATTTTTCCATACAGCTGAGTAGCCTGGGAGCTGGGAAGGAGAGATGTACTTAACCCCTGCTCCAGTTAATGTTCATTTATAAAAAAAAATGGAGCAACTCCATGATACTAAAAGAGATTTGTCCTGGGTGCTCATGGAGCAGGTCAGCTTCTGGGCTTTCACAAAGTGGAAATGGCTTCTTCTGTGCTGATCTTTCAAACAGAACATCTTTCTCAACCATTTAATTCATGAGAAGAAAAAACCCAAGCACTTTTTCTCAGCCGTCTCAGTGTTAACAGTGCTCCATATCAAGCACTACATCCCAGCTCCTATGCACTGATTGCTGCTGTACTCTCTGGGCCTCCCTCCAGCAGTAAATGCATTTACACCAGAAACAACTTTGGGGAAAAAAAACTACAGCCACTCTGCATGCTACAGCCCAAACACATGGGGGGCATCACTTCCCACGGAGGTGAGGGACACCTGCAGCCAACACAGGTCAGGCTGGGCCTTCCCTTTGGCAACCCAGATTCTGATAAAAATGAGAGGAAAGAGACATCCACAGCATCCTCATGGGAGCTGGGATCTCTGTGCTGTTTAAAACAGGAAAGTAAAAGCCTTGTACCAGAACAGGGGACTGGCACTTGGAGCTGGTTATTCCAGCTCTTCGCTTCTGTGGGTGAAATAAAAAAATAAACAGAACAACAAACCCACAACTAAGTGATGCTAACAACATAGTTCTCTCACTTTTACCGCCACGTGTGTTTTTGTCCTGCACACAAACACCGGAGTTACCAGGCAGGGAGGTTGCACAGCACTACCCCACAGCTGGCAGGAGCCCAGCCAGCCCAGAAGTCGCCTCCAGGCAGCTTTTGGAGCAGTAACTCATTCATCCCAACAATACCTAACCTTTGGCACAAACATTTGCACAAAATGGAGATGTGCCTAAACCGCCTCGGCAGTGATGTTTGATTTACTCCAAGCTCAGCTGCATGAAAATACCAGCTTTTAAGCCAATTAAACCTGGAGTCCCACTGGAATAAAATCAAACTCCTGGAGAAGAGTAAGTGAGCCAAGTTCAGGCAGGCCAGACTGCAACTGTTTAGTGCTCTTCGCAATTTTCTGTGCAAAACCAGCACTGCTCCAGCTCATCCTACAGGCACCAGGACAGTAGAAGTGCAAGTCTCCTTTATAGAATCACAAAATCTTAAAGTTGGAAAAGACCACCTCATCTTTCAGGAGATGGGGAGAGCCTGCTCCCATGTCTTTGAGATTTCATTCTTGAACAATGTCCAGCCTTCCTGGACTCCTCTGCCCTTCAGGATTGCCTCCTAAGGGATTGTCAGCCAGCCACAGGACACAGAGCTACTCCAAGATGTCAGTCCCATTAAATCCTCCTGTGGGTGTAAAATTGCCTTCTTCACGTAACCTCCCTACTAACGAGCCTTTGGAAAAGAAAAATATCATTTCCTTCTGTGTTTTTTTTTTCCTAAACACTTGCCTTTGTAACTAACCTTTCGGATGCTTTAAGCCCAACCCGACACAGAACAAGGGGAGATGCAAGTGTCAAGAGTGCTGAGGGATTTGTTGGAAATGCCTGTGTTTCACACTGTACAGTGAGTGCTTTACACAATCCCTAGGATGACCTGCCCAGAGGCTGCTCAGCCCCTTCACCACTCCCAAGCAGATCAGATTTGGATCTGGTGTTACAGGTGCAGAACATTGATGTGAGCCATTTCCAGAGTCATTCCCATTGCACAAGGTTGATTTTAGTATTATGTCTGGTGTGTTTAAATATTGATAACTTCCCATGCATTAATAGGAGCTACTCATTCTTTTTTTTAGTTCTTTTAACACACCCAAAATCAGCTGTGGCTGTGTGACTTCTCCAAAATTACATCTAGAATATTAAAAAAAAAAAATAGAAAATACTCTGCAAGAAACTCCCACTTAATTCATTCTATGAGAAAATTAACATCATTTTAGATCACAGCTATAAAAAAAGTCAATGGCTGTGTAAGAGTATGGTTGCTTTCCCTTCTCTTCTACACAAATGACAAATAGAAGCTTAAAGCTCCGTGCCTGGGGGCTCAGGAAGATGAACACAGAGCCAGAGTAACACTGGAGCTCTCCCTACAGCTGTGTGTGACAGAAAGAGGGATTCACTCCTTTTCTTCACACTTGCTCACTATTATGTATCTGTGTGTCAGGAATTTGAGTTTTTCAAGTGAAGTTTTAAGACTCTTCTTTCCTAGAGAGGAAAAAACCTCTTGCCCTATCTTCAGGCCACTGCAGCGTATGAAAAAGCCCTGTCACTAGAGTATGATACAGTAGCAGAACCAGGACTGCTGGAAAAGCACAAACCAAATTAATTTTTTTATTTTATGTATATTTGCCTATTGGTCTTTCTTATCCCATGAATCAGCCTACAGTTATGACTCAAACAGTGACTTATAAAAACCTAAAAAACTCTACCAGTGACAGGGAGATGTTACTAATACAGTTTTGTAATAAAATTGTTTAACCATTTCCTGCTTGCATTGTGTTCTGTTTGATTCCAGCACGTAAATGTTTTACAATGCTTGGCTGTAAAGACACTTTCCCACACTTATCCTTGTTTTGGAGTCACATTTACCAAGTTTTGAAGCTCTGGCAATTGATAAGCTTCTCTGATAAAAATCTGAGGCATCTTTGCAACTCATAAGAAATCGGGAGAGCTCCCTCTCGTGGTCCTCTGTGCAAACAGCCCCAACTCCATCTGCGGGCTCACGAGTGCCTAAAGAAGAATTTTCTCTCATCAAAATCAACAGAAATTGCAAGCAATTCCACTCACTACATGAAGCGTTCTTCCTAGAAAGAATGAGAAAGAGATTGTTTTCACTTTATTTTTATCTACATGGTATTTTCTTGCAGAAAAACCACAGAGATTGAAAACGCAGTGCTGACTCCTGAATAGCACCACCTGCAAGAAAGTGGGGGGGAAAAAAGTTACAGAACAAAGTAGATGAACAAACCCAACAGTGGAGGAGCCGTCGGGTTTCTCTAGGTAAGTGCTATCTAGCTGAACACACAAACTGCAGCTCTAAAATGCTCACACTTGAGTTACACAAAGCACATTACATCTCTACCTCACAGACCAACCTCACTCCTCAAAAGCCACAGCGGATATGTAGGGACCCATGCTCAGAAACTTCCCATGTCATGAGATTAACAAGTCTGACACCAACATAAAAAGAAATTTTGTGCCTTTATTGGAATGGTGTTAGGCTTTAAATACACCAAATTTTGATAACCTGATTATTTGGTTTAATTAGAAATGACACTACAGAACTGCAATACTGGTCCAACAGTCTTGTCTTTACTTTTTTTTCTTTTTTTTAAAGCAAGAGATAGTATGAAAATGCACCAAGTAATCAGAAAGCACTAGCAGGCATTGGTTAATCCAAGATAGTAGCTTCTTAGTTCCAAAAGCACTCGCATTGTATGGAACCCAGGATTTAGACTGGTCATGATTTGCAAGAGCTAGTTGCATGAGTCATGACTTTTTTTTTTATTTTAATTTACTTTCAAGTTGGTCACTGGTAAATTTTTTTCCTCAAATATTACAGTTTCTTTTATTCATATTTTTCCTCAAAGTATAAAAAAGTATGAAATATAAACAAG
Source organism: Platysteira castanea (assembly GCA_013397175.1). Classification (NCBI taxonomy): domain Eukaryota; kingdom Metazoa; phylum Chordata; class Aves; order Passeriformes; genus Platysteira; species Platysteira castanea. Next base: position 41,807 of record VYXC01006194.1, on the reverse strand, counting down.
CTCCTGTATTGCACCCATGAAGGGGTACAATGGAAGCATTAGAGAGCTGACTATCTACACACCATCAAATCCCATCAAATCTTGGATAATTCATTAATATACAAAATATCAGGGCACAGAAAGAACTAAAATCCACTTTTTTTTTTGTTACGCACAGGTTCAAATAATCAATCTAAAGAAAAAACGTGATCATTTTGGCTTTCCACTACATCCGCATGTTGAGACACTTATTAAAATGATCCTGCTTAATTGTGTTTGGTCTTTTTCTTATTGTCAAGTCATGTTTGTTATCTTAATACCAGCCATCAGACAAACAAGTAATCAGAAAGACTCTTCCTCCTCCCCACTTCCCCATCCCTGACCCCTGCAGGGTCAGCTTTAAGACATGACTCCAAACACAGGGTTGTGACGACAGATGCTAGGGCCAATCTCTTCATAATCTTTTTTGGTATGGCATACTTGGTAGAATTCAGGCTGTAAAGGGAAGGAAAAGAACATTAGTGTACAGTATAGACACCTTATTTTAACAATAGTAACTTTTATGTAGCCAGTGGAAAAAAACAAAGCATAGAAATCCTAAAATTAACTTACATCACACATGGCTAACCACCAATGCAAAGAATATATTCTACCACAAAACTAAAACGCACTCCTTAACACCTCACACAAAGCTTTAATTCAGCTTTCATCTGCTCCTTCAAATCTTTAAAGTCTAAGGCAAAACCAGGGAGGGTATATTTACTACCTGAGGTCTATCAGAAATTCCCCAACCACATTTAATACACAAGAAGGGGAGATGAGAGCTCGAGCACAGTCAGAAGGGCTGGGACATGCTCAGCCTTACAGCTGAACTTACTGTGGAAGCCAGCATTGACCCTCCAAACCAGACTGCATATCTCTGCATATGGTGTGTAATGACTTGGACATCAATGGGCTTCGGCTGCACAAAGGAGGAGAGAAAAGGAACGTATTAGAAGTCACTTCTGCTGGTAAAAACTAGACCTAGTTTTAAAGGAGTGTATATACCAAGCTTACTTTTCATAAATTAGTATATTCTTAAATGCTGTGTATGTAAATTTACAGCTACAGCATCAGACTTTCCCTTGTACAATATAAAGTACAAAGTAAGAAACAGCTCCTGCTTATAAATCAACAGTCACCTGCTTTATCAGGCATAAAGAGATACTTCCATTCACACCCATTTTTTTCACACTATGTTCTGATTAATTTCCTGATGGACTATTTATTTATGCAGTTATAAGCACTGATCCATACTACCTAGACCTTTCAGAAAAAACACACTTTAGGAAGTCAATTTTTAAGTTTCACATAATTAATCTAAAAAAGCATCAGTTGCAGATTAAAAGTTTATCCAGGATCAATACAGTCAATCATGCTTTTCTAAACTACAGCACTCATTACAGTCAGCCACAAGCTTCATTCTTTGTGTTAATCAAAACTGGCAGTGTATGTAACAGTTTCAGAATTTATTTGTTCCAGCCCAACATGCTGAAATATGAAACAGTATCTAAATACTTTCTGTAACACATTTGCAAAATCCCAGCCAGTGATTCTCTGCCACACCTGGCACTTCGAAGAAAAGAAGAATCACATCCAATTTCCTTAGTCAGATTCTACTTTCCTTACTTAGTGGTACAAGTCTAGTAAAGAAATCAGAGACTAAATGATGTTTCTTGGGCCAGAGAACTGTGTATGACTGTAATTTCACAGTTGCCTACCATGGCATATTATAAAGCACTGCTAGGGCTTTAAAGGATTGTTTGAGCTCACCTAGCTAGATTGATACTGAAAAATAAGTGAAGAAAATCACTTCAACTTTGCTTTAAAAGGAAAAAAAAAAATCACAATTTTTTTTTTCTCTGCTGATCTTTTATTTCTGCACAGACAACAGAAACATGCAACAGTTAGGTCAGAGGTCTGAAGTGGAAAAAACACAAATTAAGGATCATGCAGTTTAGTAAAAACATGAAGTCACTTATAGGATCATACGATAATTGAGGTGGGAAGGGACCACATCATGTCTCTGGTTTTGCCTCCTGCTCAAAGCAGGGTCAGCTATGAAGTCAGAGGAAGGTATTCAGGGTTTTATCCAGCTGAACCTCAAAATCAATAATCTCCCCACATGTACTGAGGCGCTATCAGGAGTCCCAAAGCCTTCCCTTCTCTAATCAATGCTCACTCATTCCTCACAGGACACGTGCTCCTGACTCTCCTGGTGGCTCAACAACGAGCTTGACTCATCTCTCTTATCTTTAAGCTCAAAAGACCGAGCACAATGATTGTAGCTGATCAATAAACACTGAGCACAAAAGCAGCTGAAGTGGCCAACTGCTGCTATGTGATCAGCGTAATGGATCAATCTCCAAAAAGCCTCTACAGAACTTCAAGTAAGATAAAAGACATTTCAACAAAGACCACGATCATTGCAAGATGTTATTTGAACATTTTCCAGGTAACAGAGTTAAGTGCACGAGCGGCACAAACCAACCTTCAGCCTGCCACCACTAAGTTCTTCACTAAGTTTCAGTCTGGCATCAACAGTCCTTTTCAAGTCTCGCTGTAAGCGGCGCCCAAAGTCCCTGAACATGGTTGAGCCTCCAGAGAGGACAATATTCTGTTTTGAACAACAAAGTTTGTTAGCCACGTCTGAAAATGCAGGTCTCCAGCTTTATCCAGTTCCTAAATTTTAAATATCTAAATACAGTTTTAAAAGCTGAATTAGCAGGTATGCTTTTATTGTAAGATTTAAATTATCTAACACAAGTATGACACAATATGAACTCACAAAGAGTTTGTCATTAAAATTGGCTGTGCTTTAAAATCCATTTATATCTTGTTAGATCTCACCACTTCCACTCGGTGTTTTGTTTCCTTAATCAAAAAACACATTCTGTAAATGTCTAAGTGAACAACAACACCTTCTGCATTTTGGATAAATTTCTAGAAAAATGGTTAATTTTGCTAATTTGGTTTTGATTTTTAAGTTTCAAATATGTACTTTGATAAAAATCACATTTCTTCTAAAAATATTTTTTAAAGTATATAAAAAAAGACATTACAGCTACTGACCTTATATAGAGGACGTCTAACATCAATGGGACAATTCTGAATAACTTCATCTACTACTTCTGAGATTGGTTGCGTAAAGTCAGGATTAGCAAACTGCAATCAAGGATAAAATCAAGCCAAGTCAATGTGGAGGACCACATATTACAAAGGAAAAGAGGTAAAGAGGAAAAAAGGAAAGAACTATTCTATTATTCTAGAGACGGCATGAAAACTAATAATGGAAACTGGTGTCAAATATTTTTGTTGCCATTTTTAAGTGCCTTTTGTATCAACCTGAATTTTTATAAAAATTAGTAGCAATCAAGAATCAAACCATGCTGACTTGTAACAATAGCAGGTATCTATTTATAAATAAGGAGAAAAGTATCAATTTATAAATAAGGAGAAAAGTCAGGATAACCACTTCTTTCCAATTTTACAAATAAGATTTCTCTGCTATAATCTAAAATGCATCTAAAACAAAGTATGGACAATTCAAATCAAATTACCTCAGGATGGAAGAAAATCTCAGGTCCCAGGAATCTCTCATAACCAACATCAATGGTAAATTCTTTCTTTGAGATAGCATTAATTCCAGTATATTGTTTAATCCACTTTGTACCATCTGTGTCATACTTGTTAAATTCTTTTACTAAGTCAGGGCAAACATAACTAAAACGCTCCTGAAAATGGAATTGATACAGTTAGAACTATCTAAAGTATATAAAACTGGTAAGAAATTTCAGAAAGTGTAGTAATTTAAACTTTTAAGACTAAGTATGAAATTGGCAGATAAAGAATAGGCCTCAAAACAGCTGAACTGACATTCACTGTACACAGGCAGATAAAGGCTCTGCTACCACAGATCATTTCTGTGCAGCACTGAAAGCTCTTGCTGAGCTAAATTACTTTTCTTCTGCTTTTCCTCTAAACTTCGATGATTGTAAGAAATTAATTCTGAAGTACATTGAAGAACTGCCAGAGAAACAAAATTTAAGTGTACTTTAAGCTGAATGTCCTTCAGAATAGCTTTGTTCTCTATCTAATACGTATTACAAAAAAGAACACATTAATATTCAGAAAGAATACAAGAGCAATTACAGCTCTATGACACATCCAGCCAAGAGTATTTCCTATAGAACATTATAATAATAACAGCAACAGGACAATAACAACAACAATAATGACAATGGAGGGAAAGAGAAAGGGGAGACAACAGGTGAAGAGCGAAATTCCAGGCCAGACTGAGTATAACCCAACTGTAAACCTTGGATTTAAGCTATTTCATGTTATTATATTATTTATAAATTTTTATATTACTTAGAATCAGAGCACCATTACTCTGAAATACAATTACTTTCAGATATTCTTGTAGGTTAAAACCAGATACCAAGTTGTGATATAAAATAACCTTAACATCTGCAACATTCACATTACCTTCACTGCTTTAGCTGTTTCCAAGGATTGTTCAGGAGGAATTCCTACTTCTCTCTCCCTCAGCAACTGCTGAATGAAGTACGTGATATCTCTCCCAGCAATTGGAATGTGTTTGATACAGCTGCCAATCACGTATCCTTCAGCCTGTAAACAAAATTAATGGGGACAAAGATACTGGTAAGAACCACTTTCAACAAAGCTCAGGAGGGAGAGAGAAAGACATGGAGTTTAAACTCCTATCATCCACTACCTGTGATTCTGAGGCTGAAGCCCTTTAAGACTGGCTCATTTAATTACCACAAATCCAATTCTTCACAGTATAGCCTTACTTTACTTTGCATTGGTTCATAATTCTTACAAGGTTAGAAGGAACAGAAAGGTCACTATATATAAGGCAGACAAATCACTATACTCACTATTCCTTGGCCTTTATTTTCTCTTCAAAATGAGGTTACTCTTACCAAAAAGGTCAAGGAACCTTGTTTCGTGAAATATTATTTTAGAATAACTGATGTGGCCCTGCAGTCACAGCCACTGATGTAAGACGTTACAATCCACATGAACCAAAATTAATTTTCTGAAAGCAGGGAGAAAATGCATCATTTCAGCACATTAATTGAGACTGCTTAGAACATCAGACTGGCCCATCCTCATCCATCAACCTACTCTTGCAAGTCACACTCATCCCAGGGACCAGCATCAATGCATTAAAAACCTTTAGTCTAAACAAAGAAACCAAGGTTGGTCTTAAACCCTACCAGACCCACTAAATCCAAACAGATGAATCCAGGTATCACACTTAAAAAATGCTTAAATTTTCCTATATACACACATCTTACATTCATACAAAGATGTCTTACTAACACAGACAATAATGTCATTAAAAAAATATACCATTATTGCCTTCACTACAGAAATAAGCATTTGTTAATGCCTTTTTATCTGTTTTATTATTAAAGTGGTAGAAAATTGTTGCCAATTTGTTCAACGTGTTTAAAAATTTCAGAAATCTAGTAAATGGCATTCTGCAAAGGAGGTTAATGTTTCAAATCATACAGAATACTTACTCTTATTTCAATTAAAAAAACCAACACACAAATCAGGAAAAGTCCAACTCTTTTAAACAGTAATTTGAACTACTAAGCATAATTTTAAGTTTACCTATAGAAAGTCTGAGGTGTCAGTTGTTCCCTAAGTCTTATTAAAAACACATTATCTTGGATGAACAGTTTGAACAAAGATTTAGCTACTATATTCTACCAAAATTAAGAAATTGCTACATGGCAGTGTATGTTTGACCAGCAGCAATGCTACTGTTCTTAAAAAATTGATGTTACTGGGGCATGATAAAGCTTTGTATAGATTTTTCTCTTAAAAACAGTAATCTAACTTCATTTTGAAAACATAAATGTATCTGGTACATAGACATGAATTTAACTCCCCCAGGAAAGATAGGCAGAGAAAACTAGTATCAGCCACTTGAAATGAAGAACACTATTAAATATTCCAATTATAAAACTTTGAATATGTAGCTTTTCAAAAGGAAATCCATACCCACAGTAAAACAAATAATTTGACAGTAAGGAAACTGCAGCTCTAAGTGTTCATTATTTAATAAATCATCACACAATGATCCAAGTTTTTGCTTTAGCAACTTGATGTATTGGAACAGATATTCAATACTAACCAACCCTGGGGGTTGTTTTTTTCTGGTCAAGCAGGAACTTTGTCTTTGCTTGTATGGCTGAGCACTACTAAACACTGGGAACAGATGGAGAAAAACTACATCTGGCCTCAAATACTTCGTATTATTTCTATTTTATATATAAATGGACTGAGTTAAATGAAAAAAAGTCAAACTTTTTGTACTGACTGCTGTAAAGAGCCTATTCACTCCTAACCAGCAAACCACGTGCTAAAGCAATTTCACCCATCACTTAGCATGGCCTTGGCAATTCACCTTTCAAGGCAAGTCACTGAAAGGCAATTAGCCCTGCCAAACTCAGGGTTACAGAGAAGTTCTTCAAGAGTTTCTGCACTACAAAATGATCCAAAACTCACACCCACAGCCCTGGGAATTCTCTGACGTTTTTGAAGACTCCCTCCTATGCTTCAGTCTGTGTAGGTGTACACTTCAGAGAGCTTACAGGACCAATTGTTCTGCACTGAAGCTGCCTGTGCAGCTTTGAGGCACACTTACCACAGGAATAACGTGAGTGACACCATCCCCACTGTCTATAACTGTGCCCGTCAGTGTTCGCTCTCCTACTTGTCTTGACGTCCAAGATGCAGCTAAGGCAAGGACAGCCTTGGGAAAAAACACACACCAAAATCAAGTGTTAGTAAAACATCTCCCTGCAGACCCCCCTTTCCACTACCCCTCCCAAGGGCAGACTGACTCCCATGGTAATTTACAGCATGGAAGCTGATTTAATAATATTATATATGTCTACGCAACAGCTTAGAAAAAAAGAGGCTGCACAAATGTAATTTTTGACTCTTGCCTGATGTTTTTTCAGCCATGCTCAAGCATAATTTTTTCCTACTTCATACTGAAAGGGACACAGTTCTTGGATTAATACAATTACTACGATGTGGTGTGGTTTTTTTATTTACTTTTGATGCAACAGATACACTCTACTGCTCAGAAGCCTTCTATAGAGGTAACAGAGGAACAGTATCCAGTAACCACCCACAGAATCAAAGCATGCCAAACACGCAGTGCTGCAACTGCCAACCAGAAGGACATAGAAGTATTCCAAACATTGCTTACACAGTTTTTTCACAGTGAAACTAGTTTTAGCCCAGGGAGAAATATTGCAGCTGTGACTTTCAACAGCTCTGCCCTTACCTGTACAGCAATATATAGCCCTGGAACGTTGAAAGACTCAAACATGATTTCAGCAGTATATTCTCTATTTTCTGGAGTATTTAATGGAGGCTCAGTCTGTCAGACAAAAAAACTCCATGAGTTTTACATTCAAACCAAACATTTAACTTTAAAAAAAAAAAAAAGCCAACCACTAAATCCTAAGTTTTGTAAGATGAGTCATTCAACAACAATAGCATGTAAAAATAGTAAGGTACAAAGGGCGCTTTTAAGAATTTACGCAAATTGCATTAAAAGAAAACAGAAGGGCAATAAAAACTACAGTAGTTACTGCTGAAGCATTTACATTGAAGGCCCCCTTTGTGGGTTGGTTAGCTCATCACAACTTTTGATTTCACTTGAAAGAATCAAGGACTATCAAAATATGTCAAAGGATGCAGTTCAGCACATTTGAAGAATGACATTTTTTAGATTTCTCAGTGAAAAGAGCTGTTTTTCTTCAGAAGGCAGCCACTCTAACACAAGATGTGCTCAGTTGTAGGAATGTGCTCAAGTGAGAGAAGCTGAACAACATAAAACAAACCATAATAGTGTGCTACAGCTTTCACTGAAATATCAAACATACTCAAGGCCTACTCTGAAGGAGTATTTTGGATAGTGCTACATAACATTTGAGGAAAAAAAAATACCACTCTTCCATTGCAGCAACTGTTTAATAGGAGGGGAAAAGGGGCAGGAGTGAGACTCCTCACAAAGGTGTTGGGACAAGGGGCCAGGACACAAACTGCAAGGTGGGAAACCCTAAGTAGGCATTAGGGGGAAAAAAGGTAACATGAGGGTGGTCAAACATTGGAAAAGGGGACCAGGGTTCTTATGGCATTTTGATCCTTGGAGATATTCACAGCTTGGCTGGACACAGCCTGGAGCAACTGGACCTAATTACTGCTTCAAGAAGATGGAGACATTTAAACAGGTATGGCCAACAGCTCTCATTCCAAACTTGGTCTATAAATATCACATTAAACCAGACTGACTATTTCAATGGCCCTAAATAAAATACTAAGGAATAGCAAATGCTTCAGAAAAACATTGACCTTAATTTAGATCTAATCAGCCCAAATATGACAATCAACCCTTCTAGTTTCACAGTAAATAAAAGACAGAAATTTACTCTCTAGATACTTCATCCAGATGGCAGTACTGTAACAACAAAATAATTTCAATAATGGAAAATCAAAACACAAGTTTTTTTTTGTCTTAAACATATAAACTTGAGATTATTGAATTCAGTGGAGAAGTAAAAGAAAAAGGTGATGAATCAGACAATTTGGAAGGAAATAAGAAGAGAACAGAAAAATGTTTGCTGTTCAGACACAATGACATTTTTAGAAAATTAAAGAACCTAGATGGCTTAAGGCAAGTCAAGAAAGCTGCAGGTAATTTAATTACTTTAGTTTTCAAAAGATGCATATTTATAGGTAAGAATTTACATAAATCAGCACATTGTTATTCATCATATGGACTTTCTTAAGCAGGGCATAAATTTACCTACCAAAAGAAAATAATGGTCCTCGGGTTCTGCCCTTAGATACTTAAAGATTACTTGCTCCATAAACCTCTCCATCAAGTCCCAGTCTTCAACTATACCATGGCGAATAGGCCACTGTTGGAGAAAAATATCAAATTATAATTGGAAACAAAAGGAAAAAAAAGAAACAAAAACCCCCAAAAGTAAACAAAAAGTCTGTTTTCAGCTGCAGTAAAAGTATATGATCTACACAGGCAAGACACCTTGCTTTAGGTTTCCCTATTCTGATGTGACACCTATTCAAAATTCTGATTCCAACCTTGAGTAGCAGAGACAACACACTGCATTTTTCTCAGTACAGCAGAATGGTGGCACTGGGATAAACCAAAAGTTCCCCCTGCCCAGTGTCCCACTCTGATGCTGCTGACAGAAGCTGCCAAGGAACAAGAGAATGTGGCATTTCTGCTTAACACCCTCCCAGCCTCGCTTATGAAGAAATATACATATATTTTATATCTATATTCACAATGTTTTGCCAATTCCCACAGGCTCTCCAAGGTCAACAAAAGCTTATTTTCCATTTAGAGTGAATAAATAAGATTTAAGTTACCCAAAAAGCATTCTTAACATTGTATTCACTATACACGTGATGCTTGCTAAATAGCTTTGAAAAATGATTTTTAAAATTTCTCTTAATACCTTGGTTGCATAAGTTGGTTTTTCTATTGCTTCGTCCCCAATAAAGAAGTCTAAATCATCCACACCTTTCAAGACCCTCCTTTGTGCTTGATCGACCACTTTTGCCGACTCTTTGATAGCAATACCTTCAACAGAGAACACAAACATTACTGTGGGTCACACATCCTGGACTGAAAAAAGAAAACCTACACTGGTAAAACAGATACACTGTAATCACAGTCGTCCTTTGTTTCAAGCATAACTCAGAAAAGCTACATAGAACGCAGATAATTTGACTTCCAGTCATGTGTAAGCATAGGAAGAATTTAAAAAGTAACACAGTAACAGACTTAAATACAAATTTAGTTGTTAGACAATCAACATGCAATCAGGAAGATAAAATATACACAGAATCACTAAAATAGGATATTCCTACAGATCTCATTTTATTCAACAAATGTGCTGATTTTCTGCACACTCCAATAATAACAATAACAATTTTAAGTATTATTATTAGTGTTGTTATTCTTTTTAAAAGAATCACTCCCCAGCTCCCAGCACTGCAGCACCAGCAATACCTGCTGTATTTATTCAAACCTTATTAATTGCTTTCTAACCCTTCATACAGATGAGGAAATTCATATACACAAGCAGCATTAATATCAGCCTCAATTCTTCTAAAGTTGTCCTCCAAAAGCTCCTTCAATGGCAGGAATATTTTTCTAGTTCTCACCTTCAGCAAGAAGTTATGTTTGCTCACAACTAAGATAAAAAACCTTATGAAAACAGCTGCAGTCTCAAGGCCAGCAGTCAGGGCAGCACAGCTCCAGGATTTGGAAATCAGCAGCTTGCTAAGGGGTAAAGCACCCTGAGCTCACTGATCCTCCCCATCCTCCTCCCTTCCCACACAGAGCAACACAAGCAGAGCCAGAGAAACCAAGAAGTTGAATGTTGTGAAAGACTGAACAGGATGAAACAGAAGTCATTATTTTGAGCTCTTCAGGAAGAAAACTGAATCATCCTGCAACTTCTGTAGCTGCTTACAGGAGAGCAGAGAGGAAGCAGAAGGCTGGAGGAAGCCAAATAGAAGGGGGGTAGATGGGAAGCAGAAGCTAAAATCACAGGGAAGGAAATGTCGCAAGGCAGGTGCTTGCTGCAAGTCAAGAGCAGAGTCTTGACAAATACTTTCAGGTCATTGTTACAGAGCTCACACATTTGGGGAAACTTTTCTGTGTTCTCTTCAAGAACATTAAAGTAAAATCCATCACTTGCCACAGGATTATACCAACTTTCAAGCCCAGCTGGTTTCACCCTGTTACAAGCCTAAAACAAGATGGGAGGCCTCAAATATTTTTCTGCCCTCAAGGCCAGCTTGCTCAGCCCTGCGTTTGAAAGGCAGAAATTAGGAGCAAACAACCTGAATCAAGAATCATATCCTGAAAATACAAACAAGAAAATAAATCTTGCTGAAACCTCAGCTGCGGTGCCTGAGGATGGGCAGCACTCCAGCAGTGCTCAGAGCAGTTGCCTTTGGTTTGCTTGGCACAAGAATTAAGAGCTTTTAAGAAAAAAAAAAAAGAGAGAACATCCTTGCATTGAATCAATTTTTGTGCTGAAACACTACTCAAGCCAATTTTTTCTTTTAGAAGTAAAGAAAAGGCCAACAGGTATCACAGATAAACTGAAATAATGAAAAATCAAGGGAACTGCTGGGTAATGGAAAGAAGGTGACTCCCATTTTAACATACAGCAGGAAAAACCTGATTAAGTGAATAAAAATCAAGCAAAATTTATGATCTAAGATCTCAAAAGCGGCCAGGGAAGAAAGCAGTGAACCCAAGCCTCATCAAAAAATTGGCCCAGTATATTCTCATTTACTTCACTTCTCATGCAATCATTTATCATCTCTACAGAAGCATACTCAGAATTAAATCAAGAACATATCATAAGGAGATAAAAATTTGTTAAGAGCAGGAGTGAATAAGATAAGCTACAAGTGAACAAGGCACAAGGAATGCTGCTCAGACCTGTTAAACAGCAAACATTAATTTTAGAGAACCAAACTGATAAAATGAAACTGCCACTGCTGGAAGTCAAAGGAGAAACCAAACCATTTTTCCACTGGGAATAATATTAGGGAACTTATAGACACCAAAGTGGTTTTTTGCAACATTTTACTTTGAAACTAGTTACTGCTGTACTCTTGTTCCTCTAATGTGGATTAACCCAGTGCTATTTCATTTCATTCGAGGCAGAGGATTAACACAAACTCATGCAGTTACTGTAATTATCTAGCTGGGATTGCAGTACAAATGAGAAAAAAGCCTTTTTTGAGAGAACTGCAGCCAAGGGCCATTTCAGCTGGAGGAGCATCTACACTGAACATCCTTTTTTTCAATACACCATGCTATATCAAAGGGCTGTCAAAAAATCTCATTTCCCCTCCTTCTCTTCTATTTTAATAGCATCCCTGCTGGATAAATTTCTCTGCTTAATGATCTAAGAGGTCATTTCATTCCCAGTGTTTAAAGAGTCATGGTATTTCTTCCTTTTTGGAACAAGAAAGTGATCTGCAAATTAAAGAAACCAAATCTAAAGATGCAGAAAAAGTATGTAAAGTCTGTTTATCTGAAGTTAAATAACCACTTGCCCATTTATAATTTAACAACTGCTATGAAGTTTAAAGAGCAATGTAAGGGTTTTTCCAAACCTTTTTTTGAAACTTTTAAAATCTAATGTTAAACTAGCTTTTGTGTGAAAAGCAAAACTGCAGTGTTTTATATGACACTGAAATAAACTTAAGGAATTTGGAAAACCAAATAATCTGAAAAATACCTGTCTGAAGCCAAAATAGAAGATACAGAAAGGATTCTCTTAGTGCGTTCCTTGTTCTCATACAAGTAAGTGAATTAGCCTTACCTTTCCCTGAAAATTACTTTCTGAAGTATGTTTCCTAGAAATATTAACACAGAGCCTGAACTACCAAGTTCTATTTTACAGTGTCTGTGCTGAAGTAGTATTAGCTCCAGCTCTCTTCCTGTTGTATTTGCAAGGAAACCTGGGTGTGCTAATTATTCCTTTGCAGCAGGATGTAATCCGTGATTACTTTGGCACAGATGAACAATGACGAACTGCCAAGTGGTGTAGGAGGTCAAAAGGTGAAGCATCTCTAAAGGAAGCTGAGACAGTTCCACTCTCTAGAGTAGAACTGTGTCTCTTCAAGTGGGAGAAACACTTCAGAAGACAGGGAGCAAATAAATAAGCTATTCTACATGGAGGAAAAAATTGACATTTCTCGTTGTATTTGCAAAACACAGTAAATTAACGTAGCTGTAATACTGACAACTACCAGGCAAATAGAACATTTTAAACCCTAGAGATATTAAATCATACAGTTTCTTTTTTCCAGTTATAATCAACTCAAAATTTTACCAGATAAATCACTAAACGGCAAAGAACCTCCTAAAAAGTAAATGTAGCCATGCTACTGGATTTTTACATTATTTCATTGTTCAACACATTAGACCAACTATTATTATCTTCTTAATGAATGTATCTTTCTAAACTGAGCATCCATAGCAAAACAGAAAAGCCTCATTATTACTCTGTGCCATCTCTCAGAGGTCAAGTCACTCTTTTTAATGTTGGTTTTTATTACATGGCATGTTACAGGAACTCCAAGAGTAACTTCAGCATTGATACACAATAACAAATACTTACATGAAGGGATAATAAACTGGGGTTCGGTATTACCCGCATATCCGAGCTTTGTATACCTGTTGAGGCAAAAAAAAAATTTGGTTGTAATATTTAATACCACAAATAACAAAGATATCTCCCTTTTTTAATGAACAGGCTGCTCTTCACATATAAGAAGGACACCACGCTGACTTTTCTTTAAAAATGAACAAACTAAAAAGACTAAGGCAAACTAAGAATTTCTCTCTTTTAAAGTATAAAAGAATGCTCCCTGCCACAGATCAAGAATCACTGCTAACTTCTACTCTTGTAACATTATACTAAGGAACACAAAGTATGTAATTCAATCTATCAATGTTTAGGAGTATAATTGTCAGAGCAGTTCTTCCCTGCTCAGCAGCTAGCATTTCTATAGAAATATTTTCATATAATTAATGTTAGTGGTAGAAGTGTTTTTGCAATTCCTAACTCTAGGGGGGAAAATCTGCCCTGCCCATGGACTGCCAGCTGGGCACGAGGCAGGGCTGGCCATCCTCATGTCCACAGGCAGCTGATAATGACAAGCTGTAGCAAAAGACATTTCATTCCACAAATGGAAAACAGTGTCAAAATGGGTCTAGTAAGAGTAAAGAAAACAAGAGGAGAATAACTACGCGCCTTCTCCCTGTCTCCAGAATGTGCTATGGATTTATACACTATCTTCATTATCATGATGAAAGAAAACTGAAGAAATTAACAAAGCATTCATAAAAAGTAACTACAAAACTCAAGGTACCAAAACCAGCTGCTAGAAATATTGTCACCAAAGCACCGTAGGCAAACTCTAAACCACGCAGACCAAAACGCCCCGCTCTAATTCAACAGTTAGAGCCTACCCACATGTTTTTCACAAACACAGACGTGACGAAGTTCTCATTTCTGTTGTACAGCCAGGCAGCTGCACTAAATTAGCACCATCAGCAGAAGCATGAACGCTGTAGTAGCACCTCTACAGCTTTCAGCACTCTGACGTAAACCTGGAAGATGTCAGGAGGTGTAAGGCGGCAGCAGCTCTCCCGAACCATAAATCCATGGCAGTAAGGCAGCGAGGGGCTGGGCTCCCCAGGCTGGGAGAGGAGAGCTGCTGCACTGGGTCTGGCTGCGGTGCCTCTCACGCTGCAGTGAGCAGCTCACGTGCCCACTAACACCCACACAACTTCTCTCACTGACACTAATGATGCTGTTGAGTTTGGGGACGGTGAAAAAGCAGTGTAATTTAAGATGGAAAAAAAGTTTTTTATTAAGAGAAGACCAGGCCTTACAAAGGCTAGTCTGTACAAGTAGTAGAAGACCATTGGTTCACCCGGTGGATGCATTTCATAATCATTGGTCAGTTGTAACAACACCTAAGAATAACAAGCTGGAACAACAAGATGTAAAAAACATCACCTGCAAAATATAGTTTACAAAAACACATAAGATGGTTTACATAAACTTCTCCTGGTTCTCAGCACCGTGCTGTGAGAGAGTAACTTCTCACAAACAAGGCCGGGAGCTAGAGAATTTCTCTCTGAATGAGCTTGTCAGCATCCACATGCTACCTGCACCCATCAGCACTGGGCCAAGACACAGATCTGCAGGGGAAGGTGGGTTTCCCCCTCAATAACAAAGTGGTTAGCACAGGACCTCTTCTAATACACCAAAAATACTTCGCAAGAAATGTGTTTTCAAAGCTGTAAACTCGACCTCAGTGTGTAACACACTGTAACACTTGTGAGTAACCATGCACAGAAACTTGACTTCATACCAATTAACAGGAATGTTTGTTGGCAAAGAAAACTTCACAGCCCAAAGATGATAAATAATGAAGGAAGGAAGCTAAATATCAGAAAGAACTTCACACCTCACAAAAACATCCGCATTAGGCATTGTATGTGCCTCAACTCGCGACACACAACTTGGATTTTGCTCATTCAAGTGTGTCTTTAATTTTCTTCTTAAATATCTACTTCCCAAAAGAAATATCAAGAATTCCACAAACTGGTGCTTCGGTAACCTATCACATGGAGTAAAACCGTTCACTGTATTTACAGTGTTTTAAGAGGCTTTGAGTGCCACAATTACTAAGTAAACCAGCAAATACTGACTCACTCCCTCCACCTTCCCCTGCAAACCAGAACTCTGGCATGTAGATTTTAAAGCTAAATCTACACAAGAACTTTGGAGCCTGAATGCTCCAAACGTAAACATACAACTAGATTAGAAGTGATTTTTAACAGTTAAAAATGTTAAAACTGTTTGATTACTAAACTCAGTATTTCAAAGAAAGCAAAAGCTGAACTCTTGCAGGTAACTGGCAGCTTAGCTGCTTGTGGGGGGGAGTTTGCCCAGCACACACACAGCCAGCAGACTGAAAGAAAAATAGTCTCATGAAAGTTGCATTTTACATAAAAAGAGCGTGTTCAGACATAAAATCACCATATATAAAAATACCATGGCCTACTCAGCAAGAAGTGTACTGACTCAGGGAAAAAAAAAAAGTAGTGCATTTTTAGGCTTCCAAGAAAAGAAAGAAGAAAAAACCTGCATGACTTTTGGTCTCTGAATATTAGAGCATTATATCAGCAAGTCTCCAGTGCAGTGTCCCACATGACACTTCACCTCTCTCACGAGCAAGACTTCATTGCACACCTGGAACTCCAGCACTGCTGGCACGTGGGTCAGAGAAGAACCCCCTGCTCCCTGGAGAGCCTCAGGCCCACAGCACAGCCAGGGACTGTGGTGCAACACACTATAAACACTAAACCTGATTTTCATAACTAAATGCATATAGAGATACTCTTGAGTTAAAATAGAGTCTAAAAATGTGATAGGTGAGGCAAAAAGCTGAAGTAAAACTGAATGGAAGTTGATAAATATCTTCAATTCTCCAAATGCACAATCTAGTAACAGTGGGATTCTTTACAAATTAACTTTTGCAGATAAGAGGCTTTATTCAGACTGATCAGATCTATTTTATCACTGTCACTCGAAGTAAATATTTAAATCACATGAAAAGAAGGATACTATAGGCAACCCAGATTCCACAAGTATACAGTTTCCACAAGGAGTTCATACATGGCAACGTGTGTCTGACTAATGAATGATTCACAGGGGAACAAGGCACACCCCATCTTCTTCAGGGCAGGAATCACAGCTGCTACAGGAAAAGAATCCTGATAGTAGAGATACCATGAGGCAGTACCAATACTGGATCACAGTTTTCCACAGAACACCCTTTGTCTCACTGCACAGCACTGAGGAGCGGCAGGAGGGAGTTGCACAGAGACAGGCAGGCACACACCATTAATGAGACATGGACTCAGCTTTCCCACACGGAGTTTGGGGCATTCAGCAGTAAGAGCACAAGGCACTGCACACAGGGGTGTAATGGTATAAGGTGATTTCTATTAAAATCTGTAACACAGAACTGATTTAAAAATCCCAAAGGTGAAGGCCTTGATTGTTCAGGTGTTTTCCTTTATTTCTCCATGTTCAGCTCCCTGAAGTGTTTCTGTAGACCTAAAAGCTCATTTAAAAAAAAAAACAAAACAACAAAAAAAAAACCCTCAGAAACAATCGGGCAAAAAGTTTGTTGGGTAATCATGACCTTTAGTTTCATTTCAGAAAATCAGCTACAGAGCATCCAAGAGTAGTACACAAAGTCTCTATAGATATGTGCATGTCTGTATAGGAAGAACCATACACATGCACACCCCCTCCCACACTATCTCTCAGTTCATATCTATCTATATATAGATAGATAAGATATATCTATCTGATATTCCCCAGTGACTTCCCTGTAACACCTTCTCCAAAAGGCAACACCACTCTTTAGTCTACACAGATATAATGATGTGACAAACAAAATGTGGTATTTTTGAAACGGATGTTCATAGCACAAACATGTTTGGGAGAGCAACTAATGAAGGTTCCTTCTGAGTTAACTCTACTAACCCCTGTCTCACCTATCAGTGGAGAAGTATCTCCAGCATGTGGTCACCAACCTCAAAAACTCACATCCTGAAGCTGCACAGCAGCTCTTTACTCTCTGCCCGAGAGCTCTCCGGAAGGACAGCCAAAGGGCTCCCCACACGGCTCTAATGGGATTTCTTACATGTGCTCTCTCACCTAGAATAGATGCTTCCGAGGCTGTGACACAACAGCAATGTCACTGGAAGGTTACTTATGCATTAGTCACACGGACAATTTTAAAGCCAAAGGAAACAGTGCTGAGGGTAAGAACTTGTAACGAGGATGTCATTACCAGAACCTCCATCTGCAAACCACAAACTACGACCACGTGTCTTTGCTCCACTGCTTTCCTGACCAGAACAAATGCCATTCTCCCAAATCATACAGCCTAATTCAAGCACAACTGAAATTTTAACAAAAGTGAGGAAGAGGGGGACAACTGCTTCATGGGCAATGCAGTTGTCCAGCTGCTCCGGGAAGTACCACAGAGCTGGAGGGGATCCAACATGAGTTGTGAGTGTCATTTCTCTGGCAGCTTCACACAAAGACAGGAGTTAACTGAGCACAAGCAGACAAGAGCACTCGAGGACAAGCATCACCTGATCTCCAGCTCCTAGAGCAAATCTGGGTTGCAGCCTATTCCTCAGCTACTCCTACTGACCTGGGCTAACAGAAATGTCATGTATTTAAAATGCACACACAAATGCAGGTAAGGTGTACCTGCAATGCTGGTCCCACTGGAAAGATACAAAGTAACTTGAAAAACAGGCAAAAGAAAAAAGAAACACTTTTCTGTGGGAAGAGTAAAGAAAGGGGGAGTAAAAAACCCAAAACAGAAGGCAATCAAAATGGTCTCTTCCTCATTTACCTTCAAGGTACATCATTAGAAAAACTAGGGCATTTTGCTCAGAAGGCTATTTCTTCCTTGTTATTCATGAAATTGCTCTCTTCATTCTCGGCTCTGAATTACTGCTCACCATCTGAGCTTGACAGTGAACACCATAAGCAGATGCAATGGGCTTCCCAGGCACCATAGGGTGTACAGCACATGTGTGTAAAATTCTGCTTTGGTTTGTACCACAGCCTGGACATCAAGCCCAGCAAGGTTTCTCTAACTATACACACCTCAACTCCTATGCAGAACCCATCCAAGTGATCACACTCCAAGCAGGTCTAGCACCCAGTGATGGAAATAGGCTTTACACAGAATTAAATGCATTTATTCTTACATGTAAGCTGACACTGCCTTTTTGCAAGGTGTCGCACTTGCTCAGGCAGTAGATCCCTACTCCATATCCTCTCCCATGCAAATGGGTCTAGAGCCTAGCTCCCATCTCCCTTGAGAGCCTCTTCCCATGTGTTTATGAACTCTCCTGAGGCAGAAGTGCTTTGCATTTCTTTACTGAAATCATGTGGAAAAAAGACTCCAGGAAATGAGGGCCAAAGACAGAAAGCAAGATGATTGCAACACACATCATTCAACACACATTCATTGCTGGCTAAATTACCTTAACCCAAAAAACTGTAATTAAGTGAGCAGGGTATAGAAGGCACTACAGAAAAGCTCAGAGTGTGGAAATTCTAAGGAGAACATGCACATGCTAATAAATTCAAAAGGATGTGAAATAAATCACATGGCAAAAACTCCAAGTTTTTAAACAGAATGGAAAGGGATTCTGCTCTTCAATACCAGCTCCCAACCTACGGTCTGTCCATCAGACTTTATCAAAAAGGGCTTAATAGCCTTTCCTGTTTTAACTGGGTAAATTCTATATAGACAGAAATTATAGATATCAGAAGACATCAGACAGTAAAAACATGGTAACAGCTGCTTTAAAAAGAAGTGGAACATTTCTCAAACATGGATGAATTCCTAGTCTTCATACACAGAGCCTCATGTGACTGAAAAGCCTGAACAAGCCCTTATGTTTTTATTCGTTGCTTTTCTTCTATCATCCTTCTTGTACACCAGATGGGACTGAAAAGCCTAGGAAGTATTTGCTTTTCAAATCCCTGTAAAGAGAAATGATCAGAAAATTACAATGAAAGAGGAAAGCCGTCTTGCCCCTTTAAAAAAGGTCCCAGCTCTAGCATCTGGTGCAAATTGGTTAAGCAGCAGCACAAGTCCCTGAAGAACTGATTATATTAGGAAAATGGGACTTGCATTAATAAATTAGTTTACTATCTCTTTTCAAATGTCCTTGATAAAACATAAGACAGCAAGATTTTGGAATTAGTCATGCTTTTCATATTTTACATCTTTAGCTAACATATTTTACCTTTTACACATTACTAGTTTGCATTTTTAAATAGCAGCTGCTTCTGTCAAAATTTAAAACATTTTTGATCAACAAGTGCTTTAAGTAATCAATAATGGAAGCCAAAGAATTAGCACTATAAATGGAAAAAACCCACAAGATTAGAAGCACTCAAATAAAGAACCTTCTTAAAACACAGATAAGACAAATGAAGGGATGGTAAAAGGGAGTATAATATTTCAATGACATATGGGACCTCTAGGTAGCAGAGGTGTTAAAAATCTCACAGTCTACATGCTTGTCCTTGGAATTAACTGTATTATTGTGTGTTTGAAACTATTATTTTACAGTATTTCCACCCCAAAATACCAGCCCACTCAAGCAAGAACCTTCACCTTGACAACAAATACTTCTGTGCCCCATACTGAAACTGTCACAGTAAAACAAACCATAAGCAGATTGGTGTGCAATTTAACAAATGAGCTCAAAAGCAGCCTGAAAGAGAAGTGCTTCTAGCAACCACTTATTTCCTAAATGGATAAAAACCACCTTTTAAAAAGGCTGATTTATCTTTAAAGGCATCTATATTTTTGTGTAGAAATTTATCCAGTGCTGCTTTTTATCAGCAGCTACCTCTGCAACTCAGAGCACAGACACAAGTGTCATGCTTGCTAGTAAAACCCAGCTCAAATGGACAGTGAAAACCACAAAGACAAGGCTGCACAGAGCCAGAGCAGAGTGACCAAGAGGAACACGGGGACAAAAGCAGCCTGTGCTACACAGCACTCAGAATAAATTCACATGTACTGCAATAAGAGTCTCCAGGTGACATTTTTAACATCAGTCTGGAGAACAGAGGAAGCTACTGCAGCGTGCTGCTTCTAACTTTACGAACATTTGGATGGAGTGGAACAGCAACAACTTCCAATTTTGTTCTATATTTACTACCACCAAATCTTTAAAAACCAATCAACCAAACAAAAAACAACAACATTGGTAACCTGACTCTAGAATAAAGTTCTCTTCTCCTAAAAGTAAAGAGGAAGATAAGATGCATTTATGTCCAAAAGACTGGCTTATGAGTGAGCTACAAAAAGAGGACTTGAAACCAGCCCAGTCTTAAGTGTTTTCAACTAACAAAATCCAAATTCTGGCATCCTGATGTTACTACTGTCTAAATTTGTGGTCTTTGTCCATTTTATTTGTATTTTTAAACCCTTTTCTAATATCTAATGCTGGCACATACTTTAATACAAAAGTTAAAGCTTTCCTTTGACTGCATTTTCCTCAAAGTAAGAAGGGCAGAGGGCTTTGGATATTATCTTTGTATAATGAGAGAAGAGTAGTTTGTGTTGGCAAAGGCAAAATGCTCCCTTTCTATGTCCTGCTTCCTTTGAGACTTCTAGACTAATTCATTTTAACAAGTGTCTTAACAGTGCCTCTGTGTTACACCACATCCCCACAGCACTCACCTATACGGATAGGCTTTCTAATAAAATTATTTTTATTTTTTATTTTTCCAGGTTTTCTGAGCATTTTTCACAGCCTGCCTACTCCATGCAGTATTTCCAAATAATGAGGGAAGAATGCCCAAAAGTTTGGCAATCTTACATGAATAATTACTTAATAGTGTAAGTTATTTAATATGAGGGGGAGATTTATTTGGCAACTTTCTACATCATTTAACCAAAATAAGCTGAACATCAGGAGTTGGACTCAATTATCCTTGTGGGTCCCTTCCAACTAAGGATATCCTATGACTGCACAGACATTTCTCAGAAGCAAAAAACCCAAGAGAATAAATTAATTACACATATTTTTCAACAGATAAAGCAAGCAAGGATCAACTGAATGAACAAACGTGTAACCTGCACGTAAACAAAATCCTGCACCTGAAGAAATTAAACAGGTAAAATCTAAGTTTTATGATGCAGAAAAAGCCTGACTTGCTTTGAAAGTTTTTTCAAGCAGACGCAATACAGGAGCTAAAACTGTAAAGTTATTCCACATTAAGAAGTTCATCTTCTGTGCTTGCTATTTGCCCAGTTTCAGCACTCGAGAGCTCCAGCTTTGACCCAAGAGCTGTGGCCTCAATGCCAGGGCCCCAGTCTCACCAACCTGAGCAGGGGGCAGGATGAAACCAGACTGGGAGAGCAGGGATGGAGGGCAGGAGCACCCAGCAAGCACCCGGGGATTGGCTCAGCAC
Source organism: Platysteira castanea (assembly GCA_013397175.1). Lineage (NCBI taxonomy): Eukaryota > Metazoa > Chordata > Aves > Passeriformes > Platysteira > Platysteira castanea. The sequence goes on along the minus strand of VYXC01006194.1, from coordinate 20,109 downwards.
TTCCATTCTGGGTACCCGTTACCACTTCAGCCTTTCAGCAGGTAACCAAATGTTCTCCATCAAGGGCAGGCTTGCACTAAAGCACCAGATCACATATTTATCATGTTACACCATGCTTCTAATAAAAGATGGTTCTGATTAGAAACAGTTGGCTCGTAGAAAAAGTGCCCCACTCAGCTGTGGACAAAAACATACCAGTAAATCTTGTTTAATATAAAAAGCAGGTCTTATTTAACAGGATCACAGAGATTCTGAAGTCTGACTGTAAATATGCAAGCAGTCATATTGTGAAAGCTCCTGCAGATGGTAAACAGTGTTCTGTATCTAAGGCAAGTCATGACAAAAAAACACCAATACTGAAAATCTAGATAAAAGACATGGTGTTAAGTAAAGAATTACAGTTTGGATTCATCCATTGATAGCATTTATTTATCAAAATAAAGTATCAGCAGATTACCTCCTGTCTGCATCTTGCTCTCTACAGCCTGAGCATGCCAAAACACATCCTGTGCACAGCTGCAAACATTTGCACTGACCACAAGAGAATAATAAAGAGAAAAAGGAAATCCCAGAAAAAATTAAAACCACACATCTATCTAGAGTTTTTCCATCTAGTCTTAAAAATGCAAACCCCATGACCAGAACAAAAAGAAAAAAAAATTCAATCATATTATACCCTACATTAAGTCAGTGGATAAAATGACTACTTTTTCAATTTTGGATATAACTGAATAAACAAAATCCCAGCAATACATCACTACTAGCATTTCAAAAGGATTGATGTTTCGTTTTGATGGTTAAAATAATCCTGCTATGGGCAATAACAAGTTTGCAATCCAATTGGTATTTTTAAGCATCTACCCAATGATGATTTCTGTTAGATTGGTACACCTAAATATATTTTAGTTCAGTGACCAAAACCAAAAGCTAAGGATTAAAGCAATAGATTCCTTTTCTCATACAGAGCAAAAAAGAACTTTAAGTTTCCTTTGAGACAAACTAAAGTATGTTTTTAATAATTTTACCTTTGAAATTACCCTTGTCTCCCTAAAGTCTTCTAATTTTGGACAAACGTTCATTTCAGTTTTTTACAAAAAGTTTGTTTGAAATAGTCAAACCCTTTCGGCATGTCCCAAAGAAAGTGTGCAATGATGAAACTAAATGTTGAAACACTATGTTGAAACTTTTCAATTGCATGAACTAATAGACCAACTGCAAAGTTTCCTATACGTGCCTATAAAACAATACAGAGGATGGATTACTACTCAGAACTGGTACAATATTTCCGTACTCCTAAAAACTGTATTTTCAACTAATTTAGACAAGTAAATGTCCATAGGAGTCATGCAATCAACACACTTGCTGGGCAGAAAGTCCAAGCCAGGTACTAAAAACACCAAGGAACAAGAATGGAACCTGCCCTGTCCAGGCACACCTCAAACGCTGCCCTCCCTCAAACCTTGCCCCAAGCAGGAGCTCTGCAGTTCATAAAAGGAGGTTCGTTTATCATTAACCTTACAGATCCAGCCCCGGGATGCAAGTGGGTTTGTCCTCTGCTCTGAAATGCCACCACCCCTTTCCTCTGTGTCAAGCACAAGTGAGACACAGGAAAAGAGGAGCAGAAACAGAAGGACTGGAAGGTGCCATTCATCTTGAATGGCTTCTGAAATGCATGCAGGTTACATATAAACTGACTGCTGTGATGGAATTTAAAGAATAAGAAAGTGTATGTATAGAAATATATGTACTCCTAACTGAACTCCTCCTATTCCCAATTATATTGCATACTCTGAGCATTTACTGTTGCAACATGGACTGTGATGTATTAGAATCATTTAAGAGACACCACAGGTCATCATCAGCCTTCAAAGTCTCCTTGCAAATGTTCTTTAAATGTATTAAATCAATTCTTAATCTAGTACAATTCCTTTTTCCACGTTAAGGATGACACATTTTTCCCTCCCTCCCTAACCACACTTCAGCCACTGGCAAGCAAAAGAAACTCTTAAAACCCAGGAAGAGTATTTTTCCCATATGCCATTAAGGAAATATTTTGTCCATGCTTTCCATATTGAAAAATTACTTCTGGGATGACACAACACAGAGAAAATCCATCCCTAAAGAAAAAATTTTCATGAAGACTGGAGCCCACAGAGGGTCATGACAAGATATCCAGTTGAAGTATAAACTGCAAAAAAATCATGGTGCTGAAATCTTTATACTAAACAGAAGTCATGCTTTGAAAAACCTGCAGAAATAACCCATGTCTGGAACACTAGGAAAGAAAAATAATTTCAAGGCACAGTATAAGACATTAAAAAGCTGCAGAGCTCACAAACCAGACTGTTACTTCCCTCTACCTTGCTTTCATAGCACTGGATTTCTCAGCTCACAGATTTTGCTATCTATTGAAGATTATTGCTTTTCACAGATCTTGCACTCATTTACACTCTCAGGTCAAAACCCAGAAGAGAAACAGAACGACATAATCCTGTCATAACCTATCACACAAGAAGACATTCAACCCATAGATACTTTGCTCTCCTGAAGAGCGTGAAGCTATAGAGGTGCTGCATGAAGATTAACTGGAACAGTAGGGTTCGTAGGGAAGTCCCCCAAAGCAAAGCTTGCTCCAGTCAGCTTCTGCTTCTCTGAGGTTCTGTGTGCCCAAATTTTCTCTTCCTTCATTCACAGCACTGGTTATAGAGACTGAACAGCCAAGAAACTCTCAGAGATGTACGCGACTCATTCCAAAGAACAGCTTGCAACTCCACATCAAGAAACCCTGGAAATCCTGAGCAGCCTCAATCCTCCTGGCTCTCAGCTCAGTGGGAACCCAGACTGCCAGGAGGTGTCAAAGAAATCCTGAGTTCCCATCAAGAACAGGAAATCTTTCTCCAGTCAACCCCAAAACCTTTAATTCACCCCTAGTATTCAAGAAAGAAGTTAAAAAAAAAACCACATCACTTTTTGCAACCTGTGTATGGGAAATGAAAAAGGGGAATAGCTCGGCATAGGAGAGGAGATAGAAGAAAACAAGATCCATGACAACAGGTTGGGGTTTTTTCCACACAATCACATAACCAGTTTACTCAAGAAAAGGGTTACCAACAGACGGGACCCTCCCAACAAAAGACTCTTGGGTACATTAGAGAAGCTGGTCACCAGTGACACTCAAGTACCAAATGGATCCACCTGGCAGCCACTGAAAAATGGCACACAAACCTGCAGAAAAAGTTCAGGTATAGAAAACACAAATAATATTCTTTAAATCCCTTTCATTGCTATAATTAAGTTCTCATTTTGGAAGTGCAGTAGTTACATAGCCACTTTCTTCAGCTCAGCTGAAGAGCCATTAATTTGAACACTTGCAATTATCTGCCATCCCGAATGAGCTATTTCAGTGTTGTACAAGTTACACTGAAGGAAAGAAGTGCATTCACACAGAAAGACACAGTTAAAATCTACTTGTCAACCTAATCAAGCTGAATTCTAAAGTGGCGTAGGAAGAGCTTTTAATCATGACTTGCAGGCAGTGCTGTGTTCGCCTGTAGAAGAGGAGGCAAGAACAATTCCAATACCCAAAAGGCACAGAGCAAAAGACTGCTGCCTACTGTGATTAAAAAATGACTAAGAGCCTTTTCCTCTCTTTGGTACGTTGCTCATATACTTTATGGGAAGAACTCCATCTTATTTTTCTATTTTGAACTTTTGTTTTTAAATGTATGTAATCCTTAGATACACCAAAGTATGAAGTAAGTCTCATTCACAGCATACCTGCTGACTTCAGGAAAACCAAAAATTTGCCAGTGTTTGAAGGATATAAACAGAACAGCACATAGGTGCTACTTTATAGCTCATTACTCACGGACCTGGTGCCCATCTTTTGTGAAAAAATGGGAAAGAGAGCGGCTCTCACCAGCCAGTGAAGTCAAATTCACTACTAAAATGGACAAAGACTTCCTGACAATAAGGTCCACAGTGTTGTTCTACAGATTACCCAACAAAACTACAATGTACTTAAAACTTAAGTAGACAAGGCTATCAGTTATAGAAGTACATAATACTGGGTTTAACAATTATGTTAAACCAACTGGGGTCTTCAGATCTTTTGTATCATGCCTGTAACTCTACTGTACACTTAAAAGGACAGTGCTTCAGAAAAGTGGCTTTTTAAAACCACAATTAAGTATTTACCTGCTCTTACACAGGTATCGATTACCTTTTTTTCTAGGTATCAAGTTTGCTTAGGCAAAGAATTCAAATTTCAAGGTAACAAATGTAACACTGGAAGAATTTTGGCTGGACCCATAAGAATGTCACTGATTAAAACCATTTCCCAGCTCCAGTGGTATGACACATACTTAGATGACCCCTAGAAAGTTTGACTGAACTGTTAAAACCTCAAGTTTTAGTGATCACATGATCTCCTCAACCTCTTCTGGGTTTTGGTCTCTTTATGCTTTAAAAGAAAGTTCTTATCATTTGTATAATCTGTGCAGGCAGGTGCTGAAAAGCACAACTGCTGCCTTTCTCATCCCCCTTTGTTTTAGCGGGCAAAAATGCACACACACACATTAAAATCCCCAAAATATAACACTCAGATAAACAAACTGAACTGTGGCTACAAGCACAAGACACATAGGAAGACACTCTTTAATACCTCTTCTACACCTGCCCTTTTGCTGATTGAGGTAAATTCTCCTGAGACTCAAAGTAACAATCAACCTTTCCCTCTAAAAAAAGCCTACCTATTGGAAAACCAGTGCACATTTAAAGCCTGTTCTAAACAACACAGTTCCTTTCACCCTTTCCGCTTTGGTTGTATTTTCAAAACCTCTTTTCCTCTTTTTGGGGGCTATATTTAATTTGTCTGCTTTCTGTCATTTTGGCAGACAGGACAGAACACTGAGACCTCTGGTGATCTGCACTGAGCACAGGGCTGACATATTTTGTGTTCTCACACACAAAGTGAGATGGACTGTGAGGGCGGCACCAATTAAAAAACAAAAGCTAAGACCATGCTTATGCTATCATAACCCACTGCACTATTACCCACCTGTTTCTTATTCATCTCGACTATCATATTTTTCCTTTGTAAATTCACCACTTTATATTTTTGTCTACTGAAATTATTGAATTCAAACCACCCCAACACTCTGTCATCTTTACAGTGCTACAAATCTTTGCCCCCAGTTTCTTGAAGCAGAATTTTATGGAAGAACAATCTTGGACTAGGAAATGCACTTGAAATGAAAAGGCTGGAGAGAAAAACAGGCTGGGCTGCATTAAAGAAATAAACTGGCACACAACAAAACAGCATCTTATAGCATTTTTAAAAGATTTGTAGGGAAATAAATAAATGAAACTGGAGCAACAACTGGCTAACATCATATTCAAGAACATTACAGAGTACACCCTCTGAACTGAAGTCGATTAATGGTGTACTTGCACACACATCTTCCCCAGGAACATTTGTTTTAACACTCATGTCCCTTGGTACACCTCTCACATCAACAAAACAAAGTTGTTACACAGCTCTGTGCTTGCACGCTGCTCCTGCAGGGCATCACTGAAAGCTTTAAGTGAATTTCTAATCCAGTGGTCACAACCTGTACTTTGCAAACCTATAAAGACATAATTATTGCCTTTAATGGGACTACCTGTGATACACAAACATGTGGGATAGGAAAAAGCCTCTGATGGCATGTGGCACAGTAGTTACAGATCTTTTGCCTTGAAAGATAAACAGCACATATACACATATTAAATTCACATCTATTTCTATTATACTCAGCTACACACCCTCATTCCCATTGTGCTAACTTTCCTCCATCCCACAGAATTCAAGGTTTAAGTTCTGCTTTCACTACAGGAACGACTTCTTCATACAGCTGTTAAACATGCAGACATTAGACCTATACATACTTATACCTGCTCTTCTTAAAGACCTATTTTTTAATGTCCTACACCAAAGAGATTCTCTTGAGGGAAAGATGAGCACATGCTTTCAGAAACAAGTACCTGGATTGCAGAAGAACACACCCTTTCAAGAAAGCATGAAAAATACCTGCACCTACAGAGCATTCACTGAAAATTTTCTTTATTTTTAGCAAGAGGCATGGGAAGTGAAACAGAAGTAAAAAACGAGTTAAAGAAGCAGCATGACATCAGTGCTAGCTAAAGAGCCTTGAAAATACACCCGTGCTTTCCCTTCCAATGAAAAACTGATGCCTGATGGAGACATTTCCTCTTTCCGACCGCCCCGCAGCCGGCGGGTCACAGCGCGGTTGGCACTTCCCGAGCGCGCTCCTGCGAGCGGCACGGCGGAGCCCGCCCGGCTCGGCTTCCCACGGACACCTCCTTTTCTGCTGCCCGGCCCCGGCCCCGGGAGCCGCGCAAAAGGGAGCCCGGATCCCCAGGGCCTCCTCCCGCATCGCTGCTTGAGCTGTGGATCACTGACACCGCATTCTCTCCACCGCCCGGCAGCTGCTGAACGAAAAGAAGCGTTTCCAAAGCGGATTTGGTTCAGGTTTGACACTGAAAACTGCCTTATAAGGTATAAAAGCCCGAAAGCAGGAAGAGGCTTTGACAAAACTAAGGAAGTTCCTCTGCGCCTGCTCAATGGAGGGGGAGGGGTTTTTTTCTTCCACAGAGAGAAGTAACATAGAATAAATGACATTATCGGCCCATTAAAAAAAAAAAAAATACACACGATCCCCCTAGACGGCGCCGGACAGAGCGGCGACTCCCCCGAGCCGGGGCATCCCAGGGGCCCTGGGCACCAGCGGGAGCCGCGTCCCCTCCCGCCTCCCACGGCCCCGGCAGCCGCACAAGGTCCCGCACCCCGGCCCGGGACCGAAGGGGGCGGCCCCGACCGGCCCGAGAGCAGCGAGCGGGGACGCACAGGGACACCTCTCCCGCCGGGCGGAGAGCGAAGGGCGGGGAAGGGAAGGCGGCTGGATGCTCCNCGCCCCGCCCCGTGACGTGCGGTGGCGCGGCCTCGCCCCGCCGGGCGGAGCGGCGGCAGCGCCCTCAGGGCGGCGTGGGCGGACGAGCTGCTGAATCACAGGATATCACCGGCTGTCACCGCGTAGCCCAGGATAGCACAGGGTCAGGCGGGCTGGAAAAGACCCCCGAGGTCACCGAGTCCGACCAGTGACCGAACAGCACCGTGTCAAACAGACCCTGGCACGGAGTGCCGCCTCCGGGCTTTCCTTAAACACCTCCAGGGACCGTGGCTGCACCACCTCCATGGACAGTCCATTCTAATCACAGAATGACCGAATTGTTAGAGTTGGAAGGGACCTGTGGAGATGATCCGGTCCATCCCCCCTGCCCAGGCAGGGTCACCTGGAGCAGTGGTGCAGCCAGGTGGGTTCGGAATGTCTCCAGAGAGGGAGACTCCCCGGGCACTGTTCCAGTGCTCTGCCACTGTCAGCGTAAAGAAGTTCTTCTCATGCTGAGCTGAAAGTTCTTGTGCTTTATAGCCATTGCTCCTCATCCTGTTGCTGGGCACCACTGAAACGAGTCTGGCACCATCCTCTTGGCACCTTCCTTTGAGATATTAATGTGCATTAATGAGATCCCCTCTCAGTCTTCTGTCCTCTGCACTAAACTGGCCCCACTCCCACAGTCCCTCCTTGTAAGAGAGATGCTCCAGACCCCTCATCATCTTTGTCCCAAAGGGTCTGGTGTTCAGGTGGACAAAATACAGTCTGTACTCTTCTCTTTCTCTCTTTCCACCTTCCACAACCCTCCAGGCTTTGAAGGACAGAGTTCTGAGCACACCACGTCTGGCCCAGCCCTTGCCCTGTGATGTACTGCGGCCACACACTACTTTTTGGTTTTTTCAAAGTATCTTAGTGTTTAAACAGTTCTCATACTGGGGCTTCCAGGTATTTTTCAATCCTTTGATTGCTGCTCCTGCCGTGGCAATGTGAAGGCTGAGCTTCATGGCATAATCGGATGTCAAGCTGTGAACAAATTTGGTAGTCCAACAAAAGGAGTAACTGTCATTGCTAGGGCTCAGCGGGTGCTAACAGATCTTAATGGCTCTGATAAGCATCACTGGGGCCTCCACCCCACAGTCCTTGTCCCAGAGAGCTGGAGACCCAGTTAAGCTCAGCTCTTGCCCCTCAGTTTTTGTCTGAGCTGTGCTGTAGATCTGTGCTGTCCTAGCCTTGCTTGCTGGCTTGATGTTAGACTTGCCTTGTCCCTCTGGGCCTCCAGCACTGGTCCTAGTCCTGATCTGATATCCTGACTTCACCCTGGAGCTGTGTAGCTGCAAGTAGCCCCATGTCCCTTAGGGAACCCTCCAAGTATTCTCACAGTGGTCTTGCTTCCTTCTTCAAGCATGTTCTCCTCACCTGGTTTCAGCTATCTCTAGTTCATAGGCTCTTAGCCTTTTTCACTGGAGGGATAGACTAGAGTCAGTGCCAATGCAAAGGAAGGACTAGGTACATGCCCTTCAGGATGAGATAGGAGGGAGCAAAACCATCCCTTTTGGTAGCAGCAGCCAGGCAGTACATTTAGGAAGTTCAAGTCACCATCTGGCTTCCACAGGCTGCCAGATCTTCCTGAGGAACATAAGCAAGGAAAGGAGATATTGAGAATATTAACATTTTTATTTTAATGTCAAAGCAAATTATGAATAGAACATTATGAGACATTTTACAGATAATGACAGGGATTTCTGCAGGATATTGTGTAGCTTGTGAACTGTGCCGGGGTAGAATATTAAAGATGAATATCTCTGAAAGCTTTTCAGAGAAAGAGCAAATAGCCCTTTCTTATGTATGTGCCACTGTGTGTGTATAGGTAAATATTTATCTAAAATAAATACAGCAAGGATATAAACTACCATGTGGACTTTTCACTCTCCTCTCAGTTTTATTACCTGGTAGTCAGGGTTCTACATGCAGCAGGTTCAACTGCTGCATCTGGCAGATGGAATCATGGAATGAGAGAGCAGCTTTGGGCTCCAGCTGCTGGAGTTCAAGTATCCTCCCAGAGGAGCACAAGACAAGGTCCAAAAACCTGAGGCATGTGGAAAGGATGGAGCTGGCAGGTCCTGTCCTGGCCATACACCTCACGGAGCCTGCACAGAGGGGATCAGCACCACTGGGTTAATTTGCCCAGCTGCAGTGAGGTTTAAACAGAGCCATCATTAGTGTTCCATAGCTGACCAGTGTTTATTACCTAATATTTCCAAATAATGCTCCTGATTAACCTTGCTAAGCCTTAATAGCAAGGCCGAAGGACAGAGAGTAGAATGGCTGTAAGAGTGTGCAGGAGAGTTTCTGCTAGCAGAAGCATCATTTCACTATAGAACTTCAAATCACACCCAAAAGCACTTACTGTAATGCACTCTACAGAAAATATCCCATACCTGGATCTACCTTTTCCTCCCTGTGAGTACAAATGTTTTCTGGGAAATGGTAGGGCACTGAGCAGAACAGAAAGGTTGAGCAGAACAAAAAAGTACTGCAGCTCATATGGAAAGTGAAACAACTCTGTTAAGCAACTCCATTGCAATCTCTTGCTATCAGTGTGTGTTCTTCCTGAGTCTGCATGAAGAATGACATTGAAAAGGAGCAGTGCTGGTGCATTTTGGTTTACTGAATTACAGTGGAATTTACATTTGAGGACCAAAAAGCATAGGATTTCTCTTAGTATCGAGGAGCCAAGTCAATCACGGTTTTGCAAGGGAAGGAGTTGAAAGAGCGAACTCCCTGGCCATGAGATCTCATGTTTCATTTTATTAGTCCTGCCAGATGCAGTTCGTCAGGTGGCTGTGAACTCAGGCACCAGTCCAATAAAATAAAGGGGCAAGATTTCTCTTTAGGCAGTATTATCCCACACTGTTGGACCATAAACACAAGTTTGATGTATTAACTCATCCAAGTTCGAATAGATCAATCTAAATTTCAATACTGGTTTCTGTATAGACCTTTTGTAGTTTTATGCATTGCCACCTAGATTATCTTGGTGGATATTTTTAGCATAGAAGTCTTGTGCTTAAATTACAAAATTAAGCTTATAAAGCTGAAAATCTGCTACATACAGCAGGATTGCTGTGCTGCTTGGTATATTTCTTTCATGGAAAAGTTTTCCAACCTTTACTTATTTCTTCAGTACAAGAACAGTAGAAAAAGCCTACAGTCTGTTTTCATGGTGTAATTTTCTGAATCTTTTCACCCTTATCTGGCCAGAAGTCAGTTCCTGAGTTGTGAAAAGCTTTTCATTGTTACAGACTGTACCAGAAACAAAATTTTTGATGTGTACAGGCAATGTGTTAGTATATTCTTAATCTTACCAGTGGAATGGGAGTGAATAAAAGCCTGAATTGCTTTTATCTGGTACCATCTCTGAAAGTGTTCACAGAGCATGTGGATGTGGCACTTGGGGACATGGTTTAGCTGTGAGCGTGGTGGTGCTGGGCTGGTCTTAGAGGTCTTTTCCAACCTTTATGATTCCATGAAATCCTATACTGCAGCACACATAATCCAGCAACAGCATCCTTCTGCGATGCACCAAGTCCAGCTTTTGTAAGCACAGTTGGATTGCAGGTGATATTTTCCCAAATATCCATGATAACAGGAGTAATTACCATTGCAGAGCATCTTCCTTCTGTTGCCATCTGCCTCCAGGCAGTTTACAATGTAAACACTGAGCAAGGGAATGCAGGTGAATACAAATGAATAAGGAATGAGAGGAATTAAATTCAGAAGGAAAGTGTTTCTATTAATCAACAGGTAAACAGAGATGCAGTCAAACAGTTTGATTCAGATGGAGGGAATTTGCAGACAGCTTTCTGCAAGTGTTATACAAATCAGTTGTGGGGCTCCAGAGTTTTCCAAGATGCAGGTGTGATTTACCAGCTCCAGCAACGCTAAGCATTAAAATTTCACACAAGTACCTCAACCCGAAGAAGTGTGTATCTAGACAAAAGCATTACAAATCCCTTGCTAAGCTGTGTGGGAAGCTTTTCAGCATCCTGCTCATTTTGGATCGTTTTCATGCAGTTAATGGCCTGCCCTTGAACATGCAGAAGGAACACCACTGTGAATCCATATATAGATCCAGGCCTGGGAAGCATAGTAATGTGCAAGAGAATAGAAAAAAAAAAAAAAAAAAAAACCAAAAGGAAGTTCCAGGGGTGGAAGGATTTTGCATATGCCCAGGAGGGCTAAGAATCTGATGCCTGGATCAGCATGTTGCCTTTCAGCTTGGCATAAACTGAATTTAAAAGGCACATTAATATCCAGTACATCACACTGAACAGTCCTTAAGACCGGCTAAACATGACAGTGAAAGCTAGAGAAACAGCCAAGAAAAATCAGGTATAGGTTATCCATTAGACAATATTCCTTTATTGTAAGCATGTATTATAAAGTACACTACTTAATCACTTAACCATCATGTTCTGAGTATTTTAATATAAATAAGTTTTCCAATAGTTGAGAGAATACTACAGAGAGCTAAAAAAACCCAAAACATTTTATCTACCCAGATATAAGATGTGTGTAGATTTCCTCCAAGAAGGGCTACAAGCAAGATTACAATGTAATTGGTTGATTTTGGCATAGCTATAGCAACAGCCATATGGGAGGCATGTAATTTCATGGAGCTGCACATGGTGAAGTCATGGCAAATTACCAGGAACTCATTTGATGTGGCTGCTCTCCAAGAGTTCAATGTAGATCAGCTAAAACCATTAACTTTCAAAATATAATTAGTCCAACCATATTTTTTTCCTAAATGAGGAATGGGAAAAAACCCAGCTATAACTCTTAATACACTGAAACAAGGTGTGTAGGGAGAGAGAAACTTATAAACTGGGGCTTGTTTATATCCTTGGATTATTATGATGATTACACCACTACTGCCCGTTTTATTTGATAGGAATAACAGCAAATCATGTATCAGAAGACAAACCTAGAAAAAGATTGGGCTGAAAATGTGATGCCTCAAAGAAGTACTTGATGTTCTGGGCTGAGGCAAAATCTGCAAAAGTCGAGGGAAACTGCATTCCTATTTACAGCTTGCTCTTCCATTCAAAATTGGTTATCTTTATGCTGCTATCCTGTTCTTTCTCATAATGAATACATCTTAATCCTTTATAATGCCTCTGCAATTAGAAGAAGGGTGGCAGCAGGATGGCTACAACAGCAAAGCAGGATACAAACCTCTGCCCTAGAGCTGTATCCATACTGCACAGGCTCCACACAGTCACACCTGGGAGCCAAGGAACAGCCATGCAGAGTTTGGCCATGATCAGAAAATCTGCTTTGTTGTGTAATAGAAACATTATTATGTGTTCTCAGTTGCACCTATTTGCTTCCTTGGCTGGAACAAATGTGTATTGCTGCCTTTTTCATGTGACTTACGCACTTCAACTGAACTGAAACCCTAAATCAATCACAACTGTAAGTGCCTGACCTGCATCAACTTCCATGCTTACTGTGTCATGAACATTAATTTCAGTAAAAGCCATGGTAACTCACAAATTTATGTAAAATCACCGCTTTTAATTTAGTGGTCTTTAATTTTTCATTGAAAGATGTCATCCCTGTGCTAAATAAAACCAGTACGTCACCAGTTTGTAGTTTAGTAGCTGTTTAACAGCTTTGGTCAGCTGTTGTGAGCTTTCCAGCAGAGCACGGAATCCCATCAGGGTAAAACCAAGCCTTAACAGAGGGGCAAGTATCAGAGCAAGAAAAGCTGGATTGGAAAAGAGGATCAAGGTGAACCAAGTGGGTCATTTCACAAAAGAAGTAGCATGAAGAGTCGGAGAGAATGCAGTGACACCATGGGGTTTTTTGCTACCCAACAATTTGAAACCACAAGTAATTGAATGTGTGACAGGTAAACAAACAGGTTTCTGTTCTGAGACAGTTTTCCGGCTTTCACTGTTGCTTATCAGCTTTTGAGAGGGTTTGGCTGCTAATGTTTGACCTCTCATTCTAAATGGCTTTTCATAAGAGGATTGTGTAGAAACACTCATATTGTATGTGTTTGGATTTCTCCTTGGTGTGTGAGTTTTGATAAAAATACATTCTCTTCAGTTGACCCAAACTGTTGACTCCTCAGATTAGCTTTCAGAAGACAATAGATATTATAAGGTTATTATAGCACATCTATGGTCATTGTGCTGCATTACTTCAAGATAATTCAGGGAGGAGAGGAGGACTAGGAGGAGAATTTGGAACTCACATGGACAGGTGTCCTTCTCTGGATGCAGCAGGGTGCTGCTTGAATATATAATACCAGTCAGCTGGATATTATAGCATCCACAGTTCTGTTGGAGAAGCAGGGATAAGCACTCTCCATTTGTCTCTAGACAAAATGAGACATAACTAAAAACACCCCCTCTGATGGGTTAAATTATTTGGCTGCCTTCTTTCTAGCAGGATAGGGAATGTTCTCTTGCAGAATAGGGAACGTTCCCTCCACCAGAGCTGGGGGAAGGCAATGAACAGCTCGTGCAGCATCTTTTTCAATTATCCCAGTTATCTGCAGTCCAAGTTTCTTATTAGGATGTATGATTTATTTAGAAACAATATACAGTGCTAGTTAAGTTAGTCAACAGTGGAACACTTTAAAAATACCGTGTTCTTCGATAAATGTATAACTCAATCTATTTCTAGTGACAATGCTGCTTGCATACAAAATGGAAACAATTTCAAAGCACTATTTCTGAATGCTGGGTGCCTCCACACGGGGTTTATTCTTTCTGTCTGGTAATATACAAAGAAACTGTTAACTCATTTCTGTAACATTGCGGTTTCTTGCTCGTCCTGCCCAAAGACCTGCAGGAAATTTTTGTGAAATAATACCTTAACAAATCACCAAAAAGTATAAAAGCTGATTTGGAGCTCTACAGTGCTGTGTCTGGAACCGTAAGGATTTATGTGGATGCCTTCGAAGAAGGCCACAGCCAATTTTTAATGATGTGGTCTTCACATGTCCAGTATCAAAAATACATCAAAACTAACACATTGTATCCTAGTGTTTCTCCTACTCTGCTGCTTTAAAAAACAGTACTAAAAGCAAACACTCTGGTAAATTATGCTAATGAATATGTAAATCGGGAAAAATCTCATAGACCAACAGATTACATTAATTATGTTGGTCCTTAGTGTGAGAATAGAGGCATTAAAATCTCAGTTTGGAACACTACATGCCTTTTCAATTGGGTGTGACATCCTAACAAGCCAACAAACTTCACCTTTATGAACAATACACTTTGAAACATTTTGATCTGAAAATAATGCACCAGCGAAGCCCCAAACCAATAGCTCTGTCTGTGCAATTCATCACCTGATAAAATTTCATTTTTGATGCAGTTTAAGAGCATCTGCATTGAGGAGACCAGAGACACATGTCGAAATTAGAAGATGTGAAAAATGAAACTTTCCCTCCTGTATTTCCCTGCAGAACAGCTTCCACTTTAATCCATCTGTGTGCTCTCTCTGCAGAACCCATCTATACACAGGAGGTCTCCCTGGCTAATGGGGAAAGAATCAACACGGGACACTCATTCCTTTGCTTCAGGCCCTTCCTAGGAGAATCCCTGCCTTATCTGGAGCATTCTGCATTCCCAGCAAGGGATCAGCTCACTGTTACCATATTGGGCAATGCTTCCATTCCCTTTGAATACCACCTTATGTTGCAATGTGCCTCCGTGAATCATTGTGATTATTCACCCAGGAATGTGCAAAAGCACAAATGTCCAAATCTGTTCTGTGTTCCGAACACACGGGGTCACATTATCAGCAATTCCATCTGATTAGCCTTGTGCTGGGAGAACTGCTTGACTTGACCTTTAGAGGAGCTGCTGTAATGGGAATATTCAACGTAAATAAAATTCACTTTTGGCTCTCGTTTCAGGCCTGTTTGGTGCTTTTGGATCACATCTGCAGCACTACAGGTATTCATGCTCACACACGCCTTTCTGCCAGCTCTGGTTGTTCAAATGGCTCTCTGGTTGTCGACATGCATGAAGGTTACATGTGCAGTCCCCTCCTGCATGCGATTTCTCTCAATGGCATGGTAGCTCTGGAATTCAGAGCACTTCCAAAAGGTTTACTTTCCATTTACTTTTTGGTTTGCTTGAATAAGCTTTCAAATGGTTTTTAAAATTGTTTTTTTTAAAACAAATCATAATTTAACTCATCTGCTGAAAACTGAGTGATAGCAATTTAGTAATTTTCAGTCTGAGAAATCCCATTGCCAATTAGGCTTCCTGCTTTCTCTCCTATTATAAATCAGCAGAGTAAAGAGACTGAAGTAAGTGATGACAAGTTCCCCAAAAGAGTTGTTTTATTGGTCTGTAATTT
The DNA here is from genome assembly GCA_013397175.1 of Platysteira castanea. Taxonomy (NCBI): domain Eukaryota; kingdom Metazoa; phylum Chordata; class Aves; order Passeriformes; genus Platysteira; species Platysteira castanea. The sequence continues at coordinate 4,765 of VYXC01006194.1, read as the reverse complement.
TATTACTAGCTAATATTTGCAGGTAGTGTTCAGTAGGAAGCCAAAAAAGCTCTCGGTTCCAATTAATTTTCTCCAGCTATTAAAAGTAATGGTTGATAAAAAATTACATCACAAAAACATTTGTGTTTTTTTCTTCTATTACATTCCACAGTGTAACATTTTCCCTGCAAGTGCCAGTAGTTCTCATAAAGGTCAGCATAGATTTTATTCAAAATAATGCATTTTTAAGCACTGAGATTTCTTGGAGCCTGGTCATCAGGTAAAACATTGAAGAAAACAGCCGTGTAACAGCTCAGCATGGATCAAAAATACAAAATGTTTGTAAATACACAAAAAAGGGACTGAAAACAGAATGAAAATTGTAACTTTAACAGTCTAACTATATTTCATGTATTCATATGAATGTTTTCACTTCAGCCTCTCAAGAATTGGACCAGGAGGAGGGGAAGGCAGTGAGGATAATTGAACAATAGGATCACTCCCTTGATCAAAAGTGGCTTCTTGCAAAGCTTGACTCAGGATGTGAGAACACCTCAAGGACCTTCAGGGACAAACATAAGACAGTTAAAACTCAAATAATGCAAAGAAAGTGAAGTGGAACAAGGATTACAAGTTGTGTGATAAGATTATTAACCAATGGCCTAAACGCAAGCGAAAAAAAAACATTTTCTGTTCTGTCACAAGACTCTGCCTCAATAAAACCTTAACAGCTCTTGTGTTACTGGGTTCACAGAAGGGATTACTCAAATTCATAGGTCCATCAAGAGCTATTAAATGCATTGGATGAATTACATCCTTCCAGATAAGGATGCTGCTACCCACTTATTTCTAAAAACTAGAAGGATGCCCCATGGAAACCACTCCCTGGTTTTGAACACCATTTTTCCCAGGCATCCATTATGAGTCTTGTGGAGATGTGAGGACTCTGAGCTAGATGGGCTTTTGATCTAACCCTACAGGACAGGAGAACACCCCACTGTCATGCATCCTACACCAAGTCTAGTCCTGAACACTCAGACTGTATCCCTTCCCTAAGGAGAACAGAAGTTGATCAAAACTGACTTTGTCAGTTTGAATTTTTAATACAGTTTCTTTTGCTGCTTTGCCTTGCTCATCAACATGAACATCTTGTTCATCAAAGATCTGTTCCAAATCCTTTTGAAGGAAGCATTTCTCTAAACTAAGTAGATTCAATTCCTTTATAGAGATCTACTATGAGATCTACAGAATATTAAATTTCATTCTTGGGATCTGATCTATTTCTTCCAAACCAGCTTTTATGTTCTTTGAAGCAGAATATATATGAGCAGAAACTAAATTCAAATTTTCTTGATAAGTGCAATTTAGAAGGTTTGCATGTTTTGTGGATGTTTTATCTTATGAAAATATTATAGTGCTGCTGGGAAGTAGATGCAATTTTGCTTTATATACAGGAATGCTATTCATGTAACTAAAATATTCACAGCAAGAAAAATAAATATGCAGTATGTGTATATTTTCAAGATACATATTGTTTTATTTCATGTGTTTACTAAAATCTAATTCCTGAAAAAGGCATAGTAAAAACAAACAGGAAATAATTCTCATAATAGTTTCTTTCAGAGAAGACACAAGATCATCATGTGAACTTTTACAATAGGAAGCAAATTACTTAATCAAGAGCTAAAAATACAGAAGTCCTGTGATGTTTTTAAGTGTAGTAAGTACAAACTTCTGGGCTTCTAACAAGGTTGACCTGTTTTTCTCAAAGCACCACAGCATAAGTGCCTCATCCTGTGATGAGGAAATCTTGGCACTCCACCTGAAGGACAACAGTTCTCTCTTGTTTGCCTGCCCCAGTCAAAATGTTTGAAATCAGAACATTAGCAAGGTGGATTGGACTGTGTTGCCATGTTGAAGTGCAAATTGCATTGCCTCCTAAAAAAGAAAATGCACATCCATGAGAGGACACGTGGAGTTACACTCAGAAAGCCGGTTTTAATTCAGGTGAGATTTCATGTGCTTCCACTGTCATAGGAGACTAAAGCATAAAAAGAGAGAAAATCTGCATATCACAGGTATTTTGCCATCACTACAGCCAATCACTGGGGGAAAACATTTTCCAGGGGCAGCAAACCAAGCTGAGCTTTATTGTGCTTGTTCTCAAAGGTGAGTTCCCCTTTTCCAGAGCTTTTCTATCAATGCAGGATCAGGTAAGACAGAAGAGCCCGGGAATCTCAACTTTCCCTGTTGCCTTTTCACTCTCCTGGTTCACAAGAACACATGCAGTGGTTTGTTGTTTGTTTTTTAAATATAAAACCTTCACTCCATTTTAATATAAATTATGCATAATATTGTTCAATATATTATTTAGTGAAGGCACTATTACTCTATGAAAGTATTTTATGCAGTTTCTGTGTCAGAGTACTGTAGCCATAACTCTTTAGTTTTCTCTTCAGGTTTTGCTCCTGATGAACTGACTGACCTTGGCCAAACCATGTAAGTTCACTGAGTCTCTGTATAATACTAAACAAAGATCTGCAAGACCCAAAGAAATTAGATGCTGTGAGATGCACACATTTTTGCAGTTACATTTTATATAATTTTCAACTCCTCCGAATTCCACAGAAGGCACCATTTCAAGAGGACTGCTATTTTCCTGAAACTTTGTCTAAGAAATTCATTTAACCTAAAATCTCTTTACAAAGTTGTAAAGTCAAAATTTCGTGTAAAAGCACCATATTGCACAAAATGGCAATTTTGGCTGAAAGGCCAGTAGTGACAGTGAGGCCAGAAGAACAACAAATCAATACAGTATTTATAATGTGTACTCAGAGTACATCAAAAAAGGACAGTTTGAACCAAGAGCATAATTCACTGCACATCCTTGTGCCATTTATGCTGTAAATGCTTTAGGGTAGGGATTGTATCTTACTACTTTTAGCAACCAGTTTTATGGGGCATCAAACTTGTTGGATGCCTCTTAGTGCTGCTATATGAAAATTAAAATACAGCTGTATTAAGAAATTCAGACTCACAAAAAAAAACTGAACCAGTTTCACACTAAAAGTTCTTAAAGTTTGGGGGGTTTTTTAGGTGTAACTTTTGTTTATCTACAGGAAATAGCTCAAGCCCAACATCAAAACTCACCCAGATATATGATGATAGGACATTGCATTTTTGCTTGAGAGGGAATGGATTTTTTCAATCACTAACTTACAGGAAGGGTGAAATATCATGTTTGATTTCAACCGTTTGTAAGTGTGAGTAGCATTTAAAATAACTTCACAGCTATATCACATGTATCCCCTAATATCAATTAAACATCATTTACCTTTTTACTCATGTGTATACATACCTTGCTATCGTTTCCTAGCAGTTTTTGCTGTAAAATCTCCAAAATATTTAATAGTTAAATTTTTCATAAAGCTGTATTTCTGTTAGCAGGTGAATACAGAATAATCTGCAAGATGTGACATACACCATTGGTTATCTTGACGTTGGTATTGTGAGTTCAGTTCTTAAATATTAATCAACACTGACTATAGGGACTACTGACATAGACTACAAAACCAAGCCAAACAAGACCAGAATCTGATTTTGCAATTTCATCTAAGCCTGTGATAGTTCATTTTATTCAATAGTTCATTTTATTCAATATTTTTGATAGATTTTGCCTAGTATTTCCTTTTGCAGCTTGTTAGTCACTAACGAATACATCTCAAAATCTTGCTTTAATTTAGGTTGCATATCTACACAAAATCACTTTTTTATGGTCTTGAAAGTGTGTTGATAGTGAAGCAGACAACTATTTTAAAACGTTAATTAGTTGTCACTACTCTCAGGTCCTGTGAGATTTTGTATCACAGCGTGTAAAGATTACGGTAACTATGAAACTAAGATTCCACCACCTCACTGCATTTTAGGAGATTTCTCAAGGGTCTTGTACGCTTCGGTTTTTCTTCTTCCTTTTTTTTTTTTTAAACAGACTAGTTTCAACCTCCATCCCACTTCTCCATCTCTAGTTCTTTACTCCGCGGTCTCTTCCTCTGCTTTCTCTGTTCCTCCATATCTTAGTTGTTTTTNTTGTTTGTTTTGTTGTTTTTTTTGGGGGGGGGGGTGTGTGTTTGGTTTTTTGACTTGTTTATCTTACAGTTTTGGAAAAGCTGTATAAATGCCCTTCACTCCGGAGAAAGCCCTGCTGCATCAGAGCTGCTCTACCCATTCCCTCCTCCGAGACGGTCGATCTCTTCGGAACAGCCCGTGCTGCTCCCGCTGCCAGCTCCGCTCCCGGGAGCCGCGGGGGGATAGCCCCCACTGGGGCTGGGACCAGCAGGAGCCCGGGGTTACCAGCCCGCTCTGGCTCTTCCCCGCTGCACGGAGCGGTGACTCCGCGCCCCGTTCCGCCGGTCTGGGCGGCACCCCGACCCGGGAGCGGCCCCGGAGCCCTGCCCAGCGCGGCGGGTCCGGCGGCAGAGCGGCGCTTCCCAGCAGGACACGGAGCGGGCACCGGCAGCGCAGCCTTGGGCTGCAGACGGGGTGGGCATGGGGATGAGCACGCGGATGGGAACGGGATGGAGATGGGGATGAGGGTGAGGATGCGGACGAGAAAGGAGGTGGTGATTGGGCCTGGGATGGAGATGGGGGTGTGGGCGGTGATGGGAGCGCTGATAGGAATGGGGGCGGTGATGGCAATGGGGACGGGGATAGAGATGAGGGTAGGGATTGTGATGGGGACGCAGACGGGGATGGGGACAGTGGCGGGTACGGGGACGGGAATAGGGAT
>VYXC01006193.1:66681-96870 GCA_013397175.1 Platysteira castanea | reverse complement strand
ATTAATTTGTTCATAACATCCATGCTAGAATGCAGCTGCACAGGCTACAGGTTTGATCAGGAGCACATAATGAGCTCTTTAGGAGGCCATTTCCTCTCCGGCCATTTCCTTTGGATACCTTTGGCAATGCTAATGAGTGTCAGCATCTCCACTTAGCTTGCTCATGTCTTTCTGAAAAATGGATGCCATTGGAAAGTTTTGCTTGCTATTTACTATTTACTATTTGTTTGCTGGTTTTTATTGTCTCACTGATAATAAAGCAAAGTTAAAAACTTAAAAATTGAAATCTCTGAACTGATTATACAACGGTCATCCCCCATAATTCTATTTCCAAAAATATTTTGCTTTTCTAACAAAAATGTCATCCTAGAGAGTTCATGATGAAAACTAAATACTGGACCTTGTTTCATCTCATTACATTTAGTTTCTATGGCACATCTGAACGACGGGGTCCAAAGGGACCTGGACAAGCCTGAGAAATTTGTCCGCATGAATCTCATGATTTTTAACAAGACTGAGTGCAAGGTGCTGTACCTGGCCTATGGTAACCCTTGGTATCAGCACAGGCTGGGGATGAACAGATGGAGAGCAGCCCTGGGAGAAGGACTTGGGGGTGCTGGTGGGTGAGAGGCTGGACATGACCCGGCCATGAGCACTCCCAGCCCAGAGAGCCAAACGTGTCCTGGGCTGCATCCAAAGCAGCGTGGGCAGCAGGGGAGGGAGGGGATTCTGCCCCTCTGCTCTGCTCTGGTGAGACCCCAGCTGGAACACTGCACCCAGCTCTGGGGTGCCAGCACAGGAAGGACGTGGACCTGCTGAAGTAAGCCCAGAGGAGAGTCACAGACAGGACTAGAGGGTTGGAGTACCTGTCCTATGAGTAAAGGCTGAGAGAATTTGAATTATTCAGAGAAGGGAAGATTCCAGGGTGACCTCGTTGTTGCCTGCCAGTATGTGAAGGGGGCCTACAAAAGAGATGGACAGGGAGTTTTTACAAGAGTATGTAGTGACAGAACAAGGGGAATGGCTCTACACTGAAAGAGAGTAGGTTTAGATTCTGGATTAGGAAGAAATTTATTACTGTGAGGGTGGTGAGGCACTGGAAGAGGTTGCTCAGAGAAGCTGTGGATGGCCCATCCCTGGCAGTGTTCCAGGCTAGGCTGAATGGAGCTCTGAACAGTTTGTTCTAGTGGGACGTGTCCCTGCCCATGGCAGGGAGGTTGGAGCTGGGTGGTTCTTTCCAACTCAAATTAAAACATTCTATGATTCTATGATTTCTGATGATACAGCAGTTGCAATCATTCCATTATCAAATGTGTGTTGCTCTTTTTATTATAGTTCCTTTTTTATTAGCTGTGCCAGCTCCAAGAATCTGGATTTGTAAGAAAAAGTGAGGAGGTACAGAAATGTTTTCCTTTATTTGTTTCATAATCTTCAGCCAGTTTTTAGGCTGCATTTATGACACACTTTCCACAGACAGGCTTTGAATCAAAGGCACAGAGGTAAAAATGCTGCATGTATATTGTCATATCTTTTGATATAAATGCTGGTTTAGTGTGATATAGTGGACAATGACCACTGCCAAGGAATATCTTACATTTCACACATCAAATTAGAAAGCAAAGTGAAATAAGGAAAGTACTTTTTCAAATTCTGCACAACTTTCTGAGTTTTAATTGGATTTTCCATGGTCAAATAGAATCTTATTTAATTCCCTCAGCATAATTCCCTCATTTACTTGAGTTGATAGGCAGTCATAAAAATGGACATCAGAATTAGCATACCTCTAAGACGAACAGAGTAGTTGCCAGTGAAATCAGCTATTTTTTCAGGCTGCCTGCAGACAGAAAAATGTCTTGACACTGCTGCCAGTGCCATGCATACACATTAAGCCAGAGCAAGAAATTGCATTCATACCATGATATTTAACCATGTCACAAAACAGAGGGCCTCTGTGGGGTATTCCTCCTTAGCATGAGAAGAAACTGCCCTCTCGTAGACTGCCCTGGAGTCCAGAGACACATCCTGCTGCATGATCTAAGGTTACCAGCTTGGAGTAATCAACACACTTGCTGAAAAACAAGGCCAGAGACAAATACCAAGAAAAGCACAGGTTGCATATTTTTTTTCTGACCTGCAGTACAAATCCCAAAGTAGGTTACTTGTAATGAATCCTCTGTGATGTGCATTTTGAGAGATATAATCCAGGTCTTTAGTGGTAAAAGGAAGTGTCTCTTGTTACCTGACCTACTAGATTTGAGGCAGTATAACGCATAAGCAGGTCCTGTCTAGAATCCAAATTTCAAAACTAGCATATTTTTACAAAAAGAGTTTCCCGATGAGTTTCCTGTTGTTCACCAAATACTTCTATTGGAAATATTTCTTAGTCCTGAGGTGGGATTCCTGGCTCAGTGGCAAAGAGAGTGTTTGAGGTGTTCAACACCTGGTTTGGGAGGGTGGATTTCAGATCTCTGCTTATTCTTATACAATCCAAGGATACTGTTGTGGTTTGACACTGGCCCAGTGCCAGGCACCCACGAGAGTCACTTGCTTACCCTCCCCTGCTGGGCAGAGTGGAGAGGGGAAAAAATTAACAAAGGCTTCATTAGTTAAGAACCGGGAGAAAACACTTCAAGGGCAAAACCGGCTTAACCTAAAGTTACAAAGTGAATTTATTGCTAACAGAATCAGAGGAGGATAATGAGAAATAAAACAAGCCCTTAAAAACACCTTTTCCCCCCAGCCCCTCCCTCCTTTCCACCAACAGCACAGAGAGACAGGGAATGGGGGTTTGGTCAGTCCCTCACCGAAATTCTCTTCCGATGCTCCAGGAGAAGAGTCCTTCCCTGTGAGGATGTGGGATCCCTCCCACAGGAGACAGTTCTCTGTGAACTTCCCGGCGTGGCTCCACTCTCAGGAGAAGCAGCCAAACCGCACCTGCTGCACCGTGAGTCCCTCCCACGGGCACACAGTCCTCCCAAAACTGCTGTGCCCTGGGTCTCTCCCCACCTTGGAGGGTGCAGTCCTCCAAGGCCAGGCTGCTCCAGCCTGGGAGCAGGGCCCTCTCTCTGCACCAGGTCTCCCACTGGATCACAGCCTCCTCCAGGCACCCACCCGCTCCGGCACGGGCACCTCCCTCATGGGCTGTGGGTGAATCTCTGCATTCCCCATGGATCCCCACAGGCTGTGGGTGGATCTCTGCATTCCCCATGGATCCCCATGGGCTGTGGGTGGATCTCTGCATTCCCCATGGATCCCCAAGGGCTGTGGGTGGATCTCTGCATTCCCCATGGATCCCCATGGGCTGTGGGTGGATCTCTGCATTCCCCATGGATCCCCAAGGGCTGTGGGTGGATCTCTGCATTCCCCATGGATCCCCGCAGGCTGTGGGTGGATCTCTGCATCTCCCGTGGATCCCCACGGGCTGTGGGTGGATCTCTGCATTCCCCGTGGATCCCCAAGGGCTGTGGGTGGATCTCTGCATTCCCCGTGGATCCCCATGGGCTGCAGGGGGACAACCTGCTTCACCATGGTCTGCACCACGGCCTGCAGAGGAACCTCAGCTCTGGGGCCTGGAGCACCTCCTGCCCTTCCTTCTCCACTGACCTTGGTGTCCCCATGTTGTTTTCCTCACATGTTCTCACCACCTCCTCTTCTCTGACTAGCAGCAAAACCTCTTGTGACTTTATTTTGATTTTCTTCTTAAATATGTAGTCGCAGAGGCGTTACCAGCTTCTCTCATTGGCCCAGTTTTGGCCAGCACCATGTCCATCTTTCAGAGCCATCAGAGGTTGGTTGTGGCTCTGCTGGACATGGTGGAAACTTCCAGGAGTTCCTCGCAGGAGCCCCTTCTGTGGGCCCCCTGCTACCAAAAACCAGGCTGTGCAAAACCAATACATTTACAAACTGCTGCATGATGCCATACATGACCAGGACACTGGACATCTGAAGGGGAAAGGACATTGCTCTTTCATTTTCCCTTAAAGAACTGCAAACATCTTGATGTCATTCCAATATAGGACCTGCTCAAAGTCATATCTTTTGAAATTTAGGAGGAGTTAGGTTGAAAAGCCCCTTCTACTGTGTTCTGGTTATATCACTAGATATAGACAAAGCCAAATCCATTAAGCTTGGATGATGTCATTTACCAAAATATTTGAGCTTATAAGGCAGGTTTCCCAAACTTCTCTGAGACCGTGCTGCTCCCATTGCTATGAGAATGTGTGGGGCATATTTCCCTTGTACTGAGCAGGTCTGCTGTCTGGAAATGACTTTATTGTTCCCAGACTGGGTAGAGTGAGTTTCTATTGTTCTCAAGTGTGAGGTGAGAAACTTCAGCTAGAGTCTGGTCAAAACACATCTGGCTCCATTCATTGTGCTCTCAGTGATCCAGTGGGTCTATGGGCACTGCCTGGTAGCCTACCAAGATTTCTTCTGGGCACTCAGAAGCATCCTGGTGACACCAGTAGATGTTCTGGCTTTGCAGGCTATAGCTTGGCATCTCTTTTGTCTCAGGAGCTGACTTATTTGACATTTTTTTCCTCAGCTCTAGGCTTCCTGGCTCTAGCACTCCTGCACTTCCCCGCAACCCTTTCTCAGCTCTGTGAATTCACAGCAGCTTGTGTGATTCCCCTCCAAGTTCAAGCTCTCCACATGGGAACAAAAGCATCCTGAAGAAAGACACTCCAAGCATGTCAAACATTGTCTACCTGATTGGTCTTCAGTCTAGCCGGTGCTCAAACAAAACTCCAGCCAAGGAAAAAGCTTTGGTATCTTTAATGAATAAGCGACTAATCGTGATAGGAGTGTGCCATTCTCCAAAAAGAGATCTGATGAGCAGAAGAAGCCTGAAGTATGTCCAGAGCCAACTACAATGCCTGTTGTGGCAACAACACAAGAGGTCACAGCCACGCACAGACCGTTTTGGACGAATCCTATGAGCTAACCAACTCAGTGAGAAAACTGCCACTGAGAAGCAGGTGGAGGGCTCACTCACCCTTGCTGAAGAAAGGCCCAAGACAGCAGCAATCAGAACTGCAACCCAGAATAATGAAACTGATCTTGCAGGAGAACAGGCAGCCCAAAGCTTCAGGAGAACCTGGTGCTTCAGCCAGTGACCACTGCAGCACTAGCCCAGCGCTGGAGCACCATCTGGTGACGAAAACCCAGAAAAAAGTTTTCTGCAGATCCCATATTGATTGCTAAGAAAATATCTTGTCTCTGTGACTGCGATGCTGCTCAGGTGTTTGAACACTGGCACCTCTGACACAGAAAATCCATGCTCCTCTGGCTGTCTAGCAGGAGATGTGACAAACAGTCACAGAGGAAAGCAGCCCAGACTGAGTTTGCAGCAAAACTAATGTGTGTTTTTAAACAGCAATCAAAGAGAAAATAGTCCAAAGAGGTAAATTAGCATACATGTAAGTTATTCTGCCGTTCCAAATATCATTAGTGTTGGCCAAGGAAAAACAATTTGCACAAGAAGGAGGATCTGCCCAAATGGTATGTAGGTCCCATAACACTGACTACTTTGTTAGGTTTTGACCCGAGTAAATTGCCCTTTGTATAACATTTCCTTCCACTTCTAAATGCATTGGCACTGTTAGGCTTGTAAAGCACTGATAAGAGCTTTCTTTAAGGGAGAAACTTACCTGGAATCGTAGGGTATGGAGCTAGGATGTGCTCAAGCCTTTGTTTTTCTGTATCATCAAAAGAAAAAAAAATCTGAAGTGGAAGAATATCATTCAGGTGGATGGCAAACCTATTCATTAAGCTATTCAAAAGGCTTCTGCTCATTCTTTTGCCTTCCATTTAGCTTGTGAACATGACTCCTCAGAAGAGGCCTTTTGAACACAGCCATTTCTGTATGCATGAGCTGGTCAGACCAAACTCCGTGGCAGGTCAGTATCTGCCTCACTGGAGGTAGTTTGCACCAGTCACAGTCAGAGAAGTGTGGTTAGAAGGAGGCTGGTAACTAGAAATTATCCCTCTTCCCTTGACAAAGGTCCAGGCCATGTGTCCCAGCTGCCACAGTGAGGCACAACTCACCTCTGCCCGCAGCTGTCCCACTGTCCCTGGTCTCTCATAAAGAAAATTCCCTGCTGTTCACCTGTCCCTCCTGTACCTAATATCTTTTTCAGACAGGATACCGTGTGGCTGCTGTCAGTGGCTAGAAGTTTGAAGGCACAACTCCTTGATCCCCTGCTACCAGAGAAAGAAGCCATCCCTGCAAAGAAAGCACAGGTAAGAACTACAGACTTGTGTCTGTGACCAAATCTCCAAGATCCATCCATCTATGGTTGGGAAGTTGGCTATCCAAATGGTCTGCTGGGGTGCAAAAGTAGCTTCTTAGAGAGCAGAATGCCTACAACAACCCATGGCTCCCAACACAGATACACATAATGGCATGCAGCTTTGTAGAAAAGCACCTGTGTGGTTTTTAGAGAGAAACATTTTGTCCCATGTCAAGTTGATTCTGTTGCATTGCAAGGCAGCTCTTACCTAACCTTTGATCCCAGATTAGATTCCTTGGGTGGAAGAGCACAACTGTATTCTGCCTAGTGGCAAACAAGGCTGTTCATCGTGCATGGATGTACTAGTGATCTGGCTGGTTTGTACCATAAATACCAACACCAGCAATCCAAAACACAGGCAGCTTAAATTTCCCCTGCTGCCAATTCTGTTAATATTTCTTTAGTGCAAAACCTCTTTATTTGGGTGGGTTTCTTATATCACGTTTGCAGTCCGAAAGGATTTCTGCAAAGTACTGATGTCTCTTTCATTAACTAGCGTGTATCTTTGCTTTTGTTAAGTGATGCACTGATTCAGTTTCTTCTCCTTGACAGGAGGGTCAGAGCAAGGTTAGGTGGTCCCACTGAAGCACAGGCACACAGAGGCGGACAGGTCCAATCCTGTATTTGAGGGAATTTTCTCATTACAGCCAAAGATGTCATTTCTTGCCATGTGTCCCTGTGGATTTGGCAGTAGAAGGTGGCAGGATGCAGGATGGAGAGTACACCCCACACAGAGAACCAGTGACATGTAGGTCAGCAGCTGCTTGATTTCTAATTTTCTGTACCACGTTGCGTGAGCATAAGCTTCAGTGTAAGTGCAGCAGGAGGAGCATGCTCCAAGTCTGCAAGAGCTGATAAGCAGAGCTGTCACTGTTGAAACTACACCCCCACATGTCACATGCAATTCCACACCACACCGGAGGCTTTAGGACTCTGATCAGCAGTTTGTTCCAGAGATGGACAACCAAACTACCTTGCCATGCAAGTCCTACTGGAAGTTTATCATGTTTATATCCCATTTTGACCCTGCTTAGTCATTCTGCTGAAGGTAAAGGATTCGGTGTGACCTTCAGAACCCAAGTGCAGAGATGGGAAGAGAAGCTTTGACTGTTTAATTGCAGAGAAAGGAGGAAGAGCCTTAAAATCAAGAGCATTCTATATCAGTAGGAGGAAACAGTGCTTTATACTGTGATGAGCCAGAGCTCTGTAAGCTGTTTCTCCGCAGAAAGGAACAGATTGGACCATGAGTCACTCTGAAAATAGCATGATCCTTTTATAACTCAGAGCAACAGGTCTTCCACATATGAGTTATGACGTTACTGAAGGTACATGATACAGAAAGTGCTTCATTTCCCTTCTGCCATTCAGCCATTTCCCTGGGAACCAGGTAGCACAGTAAACTGATGCAGCAGATAAACACCACTTGGTTTCTTGGTTTACTTAGAGGCTAAGTGACACTTATATTCCAAAACTGGCTGGCTAAGTACAGGAAAGAAAGCAAACCCAAATTCCTTTCCTAATGACTGTTGAAGATTGCCTGCTGTTGTGGCTCCCTTTTCCCCAGTCATGTCATTTGGTGAGCTGGAAAAAAGGTTGAATATGCAGAGCAGAGATTCCAACAAACTCTTACTGGAACTGAAACTGTACTGATCAATATCATACCAGACTCTTTTACATCAAAAAAGCATTAATGCTGGGGAGGTTTTCATCATGCGCCAGGCAAAACTGAAGTTCCTATGTCCATTCCTTTACTCACAGCTTTGATATGTAATTTTTTTGGATGCTATGAGTTAACCGATTGAGTAAATGTGAGCAGTTGCAAGGTTAACTTGTCTTACATAAAGGCAAATCAAAAGTGTGAGTTGGATTCAGAGGCCATTCACCAAATAGCAGGAGTCAACTGTATTTGGAAGTGGAGGAAACAGAGATAGAACTCTAACTGGAGAAATCCATAGGATGCATGGACTGGCCAGACTCTGTAGGAAAGCCAGAATTAGGAATAGCCACCTGGTAGTTTTAAGACCTGTTTCTCTCCGAATTGTTTTTTTTTTTTTTCTGGTTCAAATGACAGCGCTAAGGAACTGCCTTTTAAGGGAAGGAGAAGTACAGACACTGCCAGTCCTCTGAAAGCACTCCAGCCCAGGGCCTGATCTGAGAGCTGGTGCACTGTGTGGCTTCATTGCTGGAGGGACAAGAACCTTGGCCTGGAACGGAGCAAGATGAGCATGTAGCCAGTTGGGAAACTAGACACGTCTTTTACTTTGCCCTCTTTCAGTTTCCCAGCTCTCCCCAGTTCTTTGACCCAGTCTCAGCCAGGGATGCCACACAGGAAGATCCAAAATGCTCATCTGTTGTGGTGGAAGTACTGACTGTCTTTCCAGCTCTGGAAGTCCTTGTGTTTAAGAGCACAGTGGGGAAAACTATTCATGCGCTTTGAAAGTAAAATCTTTTGAGAGAAGCTGGAGAACCTAAATATACCCAATAAAAAAAAGAAAAAAAATATTCCACTTTTATATCCACTATTTCTGGTCTCAGAACTACAAAGAAGCTGGTCAGACATTTATCCTCTCTCTCTCTCCAAAATCAAAAGAAACAGATGTTGCAGTGGGCTGGGTTCAGAAATCTGTGGGTCTTCTGTACTTTGGGCAGGAGGTAATTCCCATTAAAAGAAGCTCACACCTCTCCCAAAAAATGCATGCACTGTTTTCTAAACTGCCTTGTCATGAGACTGTCATTCAATTATATGTATGTCAAATGGACACTTAAAACTTACCTGAAGTTTTGAGAGCCACAGCCAAATCCCCCCAGGCCCACAGGCCAAACACATATTTTGTGCAACTTTTTGTAATTTTTGCCTTTCCAAAGACCAAGACGAAACAAGATGAGCTTTATGATAAGATGTCTAGATCTCAGAAATTCAGACTTAATACTTTGTTGTAAATATCTGTTTATCAAAAGAGGAAGGGATGATTCCCAACACTTTTCCAAATGAATGGAGTGATTATGATGTGTATGAAGAGGTGAAAGCAAGGCTTTTAGTGACATCTTCTTCCAGAGACAGGGGAAAGCCTTGTTAATCACAACCCAGTCATCTCCCATGTGCTTTTGATGAACTCCTCAGAACACATGGAATATTCTTTTCTGACAAATAGAGTTTCAAAGTATGACTTACTGCAAGGCGCACGGTGGAGCCCACAGTATTTGTAGCAGCAAGGTTCCATGCAATATGTGTCCTTGTGACAGAAAAATAATTTTCCTTCAGTCTCCCATCTTTGCCCATGTGTTCTTTGTGGGTTAAGACAGATCTTTGTGATCAACCAATCTGCCTTCCCAGGCAGGCAGGCTATACGTATTCCCCATTCTTTCTTCCTGACCTGGTCAGTTTCAGCCTGCCTGAATGGCAGTGGTTAAGATGTGTCATGAAGTTTAGTTTAACACTTCAATGATTAATTATCATGACAGATGAAAATGTGCATAATTTAATGTTAGATTTTGCTCAGCTTCACTATGGGACCTCCTTTTATCTCTATCTACTAGATGCAAAAGCCATGTGCTGTTTGATTTCTTTCTACTGGTAGTTTTGTTCTTTCAAATCCTTTGGAAGATACCTAACAGCACAGGGAATTGTCCTTGTCTCAGTGGAAGCTGAGTTCCTCCTTACACTTAGATTTTTAGAGGTGTCAACTAGGTCTTTATCCATTTAGTGCCTAACATGACAGGTTAAATCTAGCTTTGATGGAGAACATCACCCAGAACCACGTCAAAAAACATACCAGACATCTACAATATGGATGTCCATTAGCTGCCGTGTTCTTTTCAAATTTTTTAAAGTGTAAAACCACCATTAACCCCAATGAATTTAAAATAAACCTCTTCAAGGTCTAGCACAAAGTTCTAGCAAGACTATGTAGTTTTAAGACTTTTCTCTTCAGGCAGTAGTTTTCTGGTGGGCGGAATGGAAAGGAGAATGAAGGTGCAGCATTGAGTGATGCAGAGCATACTTTCACACAAACTGGGATAGGAAAGGGCTTGGCTGTTGATGTCAGCTGCAGCTTTCCGAAGATAGTTTTTGCCCATAGGAAGAATGATAGGACGATATTTTATGAGTGTTCATTGGACTTTCTTTCTCTTCCAGCCAGCATGGCTGGGAGCCTGGACCAGACTGAAGACCCCTGGGAAAACCCCACAGTTTCCCAGGCCGGGGAAAATGAAATGCCCAATGGGATACAGAACCCGAGAATGTGTGACCATAGAGCAGGGGGCCAGGAAATCCCGTGTCCCGCCATGCGTCCATCCCAGGCCCCCTTCCCCCCAGGGAGAGCGGGGCAGGGGGGCACCTCCTCACTTGGCAAGGGGAAATGGGCTATGTTTAGAGAAATACTAAAGCATATTGGCAGCAGAATCCTTATCTAGGATATGTTCATCCTCATACTGAGCATGTCAAAGGCACTTGAGAAAACGAGCTGGCAGAGCACAACCAGAAACAGCTGATAGCAAAGCAATCTAAACTCAGTTCTTGCTTTTGCCTGGTTCTTCCAGTTTCTCTCCTTTGCTGATAGCTCTGCTGCCTGCGAGAAGGCTGTTCAGCACTCATCCTTAAGCTGTCCCTAGACTCAAAAACTCTCAATGAAAACAGAGTACAAAAGAGAACAACTGCTCATCAAACTGTGGTGGTTTGTCATAAGCATAAGAAACGTACTACATCACTTGTATGTCTTCATGGGGAAAACCACTGCCCAAAGGCATAAAGAGTTTGGAACAGTCCCCTAACAAATATTCCAGGATTTGGTCTTTTGAGACTGGACAGAGATAGAAATACTTGCTTTTAAAAGAAGGCATCTGAGATACAAGCCTGAGATACAGGCCAAATAGGGTTTACACACAAGGGCCTCAAGAGGCCACAAGGATGTAGGCAGATGAAAAAAGTGGGCAGAGTGCAGAGTACCTTGATCTCAGCACTGCCTGGCAGAGCAGCATGAAGACTTGAGTCACTGAAGTACTGGCAGGTAGGAGGGAACCTGCAAGAATTTCCATGCCTCAGCCTAAAACTCATTTAACTTTACCTCCTCAGGTTTAGGGCAACTTCTGAGCATTAGAGTTTATCTCACCAAAGATAAAGTAGAAACATGAGGGAAGTGTGCAGCAGTCTTTAGCCTGGAAGGAGAATGCCTCAGAGGGATGTCTGCATTTTGCATGAAGACTGCTATTTGGATGATCTTGTGAGATTACACAAAATGAGGCTTTTGAATTATTTTACTACCAGAGAAGGATGGGTAAGGAGTGTCATGGGAGTAGAATCATTAAGCAACAAATGAGGGGGAAAAGCCTTTTGGTTTTCATTAGCAATGTGAATAGCAACATGCATTTCTTCCTTGCTGGAGATGCCTTTGATCATATACATGACTATTACTAAGCGACCAATAACTGATGAGAGTGCAATAGTTTTTGTGTCTGCCACATGGGCAGGGAGGAATTCCTGCTGTCTGGTACTTCAGTTTTACAATGCAATATTATGACACTTTATCTGTTTCTGTGTCTTTGGAGTTAAAAAAACCCAAAACCCTGATGTTAATGTTTCTAATTAAAAAAAGGCAAAATCCCCCCAACGCAAACAAACAAACAAGCAAAAAGCCTTTTTGCCTCCTTTGTGGCTACTACCATGTATTTTTAGTTCAGGAAGACTTTTCAAACCTATTCACATCCAGAAAACTTATTTTTTGCTCTTCATTAAGTCTGATGTCAAGTGGTGTTACTGGGGTATGTGAACAGCTTGGGTTGCAGAACTGTCTGCAACTAAACAACAAAATGCTTTTCCTCAGTTGTTGGACACCAGTGGAATCCAAACCAGTCTGAAGATAAACAGTGCTGTTCGACCACCTCATTTGTCTATCAGTTACAGGATTACGGAGGCTGGAAGTTTAAGTTAATCATAGTCAGCATTGTCCCATTTACTCATTTGGTTAAGCAAGTGACGCGGCATGAAGTTGGAGGCAAAGATTTTGTCCTTCCTTCATCTTTGACTGTTGTCTAATACATATATTAACATAACCTGTTGGGCCAAAATAGAGTGAACCATGGCCAGAATTATATTTAATCTTGTTTTTCTATGGTTTCTTTAGCAAGTAGTGCCAAATTTTTGCAGTTCTTAAGATCATGAGATGGTTGATTTGCAACCAGAAGAGCTATTATATATGCACCTATAACTTGAAATGCCATAACTTAAACTTCAACTAAAGCATATTCTTAAAAAATAAGCATTACTAATGCAGTTTTCTAGATCAGAAGAGTCAGTAAGCCATATATAGGTATATAATATCTGAATATGCTACAACATAGTGTACCTGCAGCTTTAATACAGTCTTTTCAGATGTGCATGATGCAAGAGGTTATCATCTCTCTTCTGTTTCTGTCATAGCTGCTTGAAGTGCTGAGATGGACGTCCTAGTGTGGAATGCTGCATGAAACCTGCTGCTGAGATCTTGTCACAGTATGGTTTTGAGTAACCTCTCTGAGCAGCCCATCCTAAGGCAAGGGGACAGGGAAGTTGTTTGCATTGCTCCCTTGCATTTTGAAGCAGATGAAATGGCTTGCCATGCTGTGATTCTCCTGAGAACAAGCAGTCTCTAGGTGACCACTTCTTTAATCTCGCAGTTGAAAGGCAGAAACTATTACTGGACAATTTTTTAACGTCTGATCACTTTGATAAATTGTATTTTACAAAATTCTTATTTTGCAACTGGATAAACAATTTCTCTTACTTTCCTCTCAGTTTTATTTAGGAAATAGCCATAATGGCTGGTAAAGCTCTGTGATGGCTGCAGTTCAGTTGCTCACCAGATGGAAAGAGCCCTGAGCACTTGAGGCAAATATTTGGCTAAGACTGGACAAAAATTTGAACTCATGCTTGATTATCTAGATTCAAGCAAACTACTCATGTTGGGGCAGCAGTAGCCCTGAGAAGCCACATTCTACAGTTTATTCTCACCCGTTAAGTCAGGTCCCAAACACTATTAGCAAGTCCTAATAACTGCTGTGAAAATTATAAATGTGCTGGTGTTAGGAACTGGCAGCTCTGTTTAGCTCTGTCTCAGGCAGGCTGCCTTTTCAATGGGAGCTGGGAAATTGGAGCTAATGGATGGACTTTCTGCAGTTTTTCCTCTTTTCTAATATCCAGTGGCCACTGGATGGCACTGAGGTTACTGTCCTGTTAACAAACACATTCTAAGAAGCCTCACACTTTGATATTAGGAGTTCTGAAAAATTGTCTGGGACACTAAATTTGGGTTATTTGTTTGGACATGCATAAGGTTGGTTGCCTCAGCTCTTGTAGATTCTTCTCCTCTCACTTACTGCCCCTGCATTGGTACTGCTTGCAGCTAACAATAAATGCTAGCTGTAAATCTCCACACAGATGTGTATGGAGCCTCAAACTTGTTGTGCATGCTCTCCTATCACACTGGTGGGTGAAGAAGATAAGGAGCCTTACTTGTTGTATTAATCCCTAAGCCGCATAACTGGTGCTGGCTACAAAGTAGTTTCAAAGCATCTGCCAAAGCATACAGTTGTCTTAGGTACTGGCAGCATCAGACAAAGTTCACTGATTATCCAGCCATCTAAAAGTCCATGGCTTCTGAATATTTCCCATGCTGAAAGCACATGAACTATAGCACAAGATTTTCAGAAACCAGAACACCCTAAAGTGTTTGTAGATACCTGAGCTTAAAGCTTCTTATCTGTCTCTGAAGATGTACTCTGGTGAAGCATTCAGATTTGTTTGTAGTGGAAATGCCACTAATCACTTTTTATTATGCTGGCTGCAGGCTTGAGCCACAAATACAGTATTAGCAGGTTTTGTGTGTGCTTGACCCACTCTGTGCATCCAGCGTGGTGGTACACCTGGAACTGGGCATGGATGTGAATCTCAATAGCTGCAACAGAAATAATTTTTTTACAGGTTCCACCTCAAACTCTGTAGTGCTGACCCAGCAGGATTTTGGGTTCATTTGTCCTCCTGGCCCCTCTTTAGCCACTAGGTGCTGATGCCTTGAACAAGTTAATACCCCATCTCTTAAGCTCCAGGTTGTGTTTGATTTTGTAACCTAAGCAGCTTTTCAGGGAAATGGCTCTTCAGACTGCCAGTGTCAGTTTGGTTTACTTTTGTGGGGCAGGCCAGTAGTCCAAGTCCTCTTAGTGCCAGGACACAAGCAAGGAGTGGGCCCTGAGATATGGACCCAGAAGGAAGCACATGAGAGAATGGGTGAGCGAAACCCCTCTTTCATGCTTATCATCCTGGCAGGGTAGTGGTCTGGGTGCTACTGCATGGCACCTGGCCACAATGCCAGCGTGCCTCTGGAAACAGCTAGCCAGCAGAGGGGTCTGCAGGTGATGGCACCTTGTTGCTTAGCTCTGCAGCTCTGCTAAGTGAAAGATGAATTTGGGGTACTCAGAGTCCAAAAGAGCCAGGAACTGAAATATCACTTTTCTGGTGTCTGTTTCTACACAGCAGATAACACAACTAGGCACCAAACTACGTGAAAGTTCTCAATGTCTCTTTCACTACCAGTTAGTTGCATCCAAAACCAGACATTAAGAAATTCAAGAAATCTTAAGCTGTGCACACTTAGTTCATGACTTCAGAGATGCGACATGCTTGTTCTTATTAAAAGTGGACGTTAATACAGGCAGAAAATTCAAGACAAGAGGCTATTTTATTTATCTTTTTGAAAAAGACTTGGTATTTGTATGTAAAAACAAAATACTGAGATGTTTAATAGGCACATGTGGCCAAAACATCATCAAGCGTTGATTTGGTTTAGAGAAATAGATGGCAGTGGAATATTGAGGTTTTTTAAGTGTCTGTTCTTCTGAGGATACCATAAGCTAATTTTAAATAGATATAAACTCTGCTAGTTGTCTTCGATTTTGCAAGGACCTCATCATTCTGCAATCGGTCTGAACTCAAGCTTGCTGGCATCCAGTGCCTTTGAGAGTACTGTGTTCTGTGTGACATTCAAAGTACCCGAACACAGTCTGTCCCAGTAGCTACTGAAGCTGCGTTTGATGTGGTATGTAGATATCCAGCACACAGCCACAGGGATTTGAATGCCCAGAGCAATCTTAACATCATTCTTCTGCCAGCTAGTATGTTTTTCCACTTGATTTTCTCTTTGTTTTTTGACTGTATCCTTTCAGTGGACACTTTCAATCCGAACTGTTCTATTTTGTCCAAAGGGCTTGTACTTACATACTTTTGATTCCCGAGAAACTGTGGTGGCTCTTTGGCAGATTAATGAAAATAGAGATTGTATACTCAGGGATTTTTGGGCAGGAGGGGGAACAGTTCAGTTCTATGGACCTGTTGACTCACATGACTGTTTGTGGCTTTTTACAAAGCCAGCTATACATAAAAGGAGAGGCTTTTTATGAATCAAGTGTTACTTAGCTATGGTTTGGTCCCTTTCAATTCTTGACTTGTAACATCTGTTGCACTGTCAGAAATCTGATGTCTCTATGGAAAAGAGTTCTTCCAGTTTCCATCCACTCAAATTTGAAGAATGTTAAATTGACAATTTCTGGGCTGTGGGAATGTATTTTAAAATTCTCATATCTGCAGAAGTAAACTAAACATGGTCCAAATTTCTCTAAGTAATAAACATGCTGCTTTTAATCAGCAGCAGCTCTACAAGGTGTGAGTGTGGGTATGCGTGTTTCTGTGGGTGGTGGTACATTAGCTGTTGTGACCTGCAGTAGATACTGGTTAAGTTCTGTCTGCACAGCATCGTGTGAACTGTAGCAACTGATGTCTGCATGGGGAAAGTTGGTGCTTCGTTCTGAGCAGCTGAGCTGACACGTTCTCACATCTCCCGGGCTCTTCCTTGCTTCCATATCTGGTGTTGTATGCGCACTGAGACACCTCATGCTCTGACCCTGAAAAATGGTATTTTTAAAAATAGACTTCTGAGGTGCAGATGGAAAAATGCTTAAAGCACTCTTATAAGTAAAACCCAGGATGGAGCCAAACTTTCCCAAACACTGTGGTGGCAGAACCTGCACAAATAAGCCAATTCATCCAAACAGGCTGAACTGGGAAGGGGCAGACAAGCCTCCACGATGTTGCCTAAGCATCAGCCTTCTACGCACAGCACCTGGGACACCAAAAAAGAAAGGCTGCACTGCAAAGTTGCAATAAAAGGGGCTGGAGTGTATGGGGGCAGAGCCATACTGCTGTGTTTAGGTGAGTGGTATGACCTGGTGGCTGTGCACTGCCACACAAGCAGAGAAGGTACAGAACAACTAAGAGAGCCCAGGCTCCTGAGGCATGTGCAAAAATGTCACAGAACTTAACTAGCATGAATGATAACCAAATTTAATCTTCATCCTGAAGAGAAGAGGCAATGAACAGAAGAAGCCAAGAACTGAATGCATGTCAGCATCTAACACAAAGATGTCAAGAAGATCCTCATATAAGCAAGCAGGAGTCAACATCATTAACATTACCCCCTTCAATATTGTAAAAGGAGTGTGACAGGTCGAGGCAGGTGATTCTTGCCCTCTACTCCACTCTGATGACACTTTACCTGGAGTACTATTTACTGCTCTATGGGCCCCAGCACAAAAAGGATGCAGACTTTTTAAAATAAATCCAGAGTATGCCACAAAGAATAGCAGATGGATGGAGCACCTTTCCTATGAGGAAAGGCTGGGAGAGCTAGGATTGTTCAGCTGGAGAAGAGAAGGCCTTGGGGTGATGTTATAGCAGCCTTCCAGTACCTGAAGGAAACCTACAAGAAGTATGGAGAGGGAGTTTTTACAAGACCACGAAGTGATAGGAAAGGGGAAAATGGCTTGAAACTGAAACAGAGTAGGTTTAAATTAGGTATTAGGAGAAATTCTTTACTCTGAGGGTGGTGAGGCACCAGAACAGGTTGCTTAGAGAAGCTGTGGATGCTCCATCCCTGGCAGTGTTTAAGGCCAGGCTGGATGTGGCCCTGAGCAACCTGGCTAGTGGAAGGTGTGCCCTGACCATGGCAGAGGAGTTTAAACTGGATGATCTTTAAGATCCATCTCTCCTTTCCACCTGTGGCTGCTGTGCTAAGGTGGCCATGTGCTTACCCATGGCCAGCTTGGGGCTGGCACAAGCCCCACTGCAGCTGCTGCCATGTGTCATGGCTACAAAGCTTTCCAGCTGCTGCCATGTGTCCTGGCTCCCAGAACTGTTAGTGACACACAGGCCTTTTTTATCTCGTGAGTCCCTGCTGGGCCCAGGACACAGCCAAGGCAGTTCCTTGAGAGGCACTGTCCCCGCCGTGTCCTCTCTCCTGTGTGCAGGTGTTGCATTAAGAGTATAGACATTTGGCAGAAGATAAACTCTGGCATCCAGCTAGTCCTGAGAGATCAGAGGAGCTGGGTGCATCTAGGCTTCATTTCTGATTGTAAACAATTAGGCATTCTAAGTCTGATCATGTTCAGTGAGATTCCAGGTGCAGAGATAGTGTGGGTTACACCAGAAATCCGGCCACTATGGTGATCCTAGATTCACGAATGGTGCGGGTCATGGATTCATTGCTGTGAGTCGGGTCAAGCTCAATAACAAGTCTCACGAACACAGATGTGCTCCTGCTCTGCCCAAAGCTGGTCTATGACAGAGGCCTCTTCCTGGGAGAGTGAGGGAAAGCAGGCAGCCACACGTGGCCTGGCTTTGCCACCTCTGCCCTGTTTAGAGGAACAGCCTATTAACAATTTTTGACTTCTGAAGAGCAGATCCCACAGAGGGAAAATGGTAGCAGATCCCTTGGGGAAATTTGTAAGCTATCGGTTTTTGAGACCACGGTCATGTTTAGAAGACACCATCAGTATCTCTTCCTCTCCAGTGACTATAGATGGGCTGGAAGAATACTGAATATGCTTCTGTTAAGTCTCCCCTGATTCAACTATATAGTGTTTTGTCAGGACTTCTGTTTCTAAATAACTCTGCAATAGAAAGCAATCAATAGTAGTTTATTTTTGGTTATTCTTCCCCCACATAATGCTTTTGTTTTGCACTTTTGCTCATTTGATAAGGTCAAGAGATAATCACTGACTGTCCCTATTCCTCTTATTATTGACACTACTGTCAAGCGTTAGACTGAGTTTGCATAACCATTTCTGTAAATCATGATTTTCAAAGGAGGTGCTATATGGAGCACATCCAAGAGCCAACATTTATTCATGAAACAAAAGGTATTTTCAAAGCCAAAGCTGTGGTATAAGACAGCCCAATCTAACCCATTCACAGGACCAGTTCAACTTACTTCACCAAAATATTTCTGTTTCTTCTTGTTCGTTAGGTTAACCTCAAGTAAAATTCTAAAGTGCCTCTAAAACTGTTATTTGGCTCCATGTAGCTCTACATCCACAGGAGGGGGCACTTGAATAAAATTTTGAACAGTGCCGAATACCTCTCTTTTCAATCTTCTTTTTGTGCAGAGTGGCTCTCTGTGTTGGAGAAGGGGAAGAACTAAAATGTGATGAAGGCTCATGGGAACTAAATAGCTCATCAAGTCCTGAAGTATATTTCTGAGCTCTTATAATAGGTGGATCTTGCACTGTTTCAGTCATGGTTTGTTTCAAATCAACCAATACAATACACACACAAAAACGAATCCATTAAAATAAATAAAACACTGAATCATACTGTTCCTTGGTCTGAAAATTTCGTTCTGTGCTTCAGTAGGCAATATGGCATTTTACGTGGAAGCCTTCTTTTCATGCTTAACATCCACACACAGGCATCTAAAGGGTTGAACTAGACCAAAGAGCAAACTACTAGTGGTTCAGCAGACTGAAAGACCTAGAGTTCTTAGTCTGGTGCAGGGAAATTGTACTGCAATTGTACTGCAATCATCTTTGTTTAAAACGGGATTTGCTTCCCACACCTGCCTGGAGTACATGGAGGTACGCTTCCTGAGAGGAGCAGTAAGTGAAGGAAAACATATTTCCACATGCATTACTGTTGTTTGACACGTGTCGGGGTTCACAAAATGTCATTGCTTATTTTGTGTCCCAGAGTGGAGTGGAGAGAGAGAGAGACACAGCAATGAAGAATGTCCAGCAAGAGTGACTTTATTTAATTATTTACAGCTCTTTTATAGGATAAGTTTCTGAGGGTTTAATTGGTTAATTTCTTAACCACCCCAGGGGGTGATTGGTCAAATTATATTCACAATATTTTTCTGCTAGGACTGTAAACAATTAGCAGGTGTCCATAGTTACCAGAAACTGTACAGATAACTTCCGTGAGAAAGAGAACTTTCTCACAGGATTAGGGAAAAGCAGAAAAGTTCCTGCAAGCTGCAATTTTCGTATCCACACATTACCAGTAGTCTGCACTTCAGCTAGGCTGATGTGTGAAGATCTTTCTGAGCTGAGCTTAGCTGAGCATTAGAAAAGCAGATGTGTAGCTCTGCTAGACCATGTTTCTTGTTCTTTGCCCCTCTCTAAGGCCTCTCTGGTCTTTCATGACTGACAAGGTGTAGCACTTGGGAAGAACTGATTTCTAGCTCCTGTGGAGTTAAAGATTTTGAAAGTTGAAACTATGAAAGAAGCAGGCACCAGTTTAAATGCCAGCAGGAGTGAGACTGGCTTCTACCCGTAGAGTCAATAACAGGTTTTCATATGTATTTCCCCTCCTCCTTCCACTCTTGCTTTTGTTCAGTTGAAATCTAAACTCTGTGTAAGGACACTGTGCTGCTCGGGACTGGGGACAGAGCTGTCTTCACTGGAGATCAGGCTCATACATGGAACTGCAGTGAAGACGTCTCAGCAGAGATCCACTACTGCCACAGCATGGTTCCTGCTCATAGACCCAAAGCTTCTCCTGAGCCAGAACAGATTCCTTTAATCTGGGAGAGGACAACGAAGAGGTGACTGCTGATTTCAGTACTCAGATTGTAACACTGAGGAGAGGGAAAAATTAGAGGAGTTCTGATATAACTAGAAAAACTTCTTGCTTTTCCCTTTCCTATTTTCCAGAGTGGGCAGATATGACTCTGACTGTCTTCCAGGGACCACACAACAGTTAGAAACCATAGTTTGAAAACAGCTCTTGTAACAAGACTTCTTAGGTGTGGCAGGCCCCTAGAAGAGGAAAGAAAGGAGAGGAAGTGCTGAGGGTCCACTATTAAATTTATCACATTAACCCTATTCTTGCTATATCTTGCTATATATAGCTGCTATAGCCGCTATATCTGCTAATCTTGCTGTATCTATATATATATATATGTATATTCTTGATATATCTGTAATAAATTAATTATTTTGCTGCTGCCCATGTTATGAACTCCATGTAGGAGAACAGACTGGATTACTTGTGTGTTACTTCCCTCCTCCCTTCTTGCTTTTATCTTCTCTTGTGATACCATGGGTTGCATTTTAAACCCTCACAGCACTGGCCTACCTGCATTCTCTGACAGCTGCAATCAAATTCTGTTTTTCCTGACTGCTAACAGTTCTACCAATGAAATTCTGGCTGGCCGCAGTAAGAACAGAATTGGAGCAGTTCAGGCTCCTCTAAAAATACCACTTCAAGAGATTGCTGTAGGAAAACACCATGATTCTGCATCTCAAAGAGTGAACACGTATTAGGGCCAGCATCAATGGATGTGGAACCTGAGGCAGGGAAGAAGACACCTTTTTTTGCTTATGTGAGTTATGGGGGAGAAAGCAGGACCTAAATTTCCTGGTCCCAGGCAGACTGGTTGAGCCTAAGCCTCATTGTTTAAAGTTATGCCAAATGCCATTCTGTTGATGTCTTTGATTTCTCACAAGACATTTCATCCTGCTTCAAAGCCCTTGAATATTTGGGAACTATTCAAGGTCAGCTACCACCCCACCTAATATTGCTGCTTTTCAGAGGAGGCATCTGCAGAACTGTGGCTACTTAGTCTATCTGTAACAAAGCTAGGACAATTTTCTTTGATTCTTTTTTCTTTCTTGAGAGAGACAGCTGCTTGGCTCTACTGACAGTAATGCAGTTTTAAATTTCTGAGACTCCAATTAAAAACTAGATCTGTTTCCAAAACACTATGAAGGACACACCAGGGGATAAAGGATTTGAATTTATTGTCATGAATATAAAGCTTATCTCCTTATTTGTGGCCACAGACAAGCCTTTCTGTCTTGCAGAGTAGAAGAGTACTCATCCAGCAAAATGGAGACTGCAACTAGTGCTTTTCCCTTTGTGAGATGTCTGGATTTCAGGAGCTGGCAGTGGTGAGATAAACATACTATTAGGAGTGATGATCTAATAAAACAGCTGGCAATCTTTCTGTGTCAAATCTGCCTTGTGTCCAGCTCACTTGTTTTCTGTGAGACACTTAGGACTTGATGTTCCCAAATGTGTGCCATCTCTCTCCATATCAGACAGCCAAATATGCAGAATTGCTACTTGCTATTTTGATTCAATATTACTTGAGAAGTGCGCCTGGTAGTACTTCTTGTCTTATGAGCATTCACTACTGGGATCTGCCAAAAAAAGGAGATGATGCTGCGAGCTGTAGCAATTCAGAAATAGGCTCTCCCTCAGCTCTGCCTAAGTGTGCTCTGCCAAAGCCTTCAACGTCAGTTCGACTCCTTGTCTCTTGATGGTGATTACAGTGAGCTCAGAAAAAATAAGCTAAATCTTCAGCTGTTTGAGAACAACCATCCTATCTCTCTTTCTTCTGAGTTGTGTGTGGGTATAGACCTGAATCCATCCTTCACCAAGAGACTGGAAAACAGTCATCTCTATGGGTAGCAGCCAAATGTCACTCTGTAACTGCAGCTGATGCACCACTAATTGCCAAAAGCAAGTACATAGCAAGTGGGGGTGTCAAAGTGTACTAGTTTGAAATCAAACCAGTGGGAGATCGCAAGTCAGAATTATAATTTTAATAGGAGAAAATTAAAAGAAATAAATAAATGCAGTAGTACAAGGATAGTGACAAAAGTCAGAATACAACCTGACACTCTATGGTGGTGGCAGTCCAAGCAAAAGTGGTTCTGTTGGAGCGGTGATCCTGTGGAAAGAAGGGACTGAAAGTCCAGCAGTAGGTCTTGTCTTCTGGGAGTCCAGCAGGCAAGCCCTCCTGTGGTGTTCAGAATCTCAGTTTATATCCAGGATGGGATAGTTGGCTCATCCCTCTGGGCGGAGCATCTCACAGTGGCATTGTGAGTCCTTCAGAATCCCAGCTTATACCCAGGATGGGATAGTTGGCTCCTCCCTCTGGGCGGAGCATCTCCCAATGGGATGGTGAGTCCTGTGATAAGGCACTGATGGGCCATTAACAGGAGATGGTCCAAGGGGGAGTTATTTCTGAGTCATGGGGTGAGGCATTGATGGCCCATTAACAGGAGATAGTACAGAGGGAGAAGGCAGGGAAAACACTGCTCCACCTGGTTCCAACAGCTCACAAAGATGGTAACAGAATACACTTCAACCCAGGACACAAAGCTACTGAGGTGCTTGCAGATCTCAATGCACAGCTGGGCTCAAAGAGGACAGAACATGATTTTAATGTTGAATTCAAAGTAAGGCTGTTATGTAAAGCAGATAACAGGACTCTGCAACTGCTCAGCATTGTGCGTGGTGTTCAAGCCAATCAGGGCCAGGTTCTGGCCATAAGGAAATGTAGTTTGATTGAGTTATAATCCCTGACATGAGGCTCTTTGAACCTGTTTAAAACCTAACCTTTAAAAACTGCTAGACATATTCAGGGGTGAAAAGTTCATGGACCAGAAGGAAAGAAGACACTTTCTCTGATTGAGGAGATCTGAGCCCATGACAACCAGAGGCTGAGATGCAGTGGGAGAAAATCTGCTTGCTGTGACACTGGTCTTTCCCTCCATGCTGTTCTCAGAAAGTAGCCTCATTTACACAGGCCTTTGCTATAGCTACCAATTTCCATTGCTCTCAGTGCAGGTGCTTCTGAACAAGGCAGCTAAGGGCCAGGGTTTCAGACACACTTGCCTTAGTTCATTCACCTTTGTACCAAAAGAGAGGACAATTGATTACCTTTTCCTCTTCACCCTGGGGGCAAACACAATGTTAAATGGGGAAGCTTAGTCTGAAATACATTTTTCTTCTGAGGAACTTGCAGCATCTCTACAGTTCTGACACTGCCAGGTTCCCAAATGGAAAGAACAGAGAGATTTCAAACCCAGAAACAAAAGACCTTAGCAGCTTTCTCTATTTTGCACCCTTGCTTCCCACCACTGTTTTGTTGGATTCTTCCTTAAGCCAGAAGTGATGGCATTGAAGACAACAAAGAAGTTCTTGGACACAAATGGAATGCTTTACAGTGGATGGAGGAAAACAGAACCCAGAATTTCTGCAGTGAAAATTGAGCAGACTAATTTTTCTCCTTACCACAGATGGTGTGTTTTTGCCCCAGAAGAAAATAGAAATTAACACTTAATGAAATACCATTTCCTGCCACTTGGTTCCTCAGGGTCAGTCAGGTTTAGATCTCCCTTATTCTTTTTCTGGAAGGCAGTCTACAACACAAAGGTTCAAAAAAAGCTCTTTATTTTTTTTTTTTCTTTTTGTTGGTTTTGTTTTGTTTGTTTGTTTTCTTTTTGTTTTCTTTTTTTTTTTTTTTCCCATTGCAGATATCTGAGCTGTTTGGAAAAAAAACCGAAACAGAACCAAAAAAAGAAAATTTAAAAGGCAACTCAGTAGTCTTAGTGCTTTTACCACTTGTTTCTACTGTCAAGGACAGAATAAAACTGTAATTGGCTGCAATAGATAAACGATTTGTTCAGACGTGACTTCCCTCTGTAAACTGGCAGATGACAACAAGTTGGGTGGCAGTGCTGATCTGCTGGAGGACAGGAAGGCTCTGCAGAGGAATCTGGACAGGCTGGATTGATGGGCAAAGGCCAACAGCAAGAGGTTCAACATGACTAAATGCCAGGCCCTGCACTCTGGTCAACAACCCCGTGCAGTGCTACAGGGTGGGGGAAGCGTGGCTGAAAGCTGCTTGGGGATAAAGGACCTGGGTGTGCTGGTTGACAGCATCTGAACGTGAGCCGGCAGTGAGCCCAGGTAGCCAAGAAGGCCAGTGGCATCCTGGCCTGCATCAGCAATAGAAAATAGAAATAAACCTTCTTTTTAAAATTGTCAGCAGGAAAACCTTGCTGCGACAGCCAGCCCTCACATAAAAAAACCAAACTAAAGCAAACCAACCAAGCAAACTAGAAAACCCCAAAACAATTATTTTTTGGGGGGAAAGGAAGGTAGGGAGAGGAGAGCAAAGAGATTGTGGACAGCTGACATACTTATTTCCATGTGCAAGAGACTGTGAGGAATTGAAAGATAAAATGGTTTTATTCCAAAATGCCTGTACAAAAATAAAATGTTAATTCCTTCATTACTAAAAATATTACCACCAGTAGACAGGGCTGGTACTGTCTATTTCCATGGAGACCACTGCAGTAGTTTAGAGCTCTGGTTTTGTGGGCAGAGGAATATGCTGTTAAATTAACTAATACTTGAGAAGATAGATGTAAATCCTCACTACGCATTTTGGGAACTCACATAACCTTAAGGCAATGCAGCTACAATAACATTATACTAACATGCTCTGACCTCCACTAGCTACTTCTTTCTGGTGATGTCAGTGACACAAATGCCCAGAAGTGGTGTGAGTGTTCTGATGGTCTTACCCAGTGCCCGCCCCATTCTGCAGTAAGGACTCATCCATCTGACACTGGTGTGAAAGGGAACAACCTGATGCTGTCAGCTCTGGGTGGATTTGTTCCTTTACCACACATTCTAGAAAGAGCCGAGTGCAGCGCTGTGTTAACCTTGCACAGACAATAGTCAAAGTAATGCAGAAAGAAGGCAGAGGCAAGCCATTTTTCTGGTTTCCTTGTTCATTTCTAGGCTGTGAAATCACTATAGCGAGCAAGAGGTGTGTGTAATGCCACTGCACCACGGCCTGGTGATTCCTAATGATTCATATGATCCTTCCTTCCTTCCTTCCTCCCTTCCTTCCTTCCTTCCTCTTTAGCTCTGTCAGCTAACTTCCATGGAGAGCTCTTTCCTTAGGGTAGTGCCTGCAGAGATGGACATGATCTTGTGCAGAGGAAACGATCCTGAAGGACTGAGGACAACTTTAAGCCCTGGGAATGCTTGGGTAACAGAACTTTCTTACCAACAGAGTGGAAAGCTCTGTCGAAAAACGAAGGTTAATGGAGTTCAGGAAGATAAGCCCTCCTTGAAGGAACTCAGCGTTTTGCATGACTGAACCCTGTAAAGTTCAATACTCTTGCAAGCCTCAGTATGAGCTGTGATCCAGTTTGCTTGGCAAGGCTGAGTTTGCCAGTATCTGCCCTTCATTCCTGTGTAAAAAGAGTTGCACAAAAACCCATTGGCCCAAATTTGCAACCTGAAAGAGCATGTGGGAAGGAGGCTGTTTACTTAGCTGTGGCATCTGTTGTGAAGTTAGCTTTCAAATTCCAAAAATTAGTATGGTGAAGCACAGCCAAGGAGTTTCTCACAAGTGGATGGGTGCATAGTGTAACTTTGGTATGAGTATACCAAGGACACAAAGTCTGCTTGCATTTTCCTGAGCAATTTCACCTTGTGTTATCGTTTCCAGAATCTGAAAGCTTGACTGCTGTTAACTGAGGTCCTTCATTGTTGAATGTCTTGTAGATCTCCTGATAGTACCAGTGCAGTATAAATACTTTGTACCTACTTTCTAGCACGAATATCTCGTTTAATCAAAATATTGGCAAGTTTTGTACCTATCACAGTAGAACTGGACAACTCCTGACCCCAAGTCTGAGAACATTTTAGAAGGTGTGTTAAAAAGACCCTGTATTTTCTTGCAAACTCTAGCTTTATCATCATCTCTAATCACACCTCCCACTAACATAATTAGGAAATTTACAATGTCTTGAGTAAAATCAATGCTAAAAAAAGGGAACTACCGTAATTCTAATATTCTTTCCTTGGTAATTCTATCATGCAGGCTTAGAGCTACACACTTTTCTGCTCTCTGAGCAGAAACTCATCAGCTCTTCATTGGGAATAGCATAAAAAAAAGCAATGTCTTTCTTGGTTTTCAGTCCATTTCCCAAGTAGCTTCTAAAAGCCAGTAACTGAGATGTGTATTTCAAAGAGCAGTAGCTATCTTGACTTGAAAGGTAATTAAAGCAGAAATATTTTCAGTGCAGTTAGTACAGTTCCCTGCATCTAACCAAATTCTTGTTCACCTGTGGAAACTAGACCAGCTGAACCATAAACTGACTTAGCCTAATCAGAGCAAAACCCTTGTGTACATGGACTCTCTAAATGAATTTCTTACCAAATTAAGATAACTCAAGAAGTGTCTCAGAGTGGTTGTTTCCACTTTCTGGGAAGCATCTGTTTTAGTAATTTGGAAATGGATTTAAGAAGTAATGCTGTTTGTACACAGAACCCCACCACTCCATTCTGCCAGGTCTCGTGTCATGCTCAAGCTGGTGATGTGTACTGTTTTGATAGATGGATGAAGGGAGAGAATCATTTTCCTTACCTTCAGCTTTCCCTGTGTCTGTGTCTGTTTACCATACAGGTTTAGACAAAACACTTCTCCATAACTCCATTGCTCCTCCATTACTGCTCACAGTCCCTTCCCCTTTCCCAGGCTGCCTGCGCCATGTAAATGTTCTTGAAAGCTCTCAGAGCTGCCTCCTTCCTCTTGCAAGGCCAGTGAAGCTGGCTGTCTTGTTTCAAGAACAGAAAGGTGAGCTGTATGACACAGAGCAAGACTTCTCCATTCCCAAAGCCCTTCACACTTATGACCAGAAGATATGACTGCCATTTACACGCTGCTTGTGGTGAGGGAGGCTTCAGGGCTGGGTCATGAACTGTATCCGTTTAAAAGTAGGTTGGTTTCCTATGATCCCCATCTCATCTTGGGTGTGGAAGTGCTGGAAAGAGGTAAGATGTGATGAGGGAGTTACCTAATGCTTTTGACAGACTTCTTCAGTCTAAGGCACCGGGAATATTACTGCTATTAATGATGAATGAAGCAGACAAACAAGATCTTATTCTAGCAGTAATTTGAATATGGGAGTACTGAGGCATGTGTCCTGTGATTGCCAATTACCTGTTTTGCAGTAACCACAGGAGTGCTCGAACAGTGTTACAACCAGAGGTGTCAGCACCTTCGAGCATTCTTTTACTGCTGACACACAGAGGTCTGTAATGGATGTATAATGTGCTCATTTAGTGACAAACATTTAAGTAAACCAGTGACATTAACTAATGAAACCAAGCAGTTTTGAGCTGTATGCAGTTTACAGTCCTGACCAGACGCTGTCTAAAAAAGGTTCAAAAAAAGGTGTCTAAAAAAAGCTCTGCAAAAAGGTCCATAGGAAGGCACCAGGTAATCTTACAGGCACCTACTGCTAAGAAATCCTGTGTGTGTGTGTGAATTCACACAGCTTCTAAGGGAAGGTAGTTGGCATCAGTGGAGTTTGTACTTAGTCTGAGCTGACTGTTTCCAGTGAAACTTGACTGCCTATACCTCACTGGTTGACTGTCTTGTACTTTCCTTGTTCCTCTGAGACGGCTTCTTAATTCAGATCTCACTGAGTTCCTTCAAAAAGATTCTCAATCCTGTGCAGTAAAGCAAAGTGAAGCATATGAAACAGCAGTCTTCTTGGCTGCTCTGTCTCAGGAACTAATGATGCACTGTAGACTCAGGGTAAATTGTTCAGCTAAAAGTTGTTAAGAAACACAAGAAATGAATATCTTCTACAGGTACTGGCACTGGTAGAAATTTAGGCTCTTCCATGTGAGGGAACTACAAAAAACAGTGACTTTCCACAGTGCGTTTCTGCAAACTCTGGTGATGAAATGAGCCTGATCCTGACAGGGCATCTGTATTTGGGAAGCCTTCAAATCCTACTTTGAGAATGCTGAAATTTCTTTATATGTTGGCACCCACCTCTTGCTTTTGGTTTAACAAGACCATGCCAGAGACTGCACTTTTAGGGTGATAGCCTGATTGCCACTGCCTTATATTCTTAGCTTGGCTGGAAACCATTGCATCAGTGCCTGAAGGACATACCTGGGCATGAGATATGTATGGGGGAGAACTCCTGATTCTTTTTGCAAGCTATTGCTGGTTTCAAAACACCACTGTAACAGTAGATGTAGTGCTTTTCACCTAGTCAACACCTTAAAAGTATCAACATCAGCTGGGGTTGTATTCCTCGTTATCTTCACAGAGCTAGAACTGCTTAACTACTTGGCTGGTACCCATATGGATGTGTCAGAGTATGATAGGCCCCCACATGAGCACTGAGAGTGTAGTCAGAAGTAAAGGACAACCTACACTGATCAGTTCTTCTAGTTACAGCCATGATTCTGTTCTTGAGGACACCTGCAAATAGTTTAAAGACGCCTACAGAAGTCCCATGATAAAAATCAGGCCATAATGATGACGATTTTTGGAGGTCCCACAAAGTAGAACTTGCCAAGCAGAGCAGCTAGGAGATGGCACATGCTGAAAAAGGAGCAAGAAGTTGCAAGGATTAGTGTGAAAATGACCTTCTGTGGGAAAATCCTGTGTGTCAGTCAAGTAAGTTTGTTTTTATTTAGGGTATATTTGAGCCATTAGAAAGACTAAACCAAAACTGCTGTAGCTAATCAATATTAAGAAAGAAAACAAGCTGTTATGAACTTGTTAGTAGTATGCTAAAAGGCACATCCCTATGCTAATCAGGTATCAAGCCAGGTTTAAAACTTGATTAACCCTATTTTTCAGTCCAGGGAACTGAACATAATAAATAGGGTGGTGGTCTTTATCCGAATAGCCAGGACTGGAAAACTGAGACATGTTAATCATCTGGGATATTTCACTTGAAAACATATGCGGGCATACAAAGAAATAGGCTCAGTCCTGTCTGAATATCAGGGCTGAGATTTGACTCAGCATCATCTGTTGACTCTGTAAATTCCTGTTTCTCTGTCGGCTCTACTTATATGCATTTATCACCAGTTTTCTCTCTGCTCTGTGCCCAGTATACTCACTATGTATAGAGCTGGTCTCTACTAGTCCTTGCACTTGCAAGGCAACCTGAAGAGCTGCAGGGCAGACTATAAATAACTAGTTGAGGACAAGACGTACAAAAGAACTCAAATGAAAGGATTTTTATTCCACTGAAAGACCTGCACAACTATAAATTTTCTTTTTCTTGAAAAAAGCATGACAATTACAAAAGTTGCCATTTTCTGTGCCTGCATTAGCATTACTGGCCAGAAACAGCAAAATCTTCCTGCATCTCAGACTCAGCTTGGTGTGTGTGCACAGTTGGACTTCCATTGCACTTATGCATGTGAAGGCTGTAGTTTTCTCATGCCTGAGTAAGGGCAAAGACATGAGTGCTACACTATCTGTTGTGAAAACTGTAAAGGGGAGTTAAATTTCTGAATAGGATATGGAGGACAGGCTTGCTTACACATTTGTTTGAGGCAGTTACAGACCCCGAACCTCACATCTCCTCTTTGTAAGCTTTGGGATGCTAACCTTCCTGCTACAAATGGACAAACAGGAGCGAGGAGTAGACTCAAGGGAATTCAAAACCTTCTAGAGACTGAATTGTGCAGTACTTGCCCACTAACAGGAACTGTGTTTCACTCTGTAGTGGAAAAAGGACTTCCTGGCTTGCAAGTGCAAACTAAGGGCTCTACCAGGAGGAGAGGTCAAGAGAATCAGGATCACAGAATCACAGAATAAGCTGAGTTAGAAGGGACCTGCGGCAGTCCCGCGTGCAACCTGTCTCCAGGCGATGTCCCCGGCTAGCTTGGTGAAGCGGGACACGCCGTAGTTCAGGCCCACCCTTGCCCGATGAGGCCAAAGGGCGCAGGTGGGTGCAGAGCGGT
>VYXC01006193.1:712-66652 GCA_013397175.1 Platysteira castanea | reverse complement strand
GGTGAAACCAACTTACAAGAAACTTATTAAAAGCACAAAGAACAAGAAAAGCGCACCCCAACAGGGACCCTCAAGGACCGGAGAGTCCAACTCCTGGCTCTGCACAGGATCATCCCCAAGAGTCACACCATGTGGCCCATATGCTGCTTGAACCCTGTCAGGCTGGTGCTGTGACCACTTCCCTGGGAGCCTGTTCCAGTGCCCAGCTGCCCACTGGAGGAAGAACCTTTTCCTAATATCCAACCTGAACCTCCCCTGACACAACTTCAGGCCATTCCTATGGCTTCTGTCACAGAGGAGAGATCAATGCCTGGCCCTCCTCTCCACCTCAAAAGGAACCTGTAGACTGAAATGTGGTCTCCCACTCAGTTTCCTCTTCTCCAGGCTGAACAGAGCAAACAACCTAAGCCGCTCCTCACACAGCTCCTCCTCTGGGCCCTTCACCACCTTTGTTGCTCTCCTTTGGATGCTCTTTAAGAGCTTTATGTCCTTCTTATATTGTGCCACCCAAAACCGCCCCCAGCACTCTAGGTGAGGCTGCCCCAGTGTAGAGCAGAGTGGGACCAGCTGGTGATGCTTTGCCTAATGCCAACAGCTTCAGGAATTTACAAGTCTGTCAGGGCTAGGGAAAAAACCACTCTTGTTCAGTGTTCTCAGCTAGTGTCTTCCACTTTACTCACTTTACTTGCTTTGCCATATTCCTGTTTGCAAGCTATACTTGGGTTAGTGTGGTGATGCGCAGTTTCAGGTTTTTATAAGTTGATATGATGTTATGAATTTACATTTGGTTTGTTCCAATTATCCCCTATGTTGAATATAAATGGTTTTCCCCCAGTACCCTGCCTCCATCCCTAATAAAGTCATACCCCTCCCTTTATTCCAGTACCTTCCCTATCCATCACCCAAACCACTCCCTTTATTCCCAAATGATCCCTGTCCATCACCCGAACCCCTCCTGTACCCCATGTCAATCCCCCTAGACCCTTGCCCCTTTTTCTGGAAAGTTCGGTTATACTCGATGGATCTTTGGTTCCCTTACGTGTCATTTATGTCATCTGTACCCTATTGGCCATATGCAAATGTTATCCCTCCTTAAACTCCTCCCTATGAGTGTTCCCATTGGTTGTTCCCTTTCCCTGCCCCTTTTAACCACCCCCCTTTAAAAGTTCATGCACCCCTGTTCATTTGGCTCAGTTCATCTGACCCTGGTTTGGGGAATAAACTGCTGTCCCTGGACCTTTGGACTTACTGGCTCTTCATTCAACCCTTTACCTCTCAGGCTCGTGGTGGACTTAGTGGAGGGGCTTGCACCCCTAGCAGCTGCCTGGCTCTGGGCTCAAAGCCGAGTGGCTGCCCTTATCCTACGGGGGTTCCTGTGCGCAGCTAGCCGGGGACCGGCCGAGGGGTCAGTGGCACGGGACCACTGCAGGTTAGGATTTAAGTGGCTCAGTTACTGCTTTGGTGTCTCAGTTATGCACCTGTGGGGACCAGTCTGCCTGCTAGAGCTACTTACAGACACCCTTACTCCTGCCTTTCCTCACAAACCGGATGCTGTGTGAGCTGACGGCCAAAGCACACCACCACACAAGTTACCACTTGGCGTAATAATGTCTAAACCACTCTTTTCTTGTTGGAAGGTGAAAAGCTGCCCATCCATGAAACACATCCATCTCTGGATATTTTTTCTGGCTTGGACACTCAGGTCATGATGGCATGTTGGTGGAGCTGGAGTATAATCCTGCTGTCTTCTGGGGCTCCACCTCCACAGGTTTGCTGTGTGCCAGGTTAAGCCAGAGTCACAGTTACGTCTGGGATGCAGTGAACAAAGCTGGGTCCCTGCCTGGTTACCAGCTGATGAGTGTCCCTCTGTTTCCTGCCTTTTCCTGGTCCGCACCTTTTCTTCAGAGCTGTCCCTTTTCTGTCAAGCCTGGTGCATGCTGATTGGCTAAGTGGGAGCAAAGGAAAACAAGCTGTGACTCACATTTGTCCTCACTACCCTGTCTCCTTCAGTGCCAGAGAGAAGATAAATTGACTCTCAACCCCCTAAGGCTGGTCTGCAATACTTTACAGCATCTAATGGATTTTAACCACTCCAGGAATGCAGTCTTCAAACCAGATATCTATACAATGACTGACTTAATTTTGCATTTAGTAGTGGGGATAGTGAAAAATGTCTGAACTAAAGAGGAAGGAAATGACCTCTTTGAGGAGCAGTTTGCATTTCTTGTTGCCAGGAGCACTACAAAAGACACATTTCATGGATTTATTTGCCATTTTCCTGAGCAAAGTGTTAGAAGTTCAGAATTGCAAACTACATGGAAAATGCACTAGCAGCTATTCACTCTGTCCTGAGGGCTCTTCTGGCTTGCTGGGAGTACTTTTTCTCTTATGAACACAAACTGGCTTGCAGGGTCTGAGCAAAATGAGGTATTCTAATTTTGGGTAATCATTTGTTAAGAATCACAATGACAGGAGCACTGAAAGACCACCAACAGGGAATCCCTGCTGCCTGGAGAGGGTGTCTGTCCTCTGTTCTAGCTCTTGAGCTCATAAAATTCCACTGGGCAATTTTTCTCTCTGAACCAGCCTTAAGCATTTGCAGTTTCTCAGGAACTGGTTACTGCTATAGTAGGATAAAATTGAAAAGATTTTTTTTTCTTAGTTTTGTATACCCTGAGTAACACAACTAGGAGAGTTGAAAGGAGGGCTGGGAGAGCGGAAAAGTTCTTGGATTAGGTTGGCCAGTCTATTGAGAAAAGAGTTTGTTAAAAGTCTACTATAAGAAGGAATAGCTATTGAAAAAAGAGCTTGTTAAAAGTCTATTGTACGAAGGAATGCTTATAAGACACCAGGTTCTCTGTTGAAAATATTTTCTAAGAACACAACAAATCCAACCCTGCTGCTACTGACAGTGCATGCACACTGTGTCTCCTTGCTTGTTGACTTTAAAAATCTGATGCCAGGGTCTTTTGGCTACCATATTTACAAGCTGAATCCATACCTTCGATCTTTGTGGGGAAAAAAAAAGAGTTTCTGAGCAAGCTCAGTCTTGTCAAAGATGTTTCTTCCAGCTGACAAGCAAAACCCAACATTGTCCGGCTAACAGCAGGAAAATCTTGGTATTAACCGTATAATGATGGTCAGGTCTTTGCCTCCTGTTTAGATGAGAAATTCCGTAACCCTAGTTACAAATGTAGGGACTGAAAACTTCATTGCTGTGCTGGGGTTTGAACATCTAACTGTGATTCAAAAATTAGAAAAATCTTACTCAAATGCTCCAGCCTCAGAAGAAACATTTCCCTCCTTGAGAACCATTTAAGTGAACGTAGTGATTAAAGGGAAGTAGACGTGTGGGGAAAGGTGTGACTTGTCCAAAACTTCAGAGCAAACCAATCACAGATTTAGGAGCAAAACTTTGCTCTTGACTTGCAGCCCATACGTTGCCTCTTGCACTTTGCATTTCTCTGTGATCTAATTTGAGTAGAAAATACAATTTTTAGTGACTGGAGGCAACATTTAGATATTCTAAAGTAGGAAATAAGTGATAGAAGAGTCTGAAACAAGAGACGAGGGACTCCAGGCTGCTGTCCATAATTGTTATTTATTGCATCGTGGGTCGTGGTTACAGAGAGCAAGCCTCTAGCTGCCAGCCACAGCTAGGGGCTTGAAACCCGAAGCCGAAAGCCTCAGCTTGAGGCCTGAAGTCAATTTCTGTTCAAATTACCAGACATGATATACTTTTATTTTTGCTGAGTATCTTAATACATGACAACCAATTTAGTACTACACACAATACCTATACATTTGCTTATAACTACTATCATTATCATACAATAGTCATTATTACCTAGTCATGAAGGTACGTTACAAATTAGGCTTCAAGTTAATTTTCAGTTTTCTTGAAGTGGTAAATTCCTAGATTTTTGTTCTGTTTGCTATACCACATCTTGTTTGCCCATGGTATCTTTCTATTTGGTAAAAACCTGTTCTTTATTTATTTATGCTCTTCTTGAAATTAATTTACTTGGTAGGAAACATGCTTTCTGTTTGTGGTCAAATAGATCCCTTGTTCTAGTCACAAAAGCTTTTACCAACTTCTGCCTTCTTAGCTTACTCTGCGACCACTTAGCTCAGCAGAACCTCTTTTGTTCTATATCAAAACTTGCTTTCATTTCAATTTCATTCTCAGTTTCTACATTTAGAGATCTTCCTGCATATCTGTGAGTCTTTCCTGTTAGACTACAATCCTCCCCAACAAAGTGACTTGATATTATTAATAAGAAAGATGATAAGGTCAATAGCTAATAACAAAAGAAGCCAGTCAGGTACTGGGTAAACATGACGTTACTTGTATTGGGTGGGTATTTTCAAAAATTCTCCTCTAAATGCTGCCTGGAGGCTGCTTTAAGGGGCATAATGGAAGAATTCAGGATAAGTTAGCTTTTAATTTTTTTCTCAATAGGTTCTCTTTGCATATCAATTTTATGAAACCCAAGGTTTCCTTCTTTCCATGAAACAGACTGCTGGATATACTGATATTGTCTCAGAGACTGTGGAGCAGCAAAGATTAAAAAAAATAAATAGTAGAAACCACAGCTGGTCAGGGAATTTGTTTTGTAATTCAATGCTTTCACTATATTTTAGGTGCTTAACTTCTGTTCCCTGAATCTCAATTTGAAAATGCGAAGCCTGTATACTGAAGTATACAATATTTCAGTACATTTAGCCCCATAGCTAATAGTGAATGCTTAGTAGTAGAAGCTGGTTTCAATGTGTATGGAGCCACAAAATTGCTGTCATTATTAGCAAAAGTGATTCCTTCAGCATGTCATCTGTCTTGGGAATGGAAGATATTTTCAATACTTTCTTCTTTGAACTTTTGAAATTGTTCTGACTCTAAGATTACCAGTTCAATCACAGCTCTTCATTTCCACATGCCCCAGTTTTGCTAGGAAGCTTTGAATTATTTACACAATAGGATTGTCTGCACTCGGAATAAAAGATTTGAAGCAGGCAAACTTGAAATCTAAATGAAAAGGCATCTGGTTGCTTGGCGTGGGGACTTATGACCCAGAGGCTAAGAGTAAACAATAAAAGAACAGGTGTTTATGAATTGGTTGAGTTAAAGTCCCCCTAAATACCCAAGTCTGTGGCTGCAGTGTAACAGCTGTGAACCCATGATCCCCATGTGTCCCACCATGTGTATGCATGTGTGCATTTGAGTGTGTGTGCACATTCATCAGGAAGGGAAGGAGCTCTCCCAGGTGGGGCTGCGTGCTTGCCTTCACATGAAGAAGCTGCCCCTCATAAAGCACTGGTCGGGAGGAGCCTCTGACCATGCCATTGTCACAGAACCAGAGCCAGACATTCCCCTGAAGCTCCACGTTGTTCAGCCCTGTGGCACAGCACAGTCTTGGGGCAGTTGTCAGGAAGGGCTGCAGCTTGAAAGGAGGCAAGGTGTTTGTCTCTCCTCCATCCAACATCATCCTTTCCATCCAAAGGGAAAGTGGCTTCTGGTTCCAGTCCCGCCAAAGCTTAGGTAAGGACTTAGAGGGCTTAACTCCAAGCAGCATTTCCTTCACTGTCAACTCGAACTGAGTAACTTCCCTCCACTCTGTGTTGGCCGAAGTGTATTGTTCTACTGAAAAATGTTTCAGTCCTATGAGTTTGAATAATTCCCTTGGAAAGCATAATTTCAAATATGCAGTGGCATCTCTGGCGACTACAATAGGAGAGTATTTGGTGTATATTGGCTTGAACATTTGTTGCAGCTGCAACATTTGTTGTGGGAACAGCATCATTGTTATAGTAAAAACTATTTTGACATTTCATTTAAAAATATGTAAATATGTCAGCACTATAACCACCTGTAAACTGGTAAAAAAAGCATCTATACATCTATTTAAATCCGTATCTTTGTAAGTATATGTGACAGCTTTGGAATACTTGATGCAGACACGTATTGTGATAAAACTTTGATATATAGAATGACATAAATTAAATACAGTAGATACCAAGCACTTTATTGAAACATGGCTATTCCAATGATTCGAAAGCTTCAGGTACCAGAGGGACTTGCTGGAGCCTTGTTGGCAATGCTGGACTCCTCTGTCTTTATCTGAGCTCTGTTTTCTTCTTACAACCAGTGTGCAAAATCCCTATTGTTCATGCCAGTGTAGAGAATTGGTATCCTAAGGCCTAGATTTTATATGGAGAAGAGTTGTAATTAATTTCTCAAATTCTGTTAACCAAAACTATACAAGACTTTTTCTGTCTCAAAGCAGACTCCTGAATGGGTTGGTTGTCCTTAAGTACTTAGAGGTTCCTACGGGTGCAGGAGAGGCAAAATTGAAAGTATCACAGATGGTGAAATACACTGGAAAACATCCATAAGAAAAGTTGTGTGCCCCTCTGAGCAGAGTCCCTGGACTTTTCTGGAGAACCACAGTACTGGCAGACCAATAATTATTATTCTTTTTCGGCTTGTTGCCTCTTCTGTGGTGGTTTAATGTTAGACTTACAGCAGGAGTAATGTGGTACAGTGCAGTCACAAGAAGATAATACACCTGAATGTAATGCAGAAATATTCCTTCCTACATGAACAGGAACCTTGTTGGAGCATATTGAGCTTGTTCAGTGAACAGCAAGGGGAATTTTCTTCTGAAAATTGAGACGTGCCAAAGGAGACTTCACAGCAGCAGTTAATACATGACACAGAAAAGCAGCTGACTTGTGAAAGGAGTTAGTAAGAGTTGTGCATTACACTGATCTAGCTGTGGGTTTATGGAAGAGCTGCATGGCCTGAGAACTTTTCTTTTTTCCAGGAACAGCTTCCCTGCTGGTCCCTCTTCCCAAGGATTTTAGAAAAGATAATGTGATAGTAGTCCTTATAAGCAAGCAGACCTGAGGGTCCTCTATTTTCTATGGCACCTTTGTAGGCTCTTCAAAGAACCAAGGGAGTAGAAGACTCATTTGTTAGGGGTCCAGCTGTGTGAGAAGAGGGAAAAGAGTTAGGACTAATGCAGGGAATACAGTTCACTGCAGGGACACGGCCTGTATAGGGAAATACAGAACATTTCCTGCAAAGCTGCTCTTAGCATAACGTATGAAGCTGCAAGAACTGGCTGGTTGTGCAATTGCTAAAGAATTGATCCCATATAGTCATAGCTTTTAAAAAACCACAATTTTAGCAATGTGTTGCACTGAATTTCAGAGTGCACCCCTTTTGAGTCAGGAAAACAAATTGTTCTGACCAGAGAATTTCTTTGGTGTCGTTTTGGGAATGTTTAAATTCAACCACTTCTGTGATGTGATGACAAAGAAGGATTTCTGCCTCAGGAATCACTGGCAAAAGAGCAGTGAGCCATTTATCATACTACAGAGCGAACATTAAACAAACCCACTTGTCTAAATTAATGAGGGCTGTTGTCTGTAAAAGCTTCAGGGTGAGCAGGAGATGTCCTGTGAAGTTATGCCACTGGTTTCCCCAAGGAGAGACAACATTCTTATTTCAATTAAAATATTTTATGAGCCCTGTACTAAATTCACTAGTTTCTGTTTTGTCCAACAAACAGAATGATTCACTAAAAGATGAACAAGGAAAATCATCATGTTGGCTGCTTACACTCTGGCTTCTGACTGTTCCTAGTTAGATAATCCTTTAATTATTTGTGAAGAAAGGCCTCTCTTGAGTTCTCCATTGGACTGAAAAAATTGCTCCTTCTCATCATCCACAAGCAACCTAGCTCAGGATCCTGGCACACAGAAAGGCTTCTGCGTTACTTTGGTTTATGCACATATATCACGAGCCAGCCAAGTTTCATCTGGCTTCTTTTAATCAGAGATCAAGGACAAGATTTGAGGGTAGCAGAGGTGTGCTACTTGCTCCCCAGAACTCCTGGAAGTGCTGCTTCCTTCAATTTTTCACACCTAGTTAAGGTTCAGGAACCTTGTATTGCATGTTGTTACACAAGTGCTGCATGCATTTCACCGAGCTGCTTCCTAGAGCATAGATGCAGAATCCATTCTGAAGAAATACCTCTTTGGTTTGGGTCAAATTGTTCCAGTATTCTCCAAAATCGGCAGTCACATCTGATTCCAGCTTTCAGATACATGAAGGCTGTCCAGCCCTTCCCACATCTGTTCAGTGGGGGTGTTTAGTATCCTTTTGAGTGAAGTAGATTTGATATCATCCATGATTTTGATATTCATTACTGTCCAAATGGGAGAAGAGGAGAAGCAGAAGAAAGGTAAAATTATGGGATTAGCTAATCTTGATGTTTCTTATTCTCCTCACTCAGAGCATTATATTTAGGTGACTCCAAGCATAGTCAGTCATTTAGTGGGGAAGGCTTCTTTTTCCAAGTTTGACTGAGAATGTAAATGCCTTCCTAGAACAGGTATATGCAGTGAAGCGACTAATAACAAGTTGCCCTGAAACCTTCTTGACTAAAGGGCAGAATTTGCAATAAATTACACACTGGGTAAGTAACTGGCTACTTTCTGCTAAGGTCTTAAATCGTGGCTGTTACACTGAGCCATGGAAATGGAAAGGGTTAAGGTTGTACCTAGCTTAAGCCACTCACAGCCTAGAGCTTTGCAGAGAAAGGCGTCATTCTGTTTCATTACTTGCAGCAGAACAGTTGCCTAGTGCAGGCCTGGATTCCCTTCCATGAAGACATCTGGAGGCCTGTGCATGGTATCTGGAAACCTTTCATTCTCTTCTAAACAAAAGTTATACCTTAATACATTAACTATGTTTCAAGAGCCAAAACAGAAGGTAATATCAGTGGATCAGGAATAACTCTTTAAAATGCCTTTGTGATGGTGGTAAGCTACTGACGCTCTTTTAAAAAAGAAAACTGTTTGCCAAGAACATATAGGAGAGTGAATGCTGCCAGTTCTGCATTTCAGAACTGCAAAGCTAAGGTTCAAACCCACCAAGGCATCCTATAGCCTGTCAAGCTGTGTCTTCTGCCACCACTGGCTTTTGTCTGAAATCTGTGTAGTCCGCACTT
The DNA here is from genome assembly GCA_013397175.1 of Platysteira castanea. NCBI lineage: Eukaryota > Metazoa > Chordata > Aves > Passeriformes > Platysteira > Platysteira castanea. The sequence goes on along the minus strand of VYXC01006193.1, from coordinate 57,635 downwards.
GACTGTCCTATATTAGTTCTGCTTTCTGTTTTATAAGAGGGAATGGAAGGTCAGGCTGATGCTATCAGAACATGAGCTATATAAACAAAACAAAGAAAGTGAACAAAAAAAAGAGTGCAGTAGCTCACCTGTAGCTTGTCTTGGCTTGGTATTCTTTCTGAGCAGGAATGTACAGGACCATCAGGAAAGGACGACCATGGGCCTAGCATTGTATTCATTCCACCATATTAACATCTATAAATTAAATTATGGTGGGAGCTGGAATGAATTTTTTTGTATGCGAAGTCAATTATTTGTTAACACTGATAGTGGCTAATATGGAAGTTAGCGAAAATCGCACTCAGTGTATGGCAAATATTCACAGGACATGGCTGGACACCAGAGTGACTCAGCATGCCTTAATGTGTGCATGTATGCACTGACACATACAAAGAAGATGCTGCCTAGGATGGGTCTCATACTTGACTTCAAATGTCACCTAATACATGAAAGATACCTGTTCAGTTTCAGTGTGAGCCTGGATGGAGAGCTCCCTCACCTTTTGGGTGCTCAGCCCTTTGAGAGCTTTCCTTTACTAGTAAGCCCTCAGCTGACAGGAACCTATCTCAATATATAAACCCCTTTTCTATGTCATCTTTACCATTATTTCTGTGCACCTTGGAGTTGTGAATACCTTTGAAACTACGTTTAAGGATCTGGGCCTTGCATCCTTCACTGTTACAACATATTGAGCTGCATCCCCAGAGACTGCCTTGGGTCTGTTGCCTTTGTTACGTGGGCAGGGTATGCTTTGCAAAATATTAAGCACTGGAAAGTGACCTTTTAACTCACTGGTGCCAAGAAAGAACTTACATTGAGGTAGCCTGTACTCAACACATCCAAAGACAGATGCAGCTAGCTCATGCTCTAGTGATTTCTCTAGAAACACTGAGTCATTTTTAAGCTCAAACCTGAAATTTTGCCTGAGTGACAAGAAACCTAAACTGAAAGATAAGAAGCTTAAGGCTACTGTGAGAGAGAAAACTGAAACTGACAGACTGGGTACAATTGTCCCTTCCTCAGGGCTGTCCAACCTTTTCTTCCATTTCTCTGTGCATAACAGAAGTATGTTGGTGACTAAAAACTATTCTGCCACTTCTGAATCTTTGTGGTTGATTCCCAAAATTGAACAGTTCAAGTGAAGGTTCAGATTTTGTGGTGCTAAAATCACACCTATAGACACTCCTGGATGTATGATTCCCAAATGTAATGGAGAAAAGTGTTTCAGTCAAAGTGTATCACAGAGGAGAAGAATCCTACAGGCTTGAGCTTGATCACTATATCTGACACGCTCGCAGGGGATCTAAGCCCCTCAGTCATGTGAAAATGAAGTGATTTAGAGCTATAAATGCAATGCAGTTTACCCAGCTCACTGTCAGAGCTTACTTACCTGTCCTAGTCTGAATTGCAACCTCCATCTGTTTTTCAGGGTCTGTTGCTTTCTGGTTTTCTTCCTCTTCTCTACATTACTGTGGCACATTCCAGATCAAAGGCAAACAAAGACTTGGGTAAGTGCTGGGGACCATAGGTCTGAGTCTAAAACACAGTGGTGAAAAATGGACTGTGAAATCCATTGCTCAAGGGCTCTGAGAAGGAGGTGTTGAGCAGCTCCAAATCTGGTGTTCCAGGCTATTTCTGGTGATGAGACAATGCCAGCTGGTGTACAGGCTAGGTCATTTCTCTCAGAGATGAGGAAAACTTAACAAAATGATGACTGTATAGGAGGCTGTAGAGAAACAGAAAGGGATGAAAATGCTCCAGTAGAAGAGAGACTTGCTCCACTGTCTTGTTTTCAAGAAGCCCCTGTACAGTGACTCCTGCATCCAGAAATTAACCACTGAAAAGTCATGAGGGTAGCATATGAAAGACTACAATGGGCAAGATCCACTGAGATACAAAAGGAACAGAATTTTGGGTGAGCTCAGGGACAAGTTAGTTGTACCCCAGAACAAAACTCACCTCTCACATTCTTAAAAGACGACTGTGTTTTAAAAATTGGACTATGTCCAATATTGAGTGTGTCTAAAATACCTACTTGATATGATAAGCTTGGTAAGTTGCAGAAGAAGAAAGGAGCTGTTAACAGGTTTCAACTTTTCCTTCCATGGAATTCTTTGAGATCAGTGGAACAACTCATTTGCTGCCGTTCTGAAGTTCAGCTTCTGCTTGGAGTTCCAACTGTTCATTGCCTGGGGAAAAGCCTGGTTTGGGGTTCTGCACAGCCCCTGCTTTCTGGTGCAGAAGTGAGCTGGCAGAGAACAAAGCCTGTCTGTAATCAGAAAGACTGTAGTGACCTTCAGACTGAGTTGGGGCCATTCTTTCCATTGATTGAATTTCAGAGAGAAAATCATTCCTTTAAAGCTGGAAGCGTTGGATGACTTCAAGAATTCAGTAAGGCTAGACTGGAAACAACCTCTGATCTTCCCAAACATTGTCTGAATTTCAATTTTTCGCATTGCATACCCCGTTGGAAATTGATGAGCTACTACTTACATCAGGTAAGTGCTCGCTTAATCACTAAAAGTCTGAACTAAACATGCTTACAAATCACATCAGCCTATCTTAGCTTCTTGCCTATTAGCAGGGGAATTCAACAATTTTGGGCAATGCTTTGCAAGCAGCTGTAGCTATGGCATTGGGATTAAACCCTCTGCACTCATTAATCATGTTTGAGAGCCACATGCATTTGACGTAACTAGAATTTTAAATTCCAAGTCATCCAGAGCAATACATCCTGTCCTCAAGACACAAGCTGGCGCCATGGTGACTCTGAGTTGCTTGTAATTCCTGATAATTCTTGGTCCTGAGGTGAACAGACAATCTAATTACTTGTTGCAGGTATGTAGCCTCATCCAAATATGATTAACTGGTTTGCTAAGGCATCTGCTAGAGAGCTAATTTAAACAAATGGCAATTAATAATACTATTTCAGTGTGACAATATAAGTGATAATTGTTAGATTATTCCCTTATTAAAGAAGGAAAAGTAGTTTGGAATGACTGAAGGACCTACACAATGTCTCTTGAAGCGGTAACAAGCAGCTAGGAAGAATCTTGGAAGGTGGTCAACCAATTTGTCACTCAGTGTGAGGCCTTCAGCACATCAGAGAGCTCTGGTACGGCAGCAGAGATGGTCTTCCTGGTGCTCTGCCAGGCAAGGCATCACAAACAGAAGCTAATAAGGACTTTATACAGGTGAGCGTACACTATGATAGAAGAGGCCAACTGAGGTATTCCTGTGGGTGTCATAAAACAAGGATTTACGAGGCAAAAGAGTTTTCTGACATGTCCCATAAGTAAAGAAACATGGAAGGGATATCTGGTGAAAACTGTCTACCCCCTGATAGTGTTGCCCTGGTTTTTGTTAAGCCGTCTGTTTTAACCTTGGAGTCAGATTCTTTCACATAGTTTTATGTAAATAATAGCCAATGTTTACTTAACGGTATTTTCTGTTTTTCATTCCTTTTGTGATAAGAGAACTTTGATGAGCATCTTTCCTCTCCAGTGGGATTGAGAAGGAAGTGACATGCTCTCCAATCCCTTGTGGAGTTGGGACGTGTATATGAATGTGAGATATGTCAATAATAAACATTATTATTGCCTCCTTTCCTGCTGAACCTGGCAGGTGTGAGAGCCTCTTTATTGTGTCTTCCCAGACACAGATAGGAAGCCAGACTTACATGCATGAAGGGAGCTTTTTATCATAAAATGAGCTCATGTCCAAGAAAAACTGGGCTCCCAGCTCTGGGAATTCACTTGGTAGGTATGGGGCATGGGGCAGTATGGTATCAGTCTCACAACTGTGCGTAAGAAAATGGAAGTGAGCAGCATGGTGACCGTGTTCTTACTGAATATTTCCCACACCAGAGACAGGAAGTATTTTTATCCTGTCTCAAGCCACTTTTTCACATGAACAGCAACCTGTAGCCTTTGTTTCATCTCCCAGTTTGTTCCAAGAGGTGGGAAAACCATAGTTCATTCAGATCTACTGTGAACAGTATTTGTTTTGGTTCTTTTTGCTGATTTTGTATTTTGTGAAGAGCTAGGGGAAAGCATTACCAAGCATCTCCTACATGGCCTGCTAGAGTAGTAGCCCTTTTGGGGCAGAGACCCTGTATAGACCTGCATTAATTATACGACCTGCTCCCTCCTCTGCAGACAGCATACTTTCTTCTTGGCATGGTCACTTCACAATTATACTGGTGTAACACTTGATTTTCTTAGAAATAAAGACACTGGAGGTAAGATAGTTGGAAAGAAGCGCATGCCTCTTTTCTGCAGGGTCACCAAATGTGGTATCCTCTTGGCTTCTCTTCTGATTTTAATGGGCCTCATCTGTTACTTTTTGAAGCCAGAGTATGTGAACATCAGTGATATACTGTGAGATAGGTGGAGGCATTGATTTGTCCTTTGAAACACAAAATTCAGGGCCAGAGATTCCGGGTTCATTCCCATGTGCTGTGGTACTTGGCTCACATTCCATCAACAAGCACCAAATGTATTATCTCAAACGCTATTTAAAATTGCATTAAAGTGTTGGTAGATAATGGTTTTTCTCTGTTTTACTACACTCCAGAGAGTTATTCTTCCCAGTTTCTCTGAATGCTGCCTCCTCCACATCTAGAGTATCTGTGCCACTGGTTCTTGTCGTGGTGAAACGGGTGCAGTGGCCATTGGACAGGTTGTCCAGCCAGCCAAACTCTACTGCCAGCTCAGGACATATAATGCTTTCAAGACCTGTTCATTCAATTGTGTCATTCAACGTGGGGCAGAGTCAACAGATGCCAAGCCTGGGCCAAAGCTGGAAAGCAGGTGTTGAGACCTGGCTTCCTGGTAATAATCTTTTCCATGAACTGTTACTACACAGAAGTCCAGTGCATAGCAGGTTTGGATGATTAAGCCGAAGTCTCAGGATAGATATATGTTTCTGAGAACTGCAAGACATATGTCCCATAAAACAAGGGACATTGGTTTAAGGGTGGGGAAAATATGTGGGGAAATATGCCTGTGTGCTGTCAATCTACAAATGTGGGATTTACTCGGGTTCCAGTGCTGGTTGTATAGGTGCCCCCACTCTCTTCCAGAGCTCTTGTGCCTACACAGCTCAGTAGCTGGTCTGGTCACACAGCTGTCAGAAGAGCTCCTGGTTTGGGTGAAACTTATCTTCAACTATGTGCCTTGCAATTACAATATTCTATTGTACAGGAGTGTTGCCCTGGTTTTTGCTAAAACCTTCTATTTTAATCTTGGAGTCAGGAATTCTTTCTCACACAGTTTCATGTAAATAATAGCCAATGTTTACTTAACGGTATTTTCTGGTTTTCATTCTTTTTGTGATAAGAAAACTTTAATGAGCATCTTTTTTCTCCAGTGGGATTGAGAAGGAAGTGACATGTTCCCCAATCCCTTGTGCAGTTGAGAATTGTGTAAGACGTGACATATGTAAATAAAGGGTCTTTTTCCTCCTTTCTGCTGAACCTGGCAGGTGTGAGAGCATCTTTATTGTGTTTTCCCAGACACACAGGAGCAAAAATAAATTTGATGAAGCAGAACAGCAACTAGCTGAACAAATATCTCCCAGTAGAACTGAACATCATGCCTGAGTCTTAATATCATGACCTTTTAAATAAGGCAAGGTGCATTAAATTAGCTTGGTGTTTCAGACTTACCTACCACTGCCTGATCATAGTGTCCCGACCTGACCTAATTCTGCTCTGAAAACTTAGTGTCAAGCTGTAAGGGTTAACAGTTGTTGCAGTCAGGTGCAACCTTCTGAAGACAGTTTTGACCCGTGGAGGAATCAGGGAGATGATATTTCATAGATGTTCATAGACCTTTATTTTCTTCCAGCTGCCACGGCTGGGAGCCTGGACCAGACTGAAGATCCCTGGGGAAACCACCCAATTTCCCGGGGCCAGGAAACATGAATAGCCAACTGTGTACAGGACTTGGGTACAAGTGACCAGAGCACAGCTAGTCTGGAAACCCCATATTACCATGCTTATCACCCAAGCCCATCCCCCCAGGGGACGAAAACCTCCTCACCTCACCCTTTTGTTTTAATTAAAAAATGACGAAAACTGTTTCAAAAGGATGCAAGTCACCCCCCCTCCCTGCCCCGCCGAGTCCCCAGCTTCCAAACAGAGCATTTTTGGAGCATCCCAGAGCTGGCAGGAGAGAGATGGAGGCCTTCTGAACACATTTTGTGGGGAAACTGAGGCAGGAGAGCGTTTTTTCCGTCTTTACCTGCTGGAACTCCAAACAAAGATAGTAAATTCTTTCCCTCCGCCCTTTTTATCCCCCCATAGGCATTGGAGAGGAGTTGTGGGGAAAGGGAATTGCGCAGGGAAACCATGGGGTGAAAAATGGATTAGAAATAAACTGGGGATAATAGGGTTGGGTAAAATTGGGTATAGGATAGAAAGGGAGGATAGAATGGAGGTACAGAGGTTGCTAGCGTGGATATAAAAAATATTTTTGAAAAGTCAGTCAAAAAAAGTTTCCAGCTATCCCAGATCAAGTTTTATATTTTGCTGTGCCAGGATTTCTTTAATTTCAAGATAAATTTCTTTCTGTGGCTGAATTTCTGAATTTCTGAACTTCTGAATTTCTGAATTTCTGGATTTCTTTCTGTCTTCTGAATTCCTTGCTGCTCCTCTTATGCTGTCTTCAGGGGCTTCAGGGGATTGTTAGGCTTTTGCAGGCATTCTCCTACCACTTGTTGCAGTCAGGTGCAGCCTTTCAAAGACAGTTTTGGCCCATGGAGGAATCAGGGAGACGATATTTGATAGATGTTCACAGATCTTTATTTTCTTCCAGCTGCCACGGCTGGGAGCCTGGACCAGACTGATGACCAATGGGAAAACCACCCAATTTCCTGGGCCAGGGAACATGAATAGCCACAATAGTGTACAGGACTTGGGTACATGTGACCAGAGAGCAGGGAGTCTGGAAAACCTATATAGCCATGCTTTTCACCCAAGGCCCATCCCCCCAGGGGAGGAAAACCTCCTCAAAGAGTCTGGCAGCTCCACATACCTCCAGGACCTACGAAGGCAGGACTCTTGCCCTCTCCTGAGGTTTAAAATGTATACTCTGTTCCTCTCATTTTTTTACCTCATGCAGCTGAAGTCTCTAGGGCTAGGGCTTTTTTTTTTTTTTTTTTTCAGAATCCAGATGCATGTATTGGAAGAGATCTCAGTAAACACTTGCAGGTAGTGCTGAGCTTTAAGTTCCCTGTTCAGCACAGGAAGAGAGCAGTTTACAGGGATTATTCCCCTTCTTCAGGTATTAATGCTTGGATGTCTACATTGCTGTGCTTGCTGTGAGTTTATGTTGTGGCTGTTAAAATGTGTTTGTGGTAGTGATTATGAGTGAGCAGGAGAGGCAAGTGGAAAGGACTGGGACTCCTGTTGACAGTTTGCTAGTCTAAGACAAAATGCAAATCAGAAGAAAACAATTGCTGCAGTCAAAATGCAGGGTGCTTTTAGGCCTTTTTATTCATAAAAAGGCCTAAAAGCCTTGGACCCTTCCTCACCCTGTCTGATACAAAGCAAAGTCCTAGTGAAGTGAACATCCTTATTGTGTGTTTCTTTTGGAGGAGGTATTTCTAGAAGTTTGAGACTATGACCTTGTCTATTATTGTTCAGAAAAGTATTGGGAACAATACGCCTGCTACTCTTGCACCTCATCTCTGTGCAGTAATAGGGTATTTAGTTTTATAGTTCTGTGATTACTTCTATCAGACAAGGTGACCCTGGAATCTCCATCAAAATACTGTGTAGAAATTTATAACAGTGCATGGAGTTCCCCTCTGAGCTGCAGCCCCACTGTGCTAAGCCATTCTGGTGCCAAGAAGCCTAGACACAGTAAAGATGTAGACTCAAGGTCAATCTTCTAATGGTGGCTGAGACAGAAACAAAATTTTGGATCTTCAGCATGCTGGCTTCCACCTAGTCTTACTCAATTTTACAGCTTCACACAGAAAAATGCTGAATCTCTACTGCATAAAAAGACCACTCTGGTTTGAGGTTGTGCATGGGTTTATTATTGGCTTGTATGGATGCCTATGGGAAGAAAAGACCCCCCAAAAAATTGTGTTTTGTACAGTGTCAATAAAAGCAAAGCAAACAAGGCTCAAGTTCTTCTTTTTAGTAGTCCAGATGCATGTAAATGCTTTCGAGCAAAATAGTTTGAATTTTTCTCAGCAGCTGCTGAGACATAGGCATAGAGCTTCATGCTTGTACACTGAACTTTTTTTGGGTAATGTGTCAGTTTGAGAGGAAAGAGGAAGACATTAATACACAGCTAAAAATTATGCTAAAAGGTCACGAAGGACTGCTCTGTGCCCAAGATAGCTTAAAATCCATGTTTGTTCTTGGCAGCAAAACACCTTCCACACACAGAAGCGAAAAGTTGGAAAATCTCCTGCCTTTCTGGAGCCACTGGAGTTTTGCTGCTCATTTTCCAGACTTCTTCGAAAAAACTATGAGAAGCACGGCTGAAAAATCCCATACTCCAAGCAAAGTTCAGCATGAGCATATGAGAAGTCCTGCCAGATCAAGAGGATCTTTATACACCTGAAGGTGCATGCAGAAGTCCCAGTTCACATGATGTGATAGTAGCTGCTACGTCTTATTGGATAAGAGGGACTGGGCAGCACTAGTGACAGCTCATACTTTGATTTGAGCCCTTCCTAGATCAGGCTCCTGTTATCATATCGAGAGATTTTAGCAATTGCAGCTGAGCACACAATTTGCAACAGGAAAATACAAAGCATAGTTCTTTTTCTTCATCCTTATTGCAGCACTACTAACAAACAGAAAAGAACAACAAAGTCTTAATAATATTCTAGAGGCCAAATTACTGGTTTGAATATAAAGGGGATTGTGAATGGTCAGCATTGATCCACCAAGTCATCTTGACTAACCTGATAACCCTCCACAATGAGTTGACTGACTTGGCAGACAAGAGAAGGGCAGTTGGTATTTTCTGCCTTGACTTCAGTAAGGTTTTCAGCACTGTCTCCCATAACATCTTCACAGAGAAGCTCATGAATTATGGTCTGGGTGAGCCAAGATCATCCAATCTGAGACTGCAAACTGACTGAATAGGCAGGCTGGGAGGTTAATGATCAGACACACAGTGTCTAGTTGGAGGCCAATAAATAATGCTTCATCCCAGGCGTCAAGTGTGGGACCAATCCTGTCCATTTTCATATGGTCTGCATGTTGGGGCAGAGTGTGCCCTCAGCAAGTTTGATGATGGTACAAAACTGGGAGGAGAGGTGATGCACCAGAGGGTTATTCTGCCTCCCAGAGAGTCCCTGACAAGCTGAAGAAATGGGCTGACAGGAACCTCATGAAGTTCAAAGTGAGGAAGGACGAAGTTCTGCACCTGGGAAGGGAGAACTCCAGGAACCAGCACATGCTCTGTCCACCCAGACAGAGAGAACCTCAGCATAAAAGGATTTGGGGGTTGTCACCGAAAATTTGAAAATAGACTCTCCAGCAAATTTGTTAGGTTAGAAATCCAATATGGCTTTATTAGCAGCGCTGGATCATAGGGAATTGTCCTCAAAGTATGCATGCTAGGGAACCAATCAGACCGGGTTATATTCCTGAAACTAATACGTATTCATCACATTTTTTTTAATACATGCATATGTGCTAATTATTTCCACTGACTTATTTGAATATGGTTCCAGATCTTCTAATAAATTTTTTCTCCTTGGGACCATCTCAAATATCTCATCAAGTCATAATGTACTTCTCTTATCATTCTTTGCTCTGGCACACAATCCTTGTTCTCAAAACTGAGATATCAGCTAGTACATATTAATCACTAATACAAGTAAATAAGGAAGCATTATCTGGAAAAAGACTTACTAGTCACCAGTGTAGGGACTTAACACAAGGGCTGTACTAATCTCTGGCATTTATACTAAGCACCCTATGGTACAAAAACTAAGCATTAACCACGAATAAAGGGATCATACACTACCGTGCTTAAGACAAAAGAACCTTCCAATATCTTTCCCCACTGCTGCACAGGCTTCTTCTGACAGAAATATAACCTGTTTGTTAATGGTTCTGGTGGACACCAAGTTGACCACGAGCTAGCTGTGACTCCTTGCAGGAAAGGAAGTTAATGAGTTGGTTGTGAAGTTTCCTTGCTTGGAGAAACAGAAAAGACATCTGGACACAGTCCTGGTTCACTTGTTCTAGGCAGTGCTGCATGAGAAGGGAGGTTGGACCAGGTGACCTCCAGAGATCCCCTTCAACCTCAATCATTCCATGATTCTTTAAATACAGTTATGTTTTGTCTTATCATGTTAAAAAGTTTATGGGAGCAGCTTATGGATGCTCTGATAGGCTTTGGAGTAATGTATCTTGCTTGCATTTTACTGGCAGGGTATAATCCCCTGAATTAACTTATGCTGTAAAGGATATATACAAATATTTTTGTTTTACAGCATAAACTTCAGATGAAATGTAAAACTGGGACATGTTTCCCATCAGTTGTTGATTAACAAAAGTACAACTGATGAAATACCTCCTAATACTGACTATAGACATCTAAACAATTCACTTTTTGCCTTGTTCAAGTGCAATATGATGCTTTATTCTTGTTAATCGTCAGTTTCAGACAATTCAAGGCATAGTGACTCAAGCAAGTTGTCCTCTTTGCTATTTTAAGCCTAAGAATAGGTGTATTCATGCAACAAAGAAACAATGACTCATGTCTGAAGCAAGGCACGCAGGGTATAATTCTTAAGTCCTCTTTTAACACTCAAGGAGAAGGTAGTGTGGAGGGACAGAATCACAATGCAAAGGAAAATTGGATCTTTATCAGTCAAAGCTGGAGGAGCAAAATGAAGTAATTTCTTTTCACTAGTTCATGAGGTATGTGAAAAAAGAGAGAATTTGCAAAGTTTTAGTACAGTTCAAGTGAACAGAACACATTCTTCCACCACATGAGTCAAAGCTGTGCTTTTGAAGGACTGTCTGCAAAATGAGCCACTGTGCATAAGGTGGCAGGTGCCTGTGTTTCTCACTCAGCCCCAAAGCACAGCAGTCATTAACATGAAGCAACTTCAGAAAATACCCCAAGCAGGCATCCTCCTTATTATGTAAACGTAGTGCACCCCGTGAGGGCTTGGCTCCAGTGAAATTCATTCAGAGCAGAGAAGCTTGGAGGAGAAGCACGCAGATCTGTAAAAAGAGCAAAACATTTGCTTTCTGTCTGTATTCAGCAAGCAGCTGCAGATTCCCTGTGGCACAAAAAAAAAATGCTCTATTTATACATGCCAACAGTACTAGCAAATTCCGGAGCTTGCTGGAGCATTCTTGCAATATGAAAACAAACTTGTTTTTTCAGTGACAGAAGGAAGATGTGAAAATGGGGGCTTTCACTGACTCATCGTAATCATGGAGGTTATTACAAAACTAAATTGTTCTTTTAGACTACTATTTCCACACAAACAACTTATTTACAATTGTGAAGGCAAGTGTCTTAGTGGAAATAGACCCTTCTGTTACTAAAAAAGTTGCTTTCTTCCTTTACTGTAGATTTCATTTTAAGAAAATGGATATGGATAAATTCTTATACCTCTTAATCTCATTTTAAAACATTACCATTATATTAGCTTTCCCTCATACATACATATATTTTCATATATTTTACATATATTTTCAAATACAGCTTGTATTTTGTAGTAGTACCAAAGCTTTAATCAAGGGCCTGTTCTGTTGCCTCCCTATTTTTTTTTTAATACATTGAAACTTTTCTGTTTGCCGTGGGTAACATTTTTGATCATACCTCCTCAGATACACTACACCAAATTTCCATACTCTTAACACTTCCAGAGAAGGGAAATTTTCGGCTATACAGCTGTATCCAGAACAGATGCTAAATGTACATCAGGCCAGCAGTCAGGATTTGGAGTTGCTCTGTGATCCAGATGACACCTTTTCCTTGTTTTTAATTCCACTCTTCAACTGTCTAACCCGCTTCTGTCCTCCTTTGTGAACAGATGCAGCCCCTGAAGTTTGTCTGGAAACGCTTGGGAGGAATGACCACCTTGGCAACAATACTTCATTGCAGGCAAGGATGTCCACACATTTTTTCTGCTTAGGAAAGCGTTCAAAGAACTTGATGCTTTCAGTGGCTGCTCTCTGACCTCGTGGGTACAGCTTGGGGCTGTGCTGCAGAACCCTTTCTGAGCTGATATGGATTTCTTTTTTTCCTAGAGGGAAACTCAGCTGTGCCCAGGGAAGGCTAGCACTGCAGAAAGACAAGCATTTTGAAAGCACAGTTAAAGATGAAGTTGCCAGGATGTTTTGCATCTGTTTCTGCAATGAAGAAGCCTTTCGGTTAGGAATATACAGAAATGAGGGGAGCTCTTTAATAGTAGCCCATGAACAAGACTTCAGTGAGTTTGAGTACATGGGAGGCGCCTGGATTATGCCACTATTTGAGCTAAGTGGTGATAAAAACTGGGCACAAGGTGAAAAGACCCATTTGTAAGATTAGGCTTCATAAATCACATTCTGGGTTTATTTTTAAGTTGTCGTGAAGCTAATTTTTTTTAGCTAAACCAAGAGCAGTGTAATTTAGGGGAGAATTCCACCTTCTAATGGTTCATCTGCACTTCAAAGCAATGATTCAGACTTAATTCAGCCTTAACTATCATGACCTAATTAACTTCTTTATGTTGCAGACCATGTCTGAATATATGATGTGCTTTGCCACGTTGAGGGCTGGCTGTTCAGTCTCACAGCTTTTCCTAACTAGTTTTATCTGTCACACCACTTCCCTTTTCCTTTCTATGCCTATGCATTTTCCTCAAAGATTTTCCATGGAAGGCTCTCACAAGCACTTTAAAATCCAGACAGATTATATCCATCCAGTCCACTTAACATGTTTGCATTATATGGCACAGGTTTCCTATATAGAAATGGTGCTAACTTGTTTTTTCAGGCTATTCCACATTAATTTGTATTATTTCATCCTGAGTGATTTTGTAACACATTAGGCGTCAACAGCCTGAAAGCAGATAGCTCACCCATTTTTTCTTAGAAAGGAAAACAATGACAGTTTTCTGGGAGCATGTTTTTTTGATTAACTGATATATTTAATTGATTTCAAGGCCCCTGAAAGTGTACAGGAGCAGTACAAACTGAAACACCTTTAGAAATAGTTTTGTCTGAGATGGTCTCACAAAAATGGAATGTTAAAAAATTAATAATAATTTACAGTTAATTTTGAGTTCTGTTCCTGGCAATTGCTGTGTTGAGACCTACAGAAATGGGCAGAGCATCAAAGTTGAAAGAGAAATATAATTTCTGTCTAACTCACTAGCAAAATTAGGATACTTGATGCCTTTTTTTTTAACAAAAGCATACCTAGAAACCTTTACCCAACCCTAGTTATTTGAAATTATGGTTCTATGGCTCTGAAAATATGTAACATTTCTCTCAGAGTCTCTCTCATTTTTGTGGAAGATAAATATGTGCAGACAGACCATGGAACTCTTAGTCACTGGTCATCGAGTTGGAAAAAAATGTAAAAAAGTTAAAAATGAGTAGGCTGAATTAGCAGACCTGATAGACCTACCAAGCAAAGAGGAATAGGTTTTAGTTTCAGGGTTAGTCCTAGCTCCTAAACCATTGATAGCTGGCATTTGAGAGTGGATACTGATGGGAATATTTGTCTACTGCAATTTTTTATTTTATCCAAAGCATCTGGTACTGGATGTTGGTAAGAAGACGCTAGATGGATCCCTGTTTGTCCAGTAAATCACGAATTATGTTATTCAGTATAACTGATAATTAGTTACTTGTAAAAGACAAAGTGAAAAAGGAAAAAAATAACCTTTACTGCTTTGAAACACTTGAAGAATAGGCTCAAGCCCACAAAAATTCTTTAATGAACAATTCCTGATATGTGCTACTGTGCTGTTTCCTACATTAAATCCTTGCGTAACTGAAAAGAGTGTTCTTTTTATCATCTTCATTATAAGACACCACATTACAAGCAACGTTTGTTAAACATAGACAAAGTTGGGACAAACCTTTTAATACTGCCAAGACCAGGTAAAAAAGACAAATTTTATGAAAAATAAATTAAGGTTCATTGAAAGAAATCTTGGACTTCAAATCCACAGAAGTTTCTGTACTCAGATCTAGAGTCCTTTTAAAATAAACCTGAAGACTAAAGCACACCAGATTTTGAAGAAACCCCTAAGTATTTTTTTTATTTTAATAAATTCTGTCAAGAGGTACATTGCAAGAAACAAAACCTATTCCAGTTAAGGTGATCACTGATTAAAAACTCAACTCTATGCTCCATGAGGGATTCAAATCTTGACAAAACTACATTATCCCCACTAATTAATAGGTGGTTTTCAGTTTCTACTTCATTGTTCATTTCAAATATTCTTGAAGAGGCTTTGTCTGAACCGAGACTCTCTGTACATGTGTGAATGCCAAGCAGGCTGTGTGGAAGACTGCTGTTTTGGGAGACAGGCTGAAGAAATGCAACTTCTGTCCCGTAAGATGGTGTTTCAAAGTGGAGAAATTAATTGCACTGAAAAACTCATTTTCTGTTCAGCACCAGATGTCAGCAGAGCTTTAGGTAGCTGTCTCACAGTCTGGGTTTTTAGAATACGTGCCACGTCACACACCATACCAGACCTACACTTACATGACAATCACTTGGTGAGTTACAAGAGGTGAGGATTTGCTGTTCTCTGTCCTTTCCCAGATGCCGTCTTGTGTCCCGTGTGTGAGCAGCTCAGTTCTCTGTGGTGCATACTTCCATCCTCCTGCTTTATTTCCACACGGGCTGCTTAGGCACAGCTGTTACTTGCTCCCTCTGCAAGAGGTGCTTTGCTGCTGGCTAACTCAGCCAACAGCCAATACCTCCTGCTTTTGTGGCTTGATGGGCTGATCCTAGACAGCAGCTAAGCACCCTCCCAGTCGCTCCTCACTCCAACGTCCCCGTGGGATGGGAGGGAAAAAGTGGAAACCAAACCAAACCAAAAATGTAATTATGGGTCGCAGTGAAGACAGGTTAATAAGTAAAGAAAAAACAATTGGGAAAAAAGGGAAGTGATGTAAAAGCAATTCCACACCTGCCCAGCAGCAGAGTGGTGTCCAGCCAACCTCCAAGACTGGTTGCTTACAACAAAATTTGCCTCCCCTGGTCTTCTTGCCAAGCATGATATTGCGTAGTATGAAGCATATTTTCCAGTCAGTTCAGGTCAGCTGTCCCAGTTCTCCCCATCCTAGACAAATGAGGGGAGAACAGAGTGAGAAACAGATGATGAGGAAGCATGATCCAGCCATAGCTAAAACACCGTGGATTTAGTTATTAACTGTTTTCATCACAAATGTAAAACACAGCACCACTTGGACTGCTGCGAAGAAAAGGAACTCCACCCCATCTGGCCCCAGTACACAGAGGAGGCAAACCACCCCTTGCTGCTGGTTTAGAGCACACAGCATGGATACTCTTGTGTTGGTGAGGATGGCTGCTTGGTGTAGCACAGCTGTGGGGTCGATCTGCAGTGAGGTAGAGCTCTAAGTCCAGTGTGGTGGAGCTCTAAGTCCAGTGTGCGGAACAAACTGGTCTGTGTTCACACAAAACCACACTATTTTGCAGGCTTGCTGCCAAGGAAGCTTTATAGCGCTGCAGTTTTCCTTCCACTAGGTACGACAAAAAAACAGTTCTATAAGAGCATGGAGACACATGTTTCCCTATTCACTCATCTCACCTTTCCCTAGAAGTTATCACTTCTTCATAGACCTTCCTGATTTGAAAAACAAGCAAACAAAAAACCAAAACCAGCAGTATTCACCTGCTCATGCCCTGTCCTGTCCTCACCTCTTTTCTCACTTCTTAGTAGCATGAGCTATCTTGTTGCAGGAGTATATGGCTTGGAACTCTTGGTTGAGTGCTGTTCCCCACCATCCTCCACTGAAATCCCTGGGACCACCACAGGGAAGGACATGAAGCAGGCAGTGCTTCACTGCAGTTCCAGGCTGAGACATGTTAGCCAGCCCAGGGTGTCTCAAAGACACACATACCCAAAGTCCTACACACCGGGAAGTTCTCTGTGGCAGGTCCTGACTTTGTCCCTTCCAGGCTCAGAAAAGCAGTTAGTGCCTTTAACTCTGCACCTTTTTTACTTCAGTAGGACTGTGCTGGGCCTTACAGTACACAATCAGGTACCATGTTAGACTGGGATCTGCTAGGAGCCACAACATTCCGACTTATTTCCTGTTCACATGGACTTCTGTTAAGTAGACACCAGTTTTGTGAGCACCTAGCATTTTAGCTAGCTAGCCTATTAAAACAAAAGGGTAAAAGAAAGGGTATATAAATGAATGTATAATTTCATGATATAGTACAAATGCTGTTAAGCTTTGATGAAATGCCACTTTTGTATACTGGTGGGCTGATCAGCCCACTTTATTGTTTTTTGTCCTTAAACATGGATTCTCCTCCTGTTTGAGAAGGACACTTTGTCTTCTAAATTAGAAAATAAGATGAATATGTACAAATATGAAGTCTTGCATTTTTTAATTACTAAAAGTGCAAAAAGCATTGTGCTGTTTCCCTTACAATTCTGCCTGTATAGGTCAGGCAATATAGCTAGCTGAGACTAATAATTGTTCAGTTGAGCCTCTAAGGAGGCAGAAAGACAGAATGACAGAGTCACATGCTCTGTGAACATAGGCAAGTGATACCGAAACAGAATCTGACAGGCATGAAAATTTCAGACAACACAGATCTTTGACTAGCGTATAATATAATCTTTTTCAAGAACATAATGCAGTTTTCTCAAGAATTTTGTGAGATTAAGGGCTCTGCATAGAACCATGTGAGCACTCTAACTCAGTTCCACTGAAGTCCTTAGGGGCCTGATGCAAGTGTTTGCTGATGCATGCAAGAACCTTGCCCAGCTGTGAATTTGACTCCTGCTGTATAAAGCACTCTCAGTCCTGTTATAAAATAATGTTGTCTTAGTTTCAAACTATGTGACAGATTTTCACTTACAAAAGAATGCTTCTGCATCTTCCATGTATCAAGGGATTTTAATATAACAGAAAATAATTTCTTTTTTGTTTCCCAGATACTTGCACTCTTATTTATATTTAGACGCTTTCTGCAGGGGGAAAAGAGTGATATTACAACATAAATGCTAGCAGCATGTGTGCATTTCTCTGCTTCAAAGCAGTCAGAGGGAAACCACTTTATAGTCAAACATGCCTATTGGCAGGCAGTGAATCCAAATCTCAATGTATGGGAAACCACATAGAGTTTACTTGCCAAGAAGGCTTTAGGGAAAAAGGAAACATACCACTAACAAACTTTGAAAAATTAAGTTGCATTAACTCGTGTAAGCACAAGCAAATAGGACAGATTTTCTTCAAATCTAAACACTTAAGTACCACATTCAAGCAAAAAGATAGTGGGTTTGGTTCCTGTAACTGTTTTTATAGCCAACAAAGGGAATAAACGTGACAGGCTGTCCTTTTCCAGTTGCTCCCTCAGCTGGATACAACAGGTGGAGTGTGTTTCTTTTCTTCTTTTACTGTTGCCTAGTCACTAGAAATTTGCCTTTGATGAAACTAGCAGAAAATGCCTTTTTTTTCCTCAGAAGTTTCTTTTTTCTGCTTCTCCTCTTGCTGAAGGATCTCAATCAGAAATTGAAGTAATAACCTTGGCAGCTTCCAAAACTGCTTTTTGGAGGGTTTTTTTTGTTGGTTTTTTTTTTGTTTATTTGTTTCTTTGGTGGAGGTTTGGGGGTCTTTTGAGTTTTATTTTTAAGGAGACATCCACCTTTTCTAAGTTGAATTCAGCGCTAACAATATGTAATATATAAGCAGCTCCTGCATGTGGGTTAAAGGCATGAAACTGTCTTTTCCCTCCTCCTGTAGGAAAATAAACAAAGGGATAAACTGTTGCTGAAGTGAGTTGCATGGGGAGAACAGAACATTTAGTATTGTGACAATTTGAGAAGACTCTTTTGTTCATTGCTTGGGGAGGTTTATGAATTTCTACCTCCAGCGAAATTAACAAGAAAAGTTGGGTTTTTTTGTTGTTATTGGTGGTGGTTGGTTTTTTTTGTTGTTTTTTTGTTTTGTTTTGTTTTGGTTTGGTTTGGTTTGGTTTGGTTTGGTTTTTTTTGGTTTTTGTTTTTGTTTTTGTTTTTTTTTGGTTTTGGTTTTGTTTTTTGGGTTTTTTTTGTTTCGTTTTGGTTTTTTTGGGGGGGCTTTTTTGTGTTTTTTTTGTTTGTTTGTTTGTTTGTTTGTTTTTGTTTGGTTGGGGGTTTTTTTGTGTTTTTTTGTTGTTGTTGTTGTTGTTTTAGTGCCGTTACAATATATGCTGCATCCTAAAGGACACTTTTGGAAGATTGTGGTCTACCACGGTATCATATTCACACTCAGACTTGAAATGAGCAGGAGTTTCCATTTTTGCCTGTTCTACATCAGTCTCTTTGAAAAATGATAAGCAGGTCCATAGTGCTGCGAAACTTCAAAAACAGAACACATACTTTGGAAACTGCACTTCTACAACACAGTATTCTTACAGAGATATCAGTGTACAGGAAAGGTGGAGATAAGTTTAGATCCTCAAAAATGAGCCTTTGTTTTGCAGCAGCTATCAAAACCGAGTGCGTGTCTGTTTCTCTGTTACAAAAAAAATAAAATACTAGAGTGTTGTCTCTTTCAGTAGCATAAAACATTACATTTTAAAAGCTTTTTTTGTTTTGTTTTGCTATGGGAAGGGAAACAGAACATACTAGGGAGAAATGACTCTCTGTGTTGCATTTTCTTCTATCATCTCTTAGACTAACAGCCTAGGCATCATGGACCAAGCAAATAAGGTGTCTTTGGCAAGGCACGGAATAATCCTTGGATTGGAGCTCCGCAGATGGACAATGCTTGAATTTGACACTCCTGGGATTTTTGTCCAACGGATGACTTTTAGATGGGATGTGGAAATACGCATGGGTGGGATGTGGAAATACTCACGGATGGGACTGCTGCTTGCTGTGCAAGGGACCTCACCTGAGACACACAGCTCCAAGCAGCCAAAACCCCCATGTGCCCACGCTTTCCAAGACACCCGGGACAAAGCTGCTACCCGGGCTTTGGTAGAAAGTGTTATGAGCGTGTGCAGTGGTTTTGGCTGAGCAGACCGGCGTTCTCCACCAGCTCAGGGGCGGCAGGAGCCGGCTGAGGGTTTGGGATGGAGCCACCAGAGGGAGATGTAAGGCCACCCGCGTTCGGGCTGTGCCAGCTGCTGCGCTCCGGCGGCGCGCTCGGAGCCATCCGTGGCACCGTCACAAAGCTCGTGCTGACTCAAACTAACTCTTGTGGCAAACACCAACACCATTAGGCCACCAGCACTGGCCGAGGATGAGCACTACTCTTTTAACTTTGCATCTGGCAAAGCCAATGCGTGTAATCCCAGGGACAAAAAACAACAAAAAAACCCCCAAACCAACCCAACCCGGACCAAACAAACAAACTGAACCACCCCCCGACAAAAAGCCGCCAAACAAAATTCTTGTTGTTGTTTTTGTAATAGATCTATGCAGCCTGTTGAAGTTTACAGCTGTGTCTTTGTGCTGTGCAGACATAATTCGTTTTATACCTGTTACTGCTCTACTTGTTTCAAACTGAGATCCAAGAAACCATTAAGTTTCTGCAGATATTTTGTCATGGACCTTTTGGAATAATTCTAATGAAGCTCAGCCTGCTGGGTGTTTTTCTTAGAGGGTATTGCAGGGAATCCATGTTTTGAAAAAATTCCATGGAACATTTCAAAGTCAATTCTACACTCAAAGTAGTCCTTTGCTACAGACCTTCAAAAGCTACAGACTGCAACAAAAACACTTCATGAACTGCTCTTAAGAAGATGATTCAGACAGACTCTTGGTTCCATTTTTGTTCTCCAGGGATATTCTCTGTCTCTTTATTTTTTGTATGTCTCTTCCTTTTTTATGTCATTCCTAGACCATTCCTAGTTGTAGTGTAAAATGAAGAAGTTCAATATAGTAATAGAATAATAAATAACAAAGTAAAATAGGTTATAGGCATAAAGTAATAAATAAATAATAAATATAGTAACAATGAAGTAATAAGTCATAAAGTAATAAAGTAAATGCAGCTGCTTGAAAAACTCAAGCTACAGTTGTCAATAAAAACTTGTAGATTTCTGCTCTGGACCAGAATGAAAAAAAACCCCCAAAATTATGACAAAGTTTATGTGAAAAAATGTTGAATTATTTTGACAATTTTCATGGAAATAGGACATTTCAGTAATTCCAAATGTAAGTCTTTTCAGGCTGCATCAGTAGCAAATTGCAATCCTGATGCCTTTCCCATTGTTGTCTCCCTTCTAATCTTGCTGTCTGACTATGGGTACTCCTTCCATAATTTGTCCCTGATATTAAATTTTCTTTTCTGTGTTACAGACTAAGAAAGAAGAAGACTCAAAACCTTGGAAGGGTGTAGGAAGTCTGGAGTTAGAACCTGTGACTGGCTGGTCAAACACCTTGTCATATGGGATACTACGGGAAAATGGAAACCCATCAACAAGATAAGGAGAGACACAAACATGACCGAGGAGCGTAACTGTGATAAAGATGAGAAACAAACCTGGTTAATCTCAGTAACTGATGGGATAGCAATAAACTCAGAGGCACACTGGGGTGATTGATAAGGATGCGAGCTCAAAGATGCAGAGTGCTGGAGAGACTGATGAGACTGTGCCAGTTGCTGAGGATTCAAGGAAGGGAGAGGGTCAGGCAGAAAGGGGTGTAGGAGGAGCTAGTTGCTTGTGAGATGAGACTGGTCACTATGTTGGTTTGAGCCTGGCACCTAACTACTACAATCTGTTCCACCTTCTTACATCCTTTCTTATCCAACTGCAAAGTCACGGTCTCTATTCCACGTGCATGACTGCTGCAAGGACTAAGCGTCAGCTACTGGGTGAACTGACGTGGTGAATTTGGTGCCAGCAGCTGGAGTCGAATCAAGGGTTTTGGTGCCCCAGACCTGTAGTGGCAGCTACCAAAGTGAGTGGGATATCAGTGCTGGTGACTGGGGCAGAGAGGGGTCTTGGCCACAAGTCACTGGGGTTGAAATGTGCATGTTCAAAAAGCCACCAGAACGATAATGGATCAAGGTGGGGAAAGCTGGTAGAGCAACTGTTAGAAAGGAGGAATCTTGTTAGAAGAGGAGGTTAAACTATCTTGTTCTTTTTTTGCCCACTAAGGATGAACCTAGAGACAACGCTGAATTGCTCATATGCACTGTGGAGAAGAAAGAGAGGAGAGCAGTGTTATTTCAGAAGCAGAGTGATATCAGACAGATTTTAATAGTTGTTTTTTGTGCCAAGTATGTATTTAGGCTGGAAGTTTGAAGAATCCCTTACTAGTAGAGGAATAAGATTGTGGGATATCTTATCAAAGGAAATATTTTGGCCCCAAGGCTTCAGTTAAAATAGATGTCAGAATGATTGTTGAAAAAGGTTTATCCTGACATGGCTACCCAAGTTCACAAGTGACTAGTTTTTATCACTTCTGTGTTCCTACAGAACAGTTGGTTCAGAATCTCCTATTAGAAAATGTGCTGAAAAAGGTAAAGAAGCAATTCTAAGGCCCTCAGACTTCCTGCAGATATTCTTTCTGTGGTATAGCCATCTCTGCTACTGTCATTCTGTTGCAGGAGAAGAGGTCCAAAAGCAGAATTCCTGTGCTTCTTGCTTCATCACTGTAGTACTAGGGCTTGGAGTGACAGTGTGTGAATACTGTTCTCTCTAGAGAAAATTGGATGCTTCTCCTTTTTTCTCTTGGCTCTTTTGCACACATGTGCACACACACACAGGCTCACACACACACAAACAGCCATAGGCCCCCACACTTTTACCTACATACATAAACTACATTTACTTTTGTGTTCCCACCTAAAATAGTGAAAGCATGGCATGTGTTTGCTGCACAGGGACTCTGGACACAGCCTGCTATAACCTAGGGAAGTCTCTGCTTTTGTGCTGCTTTGAACTTTTGGTGTAGTTGATAACTGATGTGGCTGCTTCATTCACACGAAAGCATCTGGAAAAAAAAAAAACCTATAGTTTTGTGCCTCAGCTATTTTGGATCCAAACACTGTCTCATGTTAATCATACACAGCTGAAATTAAACCTCTTTNNNTTTTTTTTTTTGGTGGGTGTGAAGATGGTCTGATAGTCTTACTTTTTGTAAGTATGATGAAGATAGTGGTGAGTACACAGTGGTCAACAAAAGAGGCAAATAATTCATATTTTAGGGACTTAAGTCTTCTCTAGGGCTACTAATGGGAGAACGGAAAAATTTCAGCCTGAAGGATGCTGAATGGGGTAAGTTCAGTTCTTCCAGACACTGAGCACGTCTAAGAATCAGCATATTTTCCCCTTTCACTGAAAGCCGCTGTCCATAAGGACTAGGCAGTTTTTCTGAGTCAGGGCACAGCATGGTGAGAATTCCCACTGCTGCTGCTGCAGCATCCGAAGCTACTGTCACCAAGTGCAGGCTCACACAGAGACACAGACAGCACCTGCTCAATATCTGCTCTTTCTGCTTTGCCCCTACGTGAGTTGTCCATCCATCCTACAAAAGGGCAGAAGGAATGAAAGTCCTGCAATCTACCAGTGTGGACATAGGTTGCTGTGAGGGTGACTGGACAACCTTTGGTGATGGCTGGCATGAATTACAAAGAGCTGCTAGTAAAATACAGACATTCCCCTGTGTAGCCGGCCTGGTATTTAGAAGTGGAAGTTAGACAGTACTTTGATGCATACGTTTGTCTGGAGTTTGTCTGATCCATGCTGTCAGCACGCACTTACATGAGTTACATGGTGTTTTGAAGTTTCAAACTTGTTCTAAGCATAAATCTGTTTAATGATGCAGAAGTCTTGACAGGTCTTCATAAAACCCTTGAGATGCAAGAGGCTTTGTCAGGCTCTGTTTCTTGTTATCTGCTCACCATTGCTGATCAAGCAAATGGCTTGCTGAATTGTTTTTATCTACAGCTGGCACAAAAGCTGTGGCTTCCTTGTCAACAAACAGTGCCACAGAAAGGGACCTGGGGGTCCTGGTCCTTGTCAAGTTGAACATGAGCCAGCAGTGCCCTGGCAGCCAGGAGGGCCACCTGTGTCCTGGGGGGCATCAGGCACAGCATCGCCAGCCAGGCAAGGGAGGGGATTGTCCTGCTCTGCTCTGCTCTGGGGCAGCCTCACTGAATACCACGTGCAGTTTTGGGTTCCTCAGCATAACAAAGGTATTAAGCTCTTACAGATCATCCAGAGGAGGGCAAAAAAGATGGTGAAGGGCCTTGAGGGAAAGCCCTATAAGGGCTAAAATAACATTTGCTTTGTAATGATGCTACAAATGGAACCCTTTTTCCCATTCTTTCTGGTTGCTCTTGTTAACTATGCCTGCAAAATCAAATGTAGCCTTGTTTTTTGGTTTTTTTTTTTCCCTCCAGAATAAAAGCCTGAGTCAGGAAGATGCTTAAGCACATGTAAAAGTACAGGCTGCAGTGTTTTTTGAAAATTTGTAGGTATAAGAACATGTTTAACCATAAACATATACTGAAGAGCTTTCCTAAACAGAGACTTTTCCCCAGAATAGTTATTACTTAGATAACAACTGTAATACGAGCTTAGCAATGCTCTGAATTGAATTAGTGAACCCACACTGGCATTAAGGAGAGAAATTGCTTTTCATTTTATGTTTAAAATGCAGATAAACATGAAAAGAAAGAAAAGCAGCATTTCCTTATACAAAGGGGTCACGTCCTGCTGTGCAATATTTTGAAGTGTAAACGCTAGTTCTGTTATTAAAATGACAGGGTCAGACATGGGAGTTTCAAGAAAACTGGATATTAAAATCGAGGAGTCTGATCACATAATAAAGGTGAATTTAGGTCATTGGCCAGTAGTCAGTTAGGATGGCCTGCTTGCTAGGGCAGAGACTAACTGGTACAAAGGGAAGTTTTCAATGTGTCACTTTTCAGAAAGCCAAAAATTATCAGCAAGCTGTACTGTCTAGAAATATCTGAGTTCCAATCACAGATTTCAGTGCAAATCAGACCTCTTTGTTAGGCACTGCTCAAATTAGGGATGCATTGAAGTAATCAGTATTCTCTTCAATTTTTTTTTAATTGTTCTTCGTTTTTCCCGTTCATTTTCATTGCTAAGGACTCATTCAGGAGCCTGATACTGAAGTGCATGTACTGGGGAAGAGGCAGGAGATTTCTTCTTGTACTGTCAGTTCAGATACCTGATTGAAAGGCACCACTGGTCAAAGCTGTCCAACCGCACTGTAGATTTTAGATTTGACTTCATGTACAGTCAAAACTGGCAAGTGAGCATGGGAAAGATATGCACTGGATAACTGGCCTAGAAGACGCTTGGAAAATTGTCAAGAGCTTGGGGTCCAAGTGTTTATAAAAAGCAATACAAGGCACAGCATGTGACTGGCTACTAGTCATGTCCCTCTGAAATACTGACACTGTGGCCAAAAGTGTGTAATGTCTTTACTAATGACCTGTATGATGGGACAGTGAGTTCTCAGCAAGTTTGAAGATGCTCCCAGACTGAGGAGAATGTCAGATACACTGGAGAAGAGCGCTGCTCTTTAGAGGGACCTTGACAAGCCAGAGAAATGGGCTGATGAGAACCTCCTGGAGTTGAGCATCAGCAAATGTCAGCTTTAGTTTGAGTTCCCCAGTTCTTCTCAAGACAGACACTGAGCATATGCAGCAAGTTCAGAGGAGGCCACAGATGCGGAGAAGGCTGAAGGATGGCACAGGGCAGGAGGGGCAGAAAGAAGTGGTTTTTTTCAGCTTGGGAGTGAAAGGGAGTTTTTCTGCCTGTCATCAGTTCCTTTGTGGCAGAGAACTGAAATAATAGACTTCTCTCAGGGCTGTACCAAAGGCAAAAGACAGTCATCGCAATATAGAGCTCTCACAGAAGATTTAAAGGTACCCATCTTTCCTGGAAGGCTGCTCAGTGCCTAGGCAGGGATGCCCAGCAAGGCTGAAGGTTCTCCACTCTAGGGCATCTTCCCAAATTCACAGCCCAGGGAAAAGAGATGAAGTGTCAGGTTGGCCCTCGTGTGAAGTGGGGAGGAATCTATGAGCCAGTAGGTGGGGGTTTCGTTAAAAAGTGAGAAATCTGGGTTCTTGAGTGAGTTCTTCCAAGACAGAATGTTACTCTTCGTGTTTTTACTGTTGTTTGCCTACTATGCCCCCCTGCCCTAGGAGCTATGCAGAGACAGGAGTTCTTGCGCTACGTGTATGCTTTATGTTGAAGTAATTGGAAGCATGAGATCCTAGCTCAAGTCTGAGCCCCAATCAGGCACAACTCGGGCGTTTTTCTTCGCGAGGAACTTGCTGGGAAACATGTGAACTACCCCGCGTTATTGCAGATCTCCCGTGAGCAACACCGTGCGCTTCCATTTACGAAAGTACCACGCGACGTGCAGGGCAGACAACAGACGAGACAGAAACTGGGGGAAAGACGCAGAATGGCTTGACGGAGGGACGACATTCCATATTCCGGGGGCCAGGAAAGCTGCTCCGGACCCGGAGCCCGCGGGCGCGGGGGGCGGCGCGGTGCGCAGGGGGCNCCGGGCGCGGAGAGGCGCGCGGGGAAGGAGGGTTTGGGGTTTGCCGCCCTGGGCTCCTGGCGTGCGGTGTGCTGCCCGTGCTGTGTCGGCGGACAGGCATGGTCGCTGGGCTGGGGGTGAAAATGTCTGGCCGGACCTTGCTCGGTCCGCGCTCAGGGTTTGTGATCCGGTCATGGCAGAAAGCAGCCGGCAGATGAGACCGTGGGTAAGCGGGTGGACCGTAGGGTGACACAAACACGGCTCGGGGTAGCAGTCCAGAGCTGGTGGTGTTTTCGAATCAGTTTGCGAATCTGGACAGTATCTGCTCAACATCTGTTTGCAGCAGACGAGATAAAGTAGCTCCTTGGCACCCTGCAGTTTTGCAAGTGAAAACATAGACTCCGTTTTTGCTGTGCATTAGCTTAAATGAATTTGAGGTCAGCCGAAGCTTAGATGCATTATTCTTATGTTTTCTTATTCTTGAGTCACATCATGACTGGCACTGATGGTTGAGGAATGATATGTCCTTACTCCTAGGAGGAAATATATTTCTTAGAGTGCAAACTTCTCTCAATGTAAAAGAAGTAGTAATAATACACTTCTTTTCAAGCCTTTCCTTCTTGTAGCCAATATTCAGCCTCTCTTTCCTGCAGCAGCTGAACATTCTCGTCCTTTGTTGTCCTGCAGTATTTCTTGCAACAAATGCTCTTCATTAGCATAAATAACGCACTGTTCCACTTTTGGTATTGTGTTAGTCTTTGAATCTTTAAAAACCATAATTTCTCAGAGCTGCTGTATGTGTCTGTGTGTGTAGATGTGAGGAAGCCATGCTTGCATTCAGTTATCCACAGGTCTTAGCTCCTAGATACCCTCTTGGGCTTAGTGGGAACCGAACTCTTCAAGCATTTAGCTGTAACTGTATGGCACTTGGAAGATTGTTTTTTCTCTGAAGTTAAAAGGACTTAGCCTGTTTAACAGGTAATCAGTACTGTTTACCACAGGTGTTACCAGACAAAGGCTTGAGAGGAGTTAAATGGTGTGATCATGAGGCTATTGTATAATCAGGCAGGTTAGCCATGGGCAAGGACCATTCTTCAGCTGCACAGAAGCTAGCAAGGTGTATTTCTAAAGGTGAGGTCTGTCCACAGACTGAAAGCTGCCACAAGCATTCAGGGCTGTTTAAATGGGAGTCTGTGAAAATCTTGAGTCTGGAGGAGTCACAGCCTGTGAAATCTAGCCTGTAAAATCTTCAGCACCTACCCAAACTCATTTGTGATTCAGTGGGATCTGTGTTTCACTTGCTGGTGTGTCCCAGCTTCTAAGTCCTATCTCACTCTTGCTAACTTTGGCCTCTGCTTTTCTGATCAATGATACTAGACGAATTTCTGAATTTGTTACTGAGATGAGAATAGTCATTTTGTTCGAGTTTACTTTGAACAAATGTTACTTCCGTGCCCACTGAGATGTTGATTGCTTTTCTTTAGGCTGTGGGAGAGGAAAAAGGGCAATTAAAGAAAGTCATGATCTGCCTCACATTCATAACTTTTCCTTCCATTTTGCCTTGTATAAGCACTTCTGCTGGCTTTAAGCAGATCTCACTGTGGGCATAAATTTTCTTCAGGAGGCATAATTCCTGAAGGCTTAGGTTTGTAGGTGTTTTGCTGACATGATTATTCGTGCAAATAATTCTAGGGGCTTCCATGCTGGACTGCTTATCTGACTAGTGACAAGAAATATACGACATCTAAGTAGAAACCCACAGAAGCAGATTAACTGGGAGACAAAACCTCAGCAGAGGCATTCAGCTGGCTTTCCTCCTCTCCCTGCAGAGGACAAAGTGGGGCACTCAACCTAACACTACTTGTTGCTCATGCTGTACCCCTGTGTCCTGTCATAAATTCTGCAGGGCTGTCACATGCTTCCCATACTGCAGCTGCAGAAGGGGCAGGAGAGCACTGGCCCACAGCTGGCAGAAGTGGGTTCTGGTGTAAAGGAATAGCAGAATACTTGTTCAAGCACACAAGTCACGCTTGCTGTGCAGCCCAGATGTTTGCATTACAAGTACCCTGTCACCTCTTGCCGTGTGTTTCACTGTCTTCAGGTGCAGATGGAATGGGCAGAAGTTAAGTAGCCCGTGTGTTTGAAGGAGCCAGCTTTGCAGTCCTGGAGGGTAGAGATGGCTCTTTCCTTACACAGCTGAAGATGTGACCAGTTGGCAAGCCAGGGGGTGTGTGTGTGTTTTTGTGTTGTGTGTCGACCTCCAGCAGGGACTTTAACTCTTCTGTCATTTCTTGAGGCTGTCACAAAGCAATATATTGAGACTAGTAATATCTTCTTTGTGTTTCTGCAGGCACAAATTTGTTCTGAAAAAATACGTTTCTACCGACAAAAGTTTGTTTAAATGTACTGAACAGGTTGCCTAAAATCCATTTAATCTAATGAGCAAATAAATTTTATTTTTATAAGCATGTGAAGTGCAGAAGAATTGAAAAGTATTTTTCATACATATTCATCAAGTCAAACTGCTTAAGGTTTTCTTTTAAATGTAAGCAACTTAAAAATGCATTTGTAGACCCGAGTTAAAAATAGTTGACTTGCTGTTTGCCTGCACCAAGGAGTCTATTTTTGTCTTTATTCAGTAGCTTGCACACAGGAATTTCTGGGGGATGTTTCAGGCCTCCTTTGTAGCAATCCAGCCCCTGGATTTGTGTGTTAAATCATTGTGGTTTGGTTAGCAGTCACATTTCTTCCCGATGT
This sequence comes from Platysteira castanea, assembly GCA_013397175.1. NCBI lineage: Eukaryota > Metazoa > Chordata > Aves > Passeriformes > Platysteira > Platysteira castanea. Next base: position 29,168 of record VYXC01006193.1, on the reverse strand, counting down.
ACAGATGTTTCTAATCGTATCGATAGGGAAGGAATAAAAAAGTTTATTCTGACCTCTAAACATGTTTTCAGCTAACTCTTTGAATAGTGACATGATTTCACTGTCACTTTTAAAACTGCACTGAAATTCAGGGGAATGCCCAAACTTGAAACCTCCTTTTAATACATGACTTTCCTTTGTACTTATGGTTGATAGATTTTCCCAGCACTACTGAAAAGAAACCCCATCAATAGTTCATTTTAAATGGTTTTAGCTATAAACATGATTTTGAGGCTGGCTAAGATTGATTAGTGTATCTCTTAAGAATAAAAGATGTGGCACTATCTGGAAATACTGTTTTTAGAGTTCATGTGCATGTTCTGTTGAATTGAGGCTGTATAGAGTGAAGGAATTTATCTTTCATTCCCGTATAAATAGATACCTAAAGCTGTATAAATTCTGTGTTTAGAACATGATATAAGCAGAAATAAATTTTATGTATTTGTATGTGTTCAATGCATATATTTATATGAAAACTGTCCATGTAAAGCAGGGTATATGCAGTGTGGAGGCAGGACTGATACCTCTTCAAGTTACTCTGTTATTTTGTAGTTTCCGAGAGAAACTACATCTGAAACTAATCTGAAAACAACCAACCTCAGTTCAGAATCTCTGAAATTATTTCTTTGTGTTTCTTGGATAGTGCTTCTTGTTGGGATAAGTACACTGCTGGAGGTCTGGACAGTTGATCCTAATGAAGCAGCCTGCCTGGGTGATCCTTTTGGGGTTTCATCTGTGTTGCTACTGTGACAGCTGCTTGAACTGTGGGGGTTTCTCCTTTTTTCCCCTCTTGTTTGCAGGGATTTTGCTGCCTTGCCACTAGCTCTGACAAGTTGGAGGGTGGTGTTTCTACCTGGCTTCTGCAGGCTTAAATTTGCAGCCTTTCCAATCTGCCTGTCAATCATCCTAACAGCCAAATTCTTGAGATGCCAGAGGGCTCCCTTAATGTGAGCACTTACCTTTCTGCTTGTCTGGGGCCCAATCCTGCACCCTTGAAGCAGGTAGGATTTCTGACACTGCCCCTGGTGCTCGTGAGGTCTGTGTTGTGACAGGGACCTTGCATTGCCAGGAGGGTGCAGCTTTCCCCCACCTCCCACACACACCACTGTTTCTATTTGCATGCTAGAAATAACAAGGTTGCATGACCTTCCCGTCTTGGTGCACACACGGACTTCTGAGGTCAGTGTTTTGACAGGAATGACTTGCGTGGGGAAGGTGAGCAGCACTTGCCTCTGTTTTTCCCCTGTGCCGGTCAGGCTGTCCAGGTGCTTCCATGTGTATTGCCAGCAGCAGCAGCAATTGCAGGTGTGGATAGTTTTCGTCCAAAATATAGGATGAAATACATCGGAATATCTGCAATTCAAAATACATCTAAATATGAAATGGGATGAGTTAAGTCTTTGCAGGGAAATGAAAATCAAGAACCATGGAATAAATAATTGTTTTCAGGCAACCTGATAGTCATTTCCTTTGCATGTGTGTATCTATAATTTGTGTAAGGATTTCACTTTTGTGCTTATTAGTAATGTGTTTTGATTGCCTTCTTGTAGCAGGTATAATTATTTATTTGATTGTGAGCATATCTTCTTGTCTGCAAATAGGACAAAAGATTGTGTAATGCTCTGGAATATCATAGGTATGTTGCTGGTCTCAGGCCAAGATCATCTTCAGCAACGAGATACATATCTAAATAGAATGCATTATGGTCATTACCTTAATAAAATGTGAGTCATGCACACCAGCACTTTCATTCTTAAAATACTTCAGTAAACTGGTATATCCGTTTGCCAGTGGATAGAGCACACTGTGGAAGAAAAATCTGTTGCTGTGTGGACAAATAGTCTCCAGCATCTTCCCTGAAGCTCTGTGCTTAATTTAGCAGTTTATGTGTGAGCTCACTAATCAACATTTTAAGCATGCTTGCATGATGTTCATTATCACCAAGTTTTAACTATAACTATATATATATATAACTATGTAACTATGAATGTTCAACTATTGTAAAATCTATTCTGACTTAACAAAGATTTTAAATGAGACTGTTGGCTAAATATATTTGTTTGTTCTGGAGGGCAGACAGAAAACCTGCTTTATAGCAAACTCTGCATGTGATGGTCCTGTAGCTATTGGGAAGAGGTAGCAACTGATACCACAAATTGCTCCAAAACCAGCATTCAAGCTAAGGCTTCTGAGTAGCAATTTATGACTCAGAAAAACTTTCACGTTCTGTCTTGAAAAATATATGCATGGTCTGGGAAAATAAAAGGGAAAGTTGAAACTGTGCGAGCTGTCGGACCATGTCATATGTGTCCATGCAGGAGATCAGCAGGTGAGTCAGAAGGAATTTGGGAAGTATTGCATTTGGGGAATGCTGTGGTACTTCTGTATTTCAAATGGATTTTCTCACTTGCAGGCAGGAAGCAGTCACTACAGGGACATGTAAGGAATACTCAAAAATGTCAGCCTCTGGCAATGACATAAATTCTTGATGAAATAAAAACTTCTAATGTTCAGTGTAATTAGTCCATAAATTTCTATAGATTCTGAAAATAATTTTCTAATACTGATTTTTAAAGACTGTTCAAAAAAGAACATTTAAAAAGCCCCAATCTCTTCATAGTACTGCATCTTCTCTTCATCCTGCTATCAAGTCTATTACAGTAACAGTCAAAATTAATTTATAATCCACCTGCTTTCTGACAAGAACAGTTGTCAGTTTTTTAGCTGATATCTCTATGTACGTGTTTGTACTGTCTTTGTGTGAAAGAACATTTGGGAGCTGAGCAGAGGAAGGGAATCTGATTCTTAACAGGTGAATAGGAACTCAATTAGGTTTTGGTACAGCTGTCCAAAACATTCAGTCTTTCTTTTGAGGGCAGGGTATATACGTGGTGACTGCATTCTTCTTTCTTCTCAGCTTTCATGTTTGCTAGTTCACTGTGCAAGGCTGGTGGAGAACAGTTGATTCTGCTGTACTTCTTCTATACTGAAGTTTGTATAACCATGGAAAATATGTCAACCCCAGACAGCAAATGCATTTTGATTTCTTCCATCAATGAACATCATCTACCATCAAGCACATTTTCACGAATCAGCTGGCAGCTAAAATTCTTCAGTACTGCTTTTTAAAAACAGCATTTATGTTTACAGTGATCTTTTTTTAAAAATTATTTTGAAGTGCAGAGTTTTATGACCAGCTGCTCTCAAGTATTCCTGCTTAAGAATCTAGTACTGCATATTCTGTGAACAAACAATTGGTACAAAATAAAACTTGTGGTTCCTGCAGAGTATCTTACTGGCGTGTGTTGCTTCCTTCATCCTAGAGGTGGGTGGCTTCTTCCATTTTGTGTGTGATGGTGAAGCATCTGCAGTTCCTGCTTCTTTGAGCCTCGTTCTACATTACTATCAGTGTTCCTGAGATGGGGGAGAGCAAGCTGAGTAGAGGAGGGTTGTGCTGTTGAGCAGGCATTGTTTCACAGTGAGCTGAAGAGTTTTATTTCTGCTGCTGGTGGCAGAATAATAGTGGTGTCATATTATTGCTAGTTTTCAACACATGCTTTCCTACAGATGGTGGAGATTAACGCTGCAGTGCCTGTTGTTTGAGCTGCAGTGCTGAAAACAAAAGCTTTGCCACAGCTGCTTCAGCCGCAGCGAGGCGAGGGCCCCCGGGGACCTTTGGCAGAATCTGGTCTCTGTGCATCTCTGGCCAAGAACAGAAGCTCATGAACACAGTTCATTTGTTTATTTATGACAGCTGGTTGTTGTCAGTGGTCCCTTACAGGTCATACATGTTTAAACTTAATCAGAGAGAGCTCCTGCCCTTTTGTTTGTTTTTTACCTAAATGTTTTGCTGAGCACTATACAAGGTAGGGAAGGTTTTAATGTTTTCTATTAGATGCATTGATTGTGTGGTCAGGAACCTCAAGCACCATAAGCAAGTGGATCCTAAACATTTTGGGCTAAATTGCTTCTCTGATACGTTTTTGGAAGTATCCAAAATTCTGATCTATATTAGAGTGTGTTTCTGTACTGAAGTAAGCAGCGAAACTTGCATTGACTTTCCCTGACACAAGAACAGCCCCTGAAGCTATTGTTGTAGTTCAGCCTAAATTGCATTGGAAAGTGGTTTGGGATATTTCAGTGAATATTCTGAAATAATATTTCTCCCTTGACATCTGGTAAATTGCATAGCTGAAAGTTTCAGTAGGTATGTGTACTCACCTTTAGATCAGATGTTTTGGTCCACTTCATGCACATTTCAAAATGCATCCTTATAAAGTGTAGTAATGCTTCAATAGTAATCAAGATAAGATGGAATATTAACAAAATACAATTTTTTTTACTGAAGATGTGAAACCTTTCTATTAACAGTGAACTGAAGATTACAGTGGAAATGAGTACATGGGGGAATGACTGTAGTGGATATTCAAGCCTTTTTGGGATTCATTTTAATATTTAATTTGAATTAAAAACAAAATAAGACACAATGAAATTTATTTAGGGATTATTTTCCAGATTTTTAATAAGGTTGAAGTTGTAAATTATCAGGTGATGAATATTTTTTTGAAAACCACAGTTAGATAAGAAAAGTAATACCCTTACGAGAAGTGATTGGATCTTTTGCTGAAGATTAAGGCACTGGTATCAAGCTGGTAAATACATATTTCAAAAGATCCTGGGGCAAATTTAAGTAGGTATAAATCTTGGCAAAAATACCAACATTTGAGAACAAAGATACATCCTTAACACATAACATAGAAGAAAATAGTAGCTTTTCCAATTATCTTCTCCAAACATTTTTGCTGGAAGCTTCAAGACTGCTGAATGGGTATGGATATCTGGACATTTGAGCCTTTTTAGTTTGTCCATTTTCTTGTCAAGAAGTTGTAGGAGGAAGAGGATGAGTGATTCATAGGTGTCTTTGAAAAGCTATCTGGTTGTTGCTAAAAGAACAAAAATCAGGAGTGGTCTGCAGGTCCACTGGCTGGGCACCATAAAATTGTTGTGAGCCTCTTGACTTTCACGTAATTTGTTGCTACAGCATGTTGTGTGATTCACACGGGTTTCTGGTCAGTAGCTGGTACTGAACTTGTGACATTCTCTTTTCTTCAGCAAGACCTGCTGTGTCATGGAGAACCTTGTGGGAGACACAACTTTCTCCCTGCCCTTCAGTGGCTGTGGATATGCCTTCAACAACACCAGAAACCACATAAAACTAGAAAGAGTATCCAAACACTTCTTTCTTCCCAATGCATAGAAAAGGCATGCAGTGGCTTGATAGATGCTGTGCTTGAGTATCTCTGTTCAGCTGGAGTGAGTTTTTGTCCAGTTGTGGTAAATAAGGGTTTTGTCTCTGGCTTGGAGCCACGTTTTCAATCCTTTAATTTACTTGGGATTTTCTTTTGGCAGGACGGGATGTTCTGCTCTGTCTGTGAAAATGTCTTACTTTATTGACAAGCTATGAAGGTCAAGAGAAACAATCAGGTTTGTATTCAGAGACATCATCAGAAGATGAATAGCAAGGGATCTAAGGGAGTAAAAGTAGTCCATTTACAAATGCAAATCAAATTTAAACCTTCTTCAGGGTTTTGACTATAACTATAACTGGTCATACTTTTAATTTTCAGTTCTCACCTCTTTTCATATATAATTTCTGTTCTAGGAGGCCAATTTTCTACTTGCTTCTGAAAATGTTGTCCAGATGTGGAATAATGTATGATCTCTTTACAGGTGCAGTCAGAATTGATACTTCAGTCCTGCTAGTGATTTGCTGTAGTGATTTTGATCACTAGTGCTTCTGATTAGATCCACTGACTTTGAGACTTAAATACCAATGCAAACTTTTATTTGTGGTCTAATGCTATCTTAACTGCACATCCTTTCCTAACTCTAGGTCCCAGAAAACCTCTCAGCTAAAAAAATCTGCTCTCATCTTTTAATCTCACTGTTACTGGCAGAAGAAGTTTATTCCATACCTCAAAGTAGCCAGTGTTTCTTTAACTAACATTATAAGATAGTTACTTATGGTAGACATTTATACAAGAAAAAAGATAGTGATAAAAACCCTGTACTTTTCTTTAAAACTGCCTCTGTTTGGAGGCATTTACTATTTCTGCATCTCTCAAGAAGTTCAATATTTGCTTTAATAATACAGAATAAATATTGACTATTGTATTGTGGCACTGATTTAATAAATCCCTTTGATATTAGCCTATCTAACTTTTTGGCATTACTTTATACTAAGAAGGCTGTCCTGACCATGGGCCAATTGTAACCACCTTTTGTCACTCTTAATTAAAGTTTACTCTCCTTACAGTATCTCTCAACAAATTAATCTACTGCAATGTCTTAGTGGCAGATGAACTTCAAAATGATGGTGTATCTCCACTACCTTTCAGTTTTGTTTTTTTCAGCATGCCTTTAACTGAAAAGATCGTGTTTCCACAGTTACAGGTACATTTTGGTTTTTTTCAGGCTTTCTTTTTTTTTTCCTTTTTTCACTAGCAAAACACTGAAGCTTAAAACAACTTTTTTTTTCTAATATATATTGCCAAGTGGCAGTTTATTATTCAGAAGTGCTATATAATGTTTAGTAACCTGGCTAGCAGATAATGATAACAATTCGTGTAACACACATAGAACTATGCAGATGGTTGCATGGAAAATGCTTTAGCTTCCCTGTGTTATTTAGCACAGGCAAAACACAGGCAAATGACAAAAATTTTTTTAAATACATTTACTGAAACACTGACATATGGTATAGAAGCAGGAGAAATAGATGTAGAGGTTTTATTTATGCAGAAGGAAAATAGTTATCGATAACTAGAATCTGTGCTAGGCAGGGAGATGTTTGATAACCTTAGTTTCTCTTTGTATATAGGTTATCTGTAGCTCAAGACCAGTATTGCAAATTTTGCATTTGCTTGGTTTTTTTTTTAAGGTTTCGATTTTCAAGGTGATTTTAGAGCTGTTTTTCTGGCATATATTCTAGTTGCCTTTCTTTTATTTTGTGACAGTCTGTTGTTCTTTTATAAATCTGGTATTTTTCTCAAGGAGAATAAAATAGCCTTGTTCTTTTTGCTTTGAGGATAGTGCCTGCCTTAGTGTAATATATTGCATTTCTTTCCTCAAGTGTAGGTCAGATAGGCCTTCTGTTTTAGTAAGCGGAAGTCTTCATTGTCTTGGAAAGTGAATAGTCTGTTTGTCTTCATCCACCCAAGCAAAGACTTTTTCTGAAGTCTTTTTGGTGATGGAGATGCATGTGTTTACTTGTCATTGGAATTTCATTCACTGTTCCCCGTAAGAACATGCTGGGGGGCTAATTTAGGGTGGGGAGCATTAACACGATACTGTCTGTCACTATTACAATGAAATTTGAATCATGGACCTTTGTATCATCAGCCTCAGCTTAAGCCACGATTGCACACAGGGGTAGATTGCTCTGAGTACTTCTAAAAATCTCTTGCAGGTCAGTTTCAGATTCAAAGAAGATTGACCAAAGTGTATCCAGGCAATTTGCACAGAGAGATCACACTAGAAATTATGAGAATCTGGTTTAAAGGTGAACTGTGTGAGTAGTACTTATGTACCTATGCAATCTTTACTCCCTACATGCTGTAAAACAGAAGGTTTGAAATCAAAGTATTTTAGGAATCATGAAATAGGATGCTGGGCTTTGAAGATTCAGACAGTAGCTGTTTATTGATTTGGTGTTCTGAAATAATCATCTGGCAGAAACAATAAAATGCTGGAGACTGCATGGCCTTGAAGTCTTGCTAAGTTGGGTGCAACTAAACAATGTGCATTTTATATAGTCAGATCCAAGTCATAGCTTTTCAAACAAGGACTATACCTTATGACAGAAGAGCAGGATTTGGAATAATGTGGAAACAGCGTCTGTGGAAGGAAATCACAGTTCATGAATACATGCAAAGACTGGAGCCTTCTTTGGTGTAGGAGCTAAAAGGACATTCTTTTGAAAATCTGCTGGTATTTGGGGCTTCTTATTCATAAATATCAGAGTTTCATCTTACACATGTCTATTTTTTTGTGTGTGTGAACACTAGAAAATTAGACAATAGGGAGATTTCAGGGGAGAGCTACAAACCCAACTGAACGACTGGAAACAAGAGTTGCAAGAGGTTCAGTCTACTGTCTCCACAGTGGGCTAAAGATGGTATAATAACTTTCTATTAGAGAAAGATATCACTTGAGGATTTAAAAGTGAGACTTTTTACACTCTCTGATTTTCCCACAAGAATTTTGCATCCTGAGATCTCTGGGACAAGGCCTAGGAGCTATCTGATCTGTGCAGATCTTCACCATCACAGGGAGAAAATTCGTGGGGACAAAACTCTATTAGACTTCAATCTGGCCAGCGCTGTAAATGACAAACAAAAGGGCTTTTAAAAACATTTTAACAACAAAAGGAAGATCAGAGATAACACTGGTCTGTTGCTTGATGAGGTCAGACTCCTCACAAATAGGGACATACACACAGCAGAGATTTTTAATAGCTTTTTTGCCTCTGTCTTCAACACTGATTACGGGCTCTGAGAACCCCAGAGCCTGTGTTGAGAGTGACTAGGGGGAATGATAACCTTCCAACTGACTCTGACTCTGTTCAAGACATGCTGCTCCAGCTGGATGTGCATAAATCTATGGGGCCTGATGGGATTCATCCCAGGACACCACAAGACTTGACCCATGTCATTGCAGGACCTCTCTCCATTATTTTTCAAGCGACTTGGGAGTCTGGAGAGGTCCCAGTTGACTGGAAGCTGCCAACATTGTCCCAGTTTCAAGAAGGGAAAGAAGGAAGACCCTGGTAATTACAGGCCTGTCACTCTCAATTCACTGCCTGGTAAAATTATGGAGAAGGTTATTCTGGGAGTAGTTGGAAAACACTTGAGAAACGACAGAGTCACTGGTCATAGACAGGAAGGGTTCACACCATGAAGTCCTGCTTAACCAGCTTAATTTATTTCTATGACAAGGTCACCCAACTAATTGACCAAGGGAAGCCAGTATATCTGGGACTTGTGGATTTTAGCAAGAAATTTCATACTGGCTCTCACAATGTCCTCCTGGACATAGTGCTTAACACACAGCTAGACAAGTCCATAATATGTTAAGTGAACAACTCACTGATGGGACTGACTCAGAGTTACGTGAGGTCACCAGTGCTATTATACAGGAGTCAAGTTTAGGACCAGTGCTGTTTAATGTTTTTATAATCAGAACACAGAAATCAAATGTACATTTATTTGTCACTGATACTAAACTAAGAGCAGCTATAGCCTCCCTGGAGGGTAGAGTGGCTGTCCACAGAGATCTGGATAGACTAGAGGGCTCGGTAATCACCAACCATATGAAATTTAACAAGAGCAAGTGCTGTATTCTCTACTTGGAATGAAGTAACCTTAGCTGTATGTACAAACCGGAGGATAAGAGGTTGCAAAGCAGCTCTGCAGAAAAATCTGTCTATGTTGATGACAAGTTGAGTCAGCAGTGCCCTGGCAGCCAGGAGGGCCACCCGTGTCCTGGGGGGCATCAGGGACAGCATCGCCAGCCGGGCAAGGGAGGGAATTGTCCTGCTCTGCTCTGCTCTGCTCTGCTCTGCTCTGCTCTGCTCTGCTCTGAGGTAGCCTCACCTCAAGGGCTGTTTTGGGTGTCAGAATATGAGAAGGGCATCGAACTACTGGAGTGTGTCCAGAGGAGAGCGACTAAGATGGTGAAAGATTTCAGGGGCAAAATAATATGAGGAAAAGTTCAAGTCACTTGCTTTCCTCAGCTTGAAGAAGAGAAGGCTGAGGAGTAGCCCCATCACAGTCTACAGCTTCCTCAGTGGGAACAATGGAAGACAAATTGCTGTTCTCTTCTGTCTGGTGACCGGTGGTAGGAAATGAGGAAATGAATGAAGCTGTGTCAGGCAGGTTCAGATTGAACATTTGGAAAAGTTTTGTCACTGAAAGGGTGTTTAATCACTGGAACAGGCTTCCAAGGTAAGTGGTCACAGCACCAAGCCCAGCGGAGTTCAAGGAGTGTCTGAATGATGTCCTTAGTCGTATGATTCAGCTTTAGGTAGTCCCACAAGACTACCAAAAAGAAGCAGGGAGCTGAACTTAAAGATCCTTATGGACCCCTCTAAGCTTGAGATACTCTGTGATTCAACCAGCTATGATCTCAAGAAAAAAGAGAGACATTATGAAATGCTTAGGACATCTATTTGCTCAGATGTAACTCCTGATTTTGTTTCAGCATTGCAAATTTGTCAAGGTGTTCACTTTTTGTTCAGATCTCTTGCCACGACACTTGAGTGACATAAAAGCTCTCTGCAGACCACTTATGAATATCTCTGTAAGGACTAGATTGTCCTCTTTTGCCTTGTCCACAGCTGTAAAGGTTACTGATATTTGTCTCCTGCCATTGTTCTGGTGTTGCTGTCATACTTTTTTGCCATTCATTCTGAAACCCAATGAACTATGGAAGACTTGGGGGGTTGATGTTGTGAGGGTACCAGAGTAAAATTAAGAAAAGTTGAGTTGTTACTATGCTTTGAAACTACAGCTTTTGCAAGAACATTTCACCTGGTGGCCCTTGAAATTCCTTTAGTCTTTTCTCCTGAGCTTTCAAGGTCTTTGGTGGTTTATGGACCTCTTTAAATTATGCATGGTAAGGAGAGTGGTACTTTGGCTTGAGTCATAAGGAAAAACTAAAAAGACACTTTTTTTTTTCCTATCTGCATATCAGGAAACAGTGCTTAAATGCCCTGGAGAACTTAAGCAAATAAGTTATGACAAAAGCTGCCCATCAAATACTTGAAATAGAATGTTAGTGTTCAAGACATGAACTGTCTGGGAAAAGACCCAGGAGCAGCAGCATGGCCCAGCTCAAAGAGCCAGCTATCTGGGGACTCAATGTCTGCCATTGCATTTCTCTGCTCTATGGGTTCCCTCTATTCTCCTGCACAGGTCAGTTACTATCACTTAGAAGAGGAAAACATAAGTGTTGCTTTCATTTGTATTTCTGAAGTGCTTGGCTGTAATGGTAAGGAACATGTATTAACATAAATGTTCTTGTCGAGAAAAAAATCTGAACTAGCCTCTGGCTACACTGTGTCTGGGAAAACACAATAAAGACGCTCTCACACCTGCCAGGTTCAGCAGAAAGGAGGGGAATGACCCTTTTATTTACATATGTCACATTCTTATACAATTCCCAACTCCACAAGGGACTGGAGGACATGTCACTTCCTCCTCAATCCCACTGGAGAAGAAAGGTGCTCATCAAAGTTCTCTTATCACAAAAGGAATGAAAAACAGAAAATACTGTTAAGTAAACATTGGCTATTATTTACATGAAACTGTGTGAGAAAGAATCTGACTCCAAGGTTAAAACAGAAGGCTTTAGCAAAAACCAGGCCAACATCACACTACTTGTGAACTTGCTCTCAGCTTCAAGGGTGACTTCTAACTACACGTTGAACAACCTATCGTGGTGCTGGCAGGATAGCTAAAGTCGCAGGAAGGAATATCCATCTGTAATTGTGAGAATCGGGGAGTCTAGGAGTTAGTGTGTCCTTGTGGTACTGAAATGGCTTCTTAATTTACAGAGTTGTTGGCTAGTTGATCTCAGCCTCTCTTCTCTCACCTCCCTGGTGCAGCTCTCTTGTTTTGCTACACCTCAACCAGCTCCTCTTTTCCTGTTGTGCTGGGGAGCAGCTGGGGAATGGTGTTGCCTGTATTTGAGAAGAAACTGAACTACTAATACTGACGGTTTTCTTTGCTGAATGACTTGATTTTTTTTTGAAACTTGCTGTGGTATCCAAGGGTGAGCGCCTTTGGCAGTCTCAGATGGGTGATAGTTCCATATGACTGAAACTTAGGGTAGAGAAAAGAGTTTAATTACTTTTGGCAGAGGCTTTTAAATCAAAATGGCTTGTGTTCCCACTGAAAATACAAGTGTAAGGGTCTGGTATAAAGAAAAAAACCCAAGGAATACTCTTGATACTTGGAGGAGAAAACCTGGCATGTTGGAATCCCGCACTAAAAGGAACAAAAGCTAGCCACTATCATATTTTGGGAAGAAGTCTCGTGCTTTAATTGTCTTGATGATTAGTTTTACTCAGGGGAGTGAGTCAAAAGCATCCTACTGAATGGAAGAATAATGAAGGAAAGAGAGATTTGGAGAAGAGACTTCCTGCAAATTCCATCCCTTTGCTTTGGTTTGTTAATAGCACCACTGTTACAGTCTTGAAATAAAGCCTTTAGAATCAATATAGAGGAGTCTTTCGAGTTTTTATTCTCCTGACAATGTTACTTTTCTCCTGGTATTGTCTCAGCTCTCTAAATCTGAATTCTTTAACCTTGTCTGTCCAAGGAACATGTTGTGCTTTATAGGCCTTAATAGCACTTAACAACAAAAGAATGGTTTGTAAATAACAGAGCTACTGGATCAGGGCTGCCCCAATCATGCCATGTCCTTTGACCACCAATAATTCTAACAGAGATACACCCACACTGTCAGACTCTCACTTCCCTTGTTTTTGAACATCATCAGCATCTTCTGTGGCACTTTTTCCACTGCAAATGCCTAAGGATGACTAACACATTGCTAGTTTATGTAATTTCCAGGCTGTAACTGTCTTAATATTGTCTCTTAATATGACCTAGTATTCCATCTTGTTTAATTCTTTACATTTCCTCTAATTTGAAATTGGCTTACGATGCAGCAGAATACCATGAACAGCAATAACTAAACCTTTTCCTCAGCATTTGCTACATCCCTGCAGGCATTTTTGTTAACATTTTTTGTTCCGTTTGGAGCCACTTATATTCAGGTTATAATTCATAGCTTGATGTTGGAGGTACAGCCCAGAGACACATCAGTTAATGAAAGACACTCTTCTGGCAAGCAAATCTCCCTGTGTTTTTCAGAAAAGGCTTTGAAGGATACAATAAGGAGGAAGCAAAACTTTTTTTAACCAGTCGCATGTTGTAAGACTGTCCTAAAAATGAGAAATGTCTACATAGAGAAGACAAGTGATTACAGTTTTAGTCAAAAGATTCTTCTGATAGCATGATACAGTTGATTGTTATAGGACCAAAGAAGATTTATTGTGAACTTGGGAGTAATAAACTTCTTTTTCAGCGCCTCAAACAGCAAGCTGTGAATAAAACTGATCTGCAGAGTATGGAGTAATTTTCTATCACATCAGAGTTTGATAACTGTAAAATGCTTGACAAACCTTTGGACTACTGTGAAGATGCAGCACAAGGGAGGAATTTTACAGGCACCTAAACAAACAGCTCTGCTTCACTAGTCTTAAACAGTAACATACTGGGACAAAGACACAATTTTTGCTAATCCTTGCAGAAAAGAAGATGAATGCATAATGATGGCAAAATTATAAAGCATTGCATCCAAATCTGAGCATCTGCCCAAGCCCTGAGCACGCTTGAGAAGCAGGGAGATACCAGGAGGGCCCAGTTTAGCTCTTTTCAGGAAAAGCTGCGTGAACAGATCAGGGCTTTTGCCACCTTGCTTGGTGACGTGTTTCAAGTTGTCCCTGACAGGAGGGATGATGGTCAGTAAGCCTGCCACAGTGACACACCTTGTGTGTCATGTTAAAGACACTGCTCATAAACTTCCTTGGGCAAATGCAGTTTGTCTGTTTGGCACACATCCCAGCCCCAGATGTTCGAAGATTTTGAGTTAGCTCCCAGGAAAAAAAATTCAATTTTCTGACAGTATAGCAACATTTAATTTTTTTGTAACTATCTTCTACTTTTGACCTTCCCCAGACTGTTTTTTGAAGACATTCTCATTAAAAGGAAAACCCAGCTTCTAGTGTAATCCCATAAACATAATGCATTATGTTTATCTGATGCATTAAAGCAGACTAAAATTTGTGGCACTTATAGTAAAACAGAGAGATGTCAAAACTGATTAAGACACTACAAAAAGAGACTCAGAAGGGAAAGGTGAGATTCTTGCTAAGTCTAGGGCATAATTTCTGCTGAAAAAGGCTGCAGGCAGCGTACAGTTGAAAGGAATAGACACCCACAGAGCACAGTCCTATTTCACTCTAGATATTCTAGTCAGTCACTGTAAAGGTTTTTAAGAGAATATTAAGCATGATGACTTAAGGTGGTTTGGTAAGTTGACTGAAGGTTTCCTCACATAAACAAGCAGTGGAAACAGCCCAGCTGTACAGTCTATCTATCCCTTTGTTCCTAAGCAGTGAACTTCCATGTGTTAACTTTCAAGAAGATGTTTTAGCATTTTGATATTTTGTGTTAAAAGCAAACAGAAAAACTGAGGTTCTTACTAAGGCGTTTCAGCAGCATAATTCTTTATCCTTCTTATGGTCTGTGGTTGTAAGAAACACTTTATTGTTTAGAATCATAATGACAGTATTTACAGCAACAACAATGTCTACCTCAATTCTTTTTATACTAGTTGGATGATATTAACTATAATTTGGAAGACTAGGATGTGAGAGTAATCTTTGAAAAGAGAAGGCTGAGTAGCCTCATTAAATTTAATTTTATTTTTTAACCTTACCACATATGTTGTCATTACTATGTGTTTCTGGCATGTCCTCCAAAGTGTCTGTTGGAATGATTCCTGATTTCTGCTTAATAAAAAACCAAGCTAGACTCTATGATGTTTGCTTGTCCTAAGATGCTTCAAAGTTTTGCTTGAGTTGTTTCAAAATTACCACAATATGTTGCTCTGCCAGTTAAAATGTGTGGCCTGTCAGAGCTTATTTTACAAGGCAGTGGCCTCTTTGCTGTGGTCCAGTTAAACACCTGAATACCTGCTCCGTGTTGGCACCTTGGATGCACAAATGTAGCACACATTTAAATGCCCTGTTGAATTGTATCACGATGCTCTGCAGGATCAGGCTCTGATACACAAGGACGTTTTGCACATCACATTAGCATCACACAGAGGGTACACATGCACAGGCAGCTGTGTGAAGATATCAGCTTTGGCTTTGGAAAGACATGTATAAAAATTGACATGTCTGCCTGCAATACCTGAACACCAGTTGTTTATTAGACAGCTGTGATCACTGTTGAGCTGAAAGGGAAACAACGTCTCTGAAGTTGACAGCAAAATTTGCTTAACTCAGCATTTCACCTGAAGTGTCTTAAGCTTTTTACCTTCTCACTGCAAGCTCCATCTTCATTGAGGAATTAGGAAGCAGCTTTTGTGGAACGACTTGGAAACTTCCCCTTGTGCAGCAAAAACTGTGGCTATTTTTTGAGCCAAATAAATAATTCACAGAGAGTAAGTCTTTAAGTGAGTTCATCCTCTTATTTTCTTTTTTTTTTATGTTCCTCACGCTTGCAGTAAGGAGTCTAGCTGCTAATTGAATGAAAGTGAGCCCACCTGAGTTTCAAGTATTGCGTGTTTGCTAGGTAACACTTTGACACTACAGCTGAAGATGTTTGGTACAAGAGACTGCTTTGACTGCTTTGCCTTCACCTAGTTTCTACTGTTTTCCATAGCTGACAAATATTTTTTCTCATTCGCCTGGTTCACAAATATAGCTTCTGTCTCACAATGGCCATATATATTGTCATTTCCAGTGTGAAAATCTGGGTCAGATGTGTCACGTTTACACTGTAGTGAAGGCCTTGCCTCACAGCCCCTGATGAATACCAGCTATTAAAGTCCTACTGAAAATCACTTTTGATCAATCTGCAAAGTCAAATATATCTATGCAAATTTATTTGTACTCTGTGTCTGTTTCCATGAAATATTTACAAGACTTTGAAATTCACTCTCTGTAAGTATTAGCAGCAGTAATCAAATCATTCCAATATTCAGGGAAAGCCACCCCAAAAGGGAAGCAAGTATTTTTTGAAGTAATTCCAGTTCATTTGGTGAAAGACTCAAGACAAAAGGCATCTGTTTGATTTGCACCTTCTCAGTTTCTCAGTCTGACAGAATGTTTCCTACACAGGGTTTGAGAGGTTGTAACCAAAGTAGGAAACACACCAGATAAATTCACAGGTTCCTCACCTGCTAGGGCTATTTTTTCTGCACTTCCTGTAGTCTCAGCATTTTTCTGCCACAAAGTTCTCCAGCTGACAAGAGAACTTAAACTGACAATAAATGAAGAATGGAGGTAATTGTTGCCTGCTGCTTCCAAAGTGCAAAGTGGAAAGAAGTTATCATACAAGCAACTCTGTGATAGCAAAGACTGTTGTTTCCCGTGTTTGGCAGGACCCTAAGGGGAAAGGAGCCTTGCTTTACTCTTATTAATCATGTGACAACTAGGTGACTGCTGACTTGAAATATACTTTCCCTCCCAGACCTCTCTGGATAGTAATATGAATGCTGCACACCTACCCACTGTTCCTGCCATAAGGTCAAAGTTGGATTAATAGCTTCTCTACAGCTGATGAAGTGTCACTATCCAGTTGTTTTCCTGGAAGCACCAAAGCTCAGTCCTGACTGATTACTACTCTAACCTCTTTCCCATCTTTAAACATAGCCTGCTGCTTCTCAAAGCTCCGTATGGCTGAGTGGAGATGACACTGATGGACTGGACTTTGTGCTGAGCAGGAAAGCTGTCTGAGTGAAGTCTCAAGCAAGGAAAACAAAAGCCATTGTTGCAATTTGGCAGTTCCTGCTAGAAAAAGCAGTGGAATGGAGCGGTACATGCAAAGGGTATTTAAAATAATTGTACAACTTGCCTCTGCACCCTCAGCTAAGGAAAGAGGTGGTTGAATGAAGAGCTCAGTGGGGATGCCTAGGAAGAGTTTGGCTTTCCTCACTGCCTCCTCATAGAGGGCCAAGAAGTGCCTCTAGTTGTTACCAGGGACACAAATCAAACTGTACCTGAAATAGCTCCTAGATGGTGAGTCACAGGTAACTGTGCCAGGACAGGACTTTGGTCTGACTCTTCCTAAAGTGGTTAATCTCTCATTCCTCGTAGCCCCTCCCTGTGCCTTGTGAGCTTTGAGGAAGACAGGGAGAGGGACAGGCTCATATCCATGGTCCTACCTGGACACAAGGAATTGGGACTGGTGGAAGTGTGCCTCTGAGGCCTGGAGAGGGTTCTTCATGATAGCTCCAACACCTATCTCCAAAGGCAGGGTTGTATTTGGTCTGCTGCAGAGTGTGAAGCAGATAGACCCAGGTACCTGAGAAGAGTTAGTCTCTCCTGGCCTTGGTTACACATAATGAACCTTCTCCAAGGAGAGTGGGTCTCACCCACTTTTCAATTTTTATTTAGTCTTTGCATCCACCAGGGCCACGTTCTTTAGAAAGGGGAAAAAAGCAAAGTGTCATGTCTTCAATAAAATGAGTGATAGGAAGCTACTGCATGTATAGGAAGCTCCTGCTGTTGCACAGCCTAGGCATTGCTGCTTTAGCATTCACTGGCAAGAACACTTATTCCCTGCAGTCATCCCTCACTTGTTCTTTTCTTGACAGCAGATGGGAAGCAAGATAAGAAGACACCCTGAAAAAGAGTAATTACATCCTTATCTTTGCTTAATCTTGATTTTTCTGCACCTTCTTTCATAAGAGTTGATTAGTTGTGCTGTGTCAAGCAGATGCTTTAAAGAAATCTATTTATGGGGGCACTCTGTTTGCAGCTGGAAGTGGTTTACAATGGCAAATAAAAGGACTTTCTCCACTGAGATGTGCAGACCGGCCCAAGGTCATGCTGGTCAGGCAGAAGACATTCTGTTAGTGAGCAAGATCCGTGTGCTAGCACAGCCAGGCCCTCAGGATCACAGAATGGCTGAGGCTGGAAGGGACGTCTGAAGGTCATAGGATCCAATCCCCCACTTCAAGCAAGCCCACCTAGAGCCAATTGCCCAGGAATATGTCCAGACAGCTTTCAGGTATCTTCAAGGATGGACACCCTACAACCTCCCTGGGCAACCTGTGCCAGCTGCGGTAAGTATGAGCACAAGAACTTTGATGTACCAGCATGAGCAAAACAATTTGATGTCTCTGTTTTGGTGAAAGAAAAGTTGAAAGAATTATCTTCTGTGATAGGGAGAGGTAGTTCCAGATAGGTTTGGCTGAGAAAAGGTGGCTTCTCTGTATAGTCCAGTCCAAAACACCTGCACCAAGATTCCTTTGATTTCTGTAAACTACAGACTAGTGGGTGCATAGAACTTGCATCTTCAAGTGTATTTTCTTTGCCACCTCCCAGGGATGCATATTTAGTTTGCATGTAATTTTGGTGTGGTGATCTCAGAGTAGTATAAAGGATATGTGTCATACTTTAGAAGGTAAGGGCTCAGGCTTTATGACTATAGTACGCAAACCTTCCCAAATTAGGCAAGAATCTGAGGAAATGAGCGAAATGCATGAGAGATTATTTGCAGAAATAATTTGCAGTTTATTTGCAGAAATGCCAGCCAGTCTCCTTCTTAGCAGAACTGATACTGCCTGGTGCAGGACAATAGCAAAAAGAAGTCCTGCAAGTCCTGCACAAGGCAAATTTGCAAAACCCTGAAGCACAGCATCAGCTTTGAACAAGCAAATCCTGCAGCATCCTGCACCGTTTCCAGAAATTAGGATTATAATATCAGGGGGGACATATAACAGACCCACGTGTGCATCCTGTACAGACTGACACAGATCTGCTGTTCATAGAGGTCACCAAAAGCAATTTCCTCGTGATTTCTAATTTAAAGATACAGTCTCTGCATTAGTGAATAATGAGAAGGAAATGACCCATCACCGTGTGTCCATTCGGTCTCTGCTTCCCACCTGGCCACTTTTTAGCACAAAATATGGTGAAATTTCTCATGCATACCATGGCCAGATGTGCTTGACCTGAGCTGTGAGAGTATTGGAAACTGAACTAATTTTTTCTGCTAGCATGGTAGTTAATAGCAGACTTATATGAGGACTCAAAACACCCCTGAATTTGAACATTTTGGTGAAATACAGGCTGACTTTAATTTTTGTCAAATACTGATAGCAGAAATACCCATTACTTTTTTCAAATACTGAGACCAGGTCCATAATTTGCCTTTAGGTTTTAAGCATTTTAGAAACTGAAGAGGCTCAGATCTTCATTTTGTTTGAATACTAGCTCTAACTGCAGTAGTTCCCTTCAGAAAGCACCAGAAACAAAATTAATAATGATAAACAGGTCTCTTGGTGAATAGTAATAAGAGGATGCCACTTTTTTTCCAGATCTGTTTGGAAAAATAGCATACTATGTAATACCATAAGTAAACAGCCTAAATTCTTCATTTTTTAATCAACCAGAGACCTACTGTTTCATGAAAAAAAAACCCCAAAACTCAGCTTTGCTTTGCTGAGGAATGTCTATTATGCATACCACATATTAGAATAGTTCAAAGTTCAGTGGGGCCGGCTGCTTGTTAGAGAATGAAGGGCAAGCTGAGATATTTTTGACTCTACATGGGAATGCAAAGATGCCTGCAAGAGCATCTTTTTGATATTGCTGCAAACACAAAAGTCTCTTCTTTATCTGTGAAGCAGAGTTCTGGAAAGGCATGCCTTCTATGTGTCAATAAAGATATCTATTTTCCCCCATTATTCTGCTGTTGAAGAACATAGGGGAAATCAAGAAGGGTGCATGTTGTAATGACAAAGTAGCCATGCAGGCTCCTCTTTTTGTTACTGATGGCAGCAGCGGCAGCAGAAAGAAAAGTTATTACCTTTTCTGAAAAGACCAGATTTGTTATAGCAGCATCCTATTACACCAGAAAACCTCTCGTCCTAAATTGCTTTGCTTAGCTAGGCAAAGGCAGAAATTGGTTTAAAAGGAAAGGGAGTGAGAGAGATACGGCTCCTCATTTTTTTATGCCACACAGATTTTGTATAAAGACACAGATAATGAGGCTGGCTGACATTTATGCCACTGGCAGCAAGTGCTTAGATGAGTGGGGCAGTTAGCACCCTGCAAGGACAAGCCCTGCTCTTATACATCATACCTGGGCTCCGACCAAAGCCGTCTGAGTACACACTGCTTCCTCACAAATGGCATGTTATTTCCCAGTCATACCATTTGGCAGCCTAGCTGGGCTGTCTTCTGTGTGCACTGACAGCTAATATGGCAAGAAGCAGCTCTCAGAGAGTAGCAGGAGTCAAGCTTGTGTAGCCTGAGAAATGTCCTCCCCATCCCCTGGGGGAGAGACTGATGCCCCTGGCACCCGTGTCTGACACACTGGCAATTCCTTGCAGAAATGTAGAGAAGGTGGTGTGCTGCTGTGAAGAAGGCACTGACATTGAAGTGATAACTCATGTTTCATGCTCAGAGGCTGTTTCCTGTGTAAGGGGGCTTGAACACACACTGAAGAAAAAAAATACTTCAGAGGACTGTAGTAATGCAATGCCCTTTCTTGTGAGCTGTGCAGGATAATAATATTTTTTCATTTCCACAGTCTCCATAGCTCTCAGTCATAACTCTCTGATGTTACTGCAAAGTAAGAAAAAGAAAGGATGGGTATAATTTCTTTTTTCATTCACTTCCTACTTAAGCTTCCAAAATTGAGGTGTTTTCTATAATCTCTTTCTTAGTGTGATGGCCTTTTGAAACACTGTTAGAAAACAATACAGGCTTTTTGTGTGTTTTCTTGTCTAAATAATGCAAGTTCATACTGGGACCACTGCTGTTTAACATCTTTGTCAGCAGCACTGACAGTGGGATCAAGAGCACCCCCAGCAAGTTTGCCATTGACACCAAGCTGTGTGGTCCAGCCAGCAGATGTGCACTTGCAGTCCACAAGGCCAATTGTATCCTGGGCTGCATCCAAAGCAGCGTGGGCAGCAGGGCCAGGGAGGGGATTCTGCCCCTCTGCTCTGCTCTGGTGAGAGCCCACCTGGAACTCTGCATCCAGCGCTGGGGTTATCAACGTAAGAAAGATATGGACCTGTAGAAGTGAGTCCAGAGGAGGTCATGAAGATGAGAAGAAGGGTGGAGAATGTCTCCAGTGAGAGAAGACTGAGAGTTGCAGCTGGTCTGCCTAGAGAAGGTCCCAGGGAGACTTTATAGGAGCCTTCCAGTACACAGAGGGGCAACAAGAGAGCTGTAGAGGGTCTCTTTACAAGGTCATGTAGTGATAGATAAAGGGAGAGCAGCCTTAAGCTGAAGGAGGGTGGATTTAGGTCAGCTATTAGGAGGAAATTCTTTACTGTGAGGGTGGTGAGGCACTGGCACAGGTTGTCCAGAGAAGCTGTGGCTGCCCCATCCCTGGAAGTGTTTAAGGCCACTTGAATAGGCCTTTGTGCCATCTGCTCTAGTGCAGAGTTTGCCAGCCCATGGGAGGGGGATTGGAACCAGATGACCTTCAGAGTCCCTTACAACTCAAACCATTCTATGAATCTATGATTTGGATGCCTCAGTTACGTATGTTTTCTACTACATGGTGATGAAACAGTTCCTAAGCAAAATCTAGAAGTTCAAGAGTAGGTGACATAGAACATCCCACTGATGGCACTATTTTTATTCACAGTTTTCATCCATGTTCACCATACTGCCTCTGCATCTCCCAAACAAGATTTCATTCGCATTGCATTAGGTCTTTAAAGATACACAGTATCTGCCAGTACAGAAATCGTGGTCAAAGTAGAGAGGAAAAGCTGTTGAAAATGAGGGAAAACTCATTTAACTATCCATAAAGACAGAACCAGGAGCAGAAGATGCTATCTCATCTTCTGAATTTGACGCAAGGTCCATAATTTCTCACTGTATACGTTTCTAAAGAGTTACATATTAATTATCATATCCTCCCATGTTTTGGAGCTCAGAATGTCACTTACATAAATTCTGCCTGGGAGGTACGTATTGCTTAATAGCTGAATTAATTTTTAATCTCCCTTTGAAGAATATTAATGCTTTATTTTCTGTGCTTCTTCTCAAAAGCAGCATTCCAGTGAAATATCTCAAAGAAGAAAGCACTGGGAATACTTACCTTTGAAAGCAACATCTTATCATCGTTTATTGGAACTGTCAAGCTTTTCCACAAGGCTCATACTTCTTTCCCTGACTGCTTTATTGATGCTGGTGTCACTCAGTATTTATAGGAAGACTAATTTCTCAGCATTGCAGTACCTGCCTGAACTTTCTGAACCTGAGCCTGTTACACCATGATATTCTTTGCACTGCTGAATATGAATCACAGTCTTTCCAGAACCTGTGAAAATATTTGAGTATCTGTTTAAGGATTAAGGGAAAACAGTTCTATCAAAAGTAGAAAATGAAGAATGAAATCTAGTTTTTCAATAACGTTGTATAGATTCAAAAGTCCTCTGGTTTCTTTTTGAAATTCTTGGAAGTTTTTGCTATCTATTTGCTATCTGTCTTGAAAACACAGCCACTTCACTAGTTCCAAAGGTTGTTCACACATGTGAGTGGGCTGAATTAAAGCTAGTGGGCATACTTCATTCTTTTGTTACTTTGCGTCTGAGTGCTTGACTTTGCAGGCTTAATGTTCTTTAAATGTAGGAGGATGATGGGTGAAACTTAGTGGCATACTTGCACTATCTATGATCCTTAAACTGGGGTCCTGTTCCCTTGATCCAGAGGTGCTGTATATAATTCAGTTGATGTTTTTTCTGGAGCAGATATAATATAAAAAAAGCACTATTCCATTTCCAGCACTACTTCTTCTATATTTGCCTTGGCGACACAGCAAAAGGAGGCTGCTTTGGCCAAAACCAGGCATTTTTAAAAGGAAAACTTAGTTGATGTTATCTTGTATTGTGGAACAGTCACAAATCAAATCAAGCTTGCAGAAATAATTTATACTTCAGGTAGAAAATGCTGACCTGAATCCTACAGCTGGCTCTCCCAAACAAAAGTGTAGTTGCTATAAGACCAAAATAGGAGAATAATTCTAGCACATTGTTGAAAGCCCATGTTGTGTGTGCCTCAGACTTACTGGCAGTTGTGCACTTTGAGAAGAATGGGAAGAAACAGTGCTCCTTATGAGTTTTTACTGGGTAACCTCACTTGTGGCAGGAATGGCTTGCTGTTTTCACAGGTCTGCCTGTTTCTTATGACTGGTCTGCATGCTGCTAAGGTCATGGCTTCCAGAGCTGAACAGCTGCTGGTTAGACAGCTGGAAAAAAAGCCTCAGGAGACCAAGATTAGGAGTAGTTCTGCTACAAGTCAGAGCCTGGTTAGTGATACAGCTAGCAAAAAAAGAAAAAAAAAAGCCAGTTTCCTCTCAAGCTGGAAATCAGTGCATTCTGGAGATGATGTTGTTTGTCACATTTAATGAGTTAGTGAAGGAAAGAGCCTCTGTGCAAACTCTGCTGAGGACTTTCACCATTTGTGACCATTAATAATCCAAAGGAATCTGAGAAAATCTGGGTTGCCATAAAGACATGGGTTGCCTTAGAAAGTATAACATGTGCTGTGAATTGCCTCATTCCTTAAATATATGGATAAGGCTGGCCTTGAACAGCCTTCTGGAGAAAGTGGCACGGGCATCTGGTTGAAGGTACTTCCCCATCATGCTGTTGAAACTTAAATGAGAACTCTTCAGTGCCTCATAGTTTCAAGATGGACATGAAAGAAAATGTTGCCTAACCATATACAGGATACAGGTGGTCCACCCCTTTCTGAAGTGACATGCCACTTGATGCCTGGCACAAAAAAATGAAGGTGATGCATAGAGTTATTTGCCTTCAGAGTAAGAGCGAAGCTGATGAACCAGATAGCACCTAAAAGAGGAGGTGTTTAAAGGTATAATTATTTAATTCTGATAATGAAGCAGTATCTGACTTTGGTCACATATTAATGCATTCATATCAAAGTCACTTCAGGGGCCTGCCTGCCTAAGTAGAAGCTTCTGAGACTAATATTTTAAACTAGGAAAGTTTCGAAAACTGTGCAAACCTTTTGTACCCAACATCAAAATATAGAACCTTGAGGAGGAGATAACATTAATGGCTGTAAATGTAGATCAGAAAAAAGAAAATAGAACTTCATGATAATCATGAAAACAGAAAATTCATTCCTTGGTCATAATCAGGTCAAATGCTATCCCTGGAATTAAAAAATGACATACATGTTTTATGAGTACTAATAATATTTTGATTGTGTGAGCTAAAACAAAGATAACAATCTCCTGCTTCATGTGATGGCTAAGGGCAGACCTGCACTTCCCATGCGTGGTGGTAAAGAACAGACATCTGTGCTGTGGGATCTCTCTTTACTGACTGTTATGAGTGACATTTATAGACAAAGTTGTCTTTTCACTGGCTAATTGTCCCACTTCTATCCTGATCCCTCTGAGTGAGCAGAAGATTGACTGCAAGGTGACTACTAGTGTAATGGGAACATGGATTTCTAAGCTCCTGTACACAGCACTCTTGTTGCAGGCATCCTTCTTGTACTACAGTTAGTCGATATGACCCCTGTTCCCTCATCTGTAAATAACACCAACAACCTAGCTGTTTCAACACAGAGGTTAGTATTTCCGTTTTGCAAAGTTATTCTCATTTATGATCATAGAATCATAGAAGGATTTGGGTTGAAAGGGATCTTTAAAGGTCGTTTAGTCCAAACCGCCTGCATTGAGCAGGGACATCTTCAACTAGATCAGGTTGCTCAGAGCCCAGACCAACCTGAACTTGAATATTTCCAGGGATGGAGCATCTACCACCTCTGGGTAACCTGTTCCAGTGTTTAGAGAATCACTGAATTATTTAGGTTGGAAAAGACCTATAAAATCATTGAGTCCAACCTTTAGCTGGTCACCACCTTGTCAGCGAGACCAGAGCACTAAGTGCTATGTCCACTTGTTTCTTGAACACCTCCAGGGATGCTAACTTTACCACCTTCTTGGGAAGACCATTCCAGTGCTTGCCAACCCCTTCCATGAAGAAATTCTTCCTGATGTCCCGCCTGAACCCCGCCTGGTGCAGCTTGAGGCTGTGTCCTTTCATCCTGTCCCTGGTTTCCTGGGAGAAGAGGCTGAACCCTGCCTTGCTGCTAAACCTTTCACCAGTTCCACTGCCCTTCTCTGAACAAGCTCCAGCACCTCAATGTCCTTCTTGTACTGAGGGGCCCAGAACTGCAGGCAGAACTTGAGGTGTGGCCTCACCAGTGCCAAGCACAGAGGGACAGTCACTGCCCTGGTCCTGCTGGCCACGCTGTTGCTCATACAGCCAGGATGCCACTGGCCTTCTTGGCCACCTGGGCAGTTGATGGCTCATGTTCAGCCACTGTTGACTAACACTCCCAGGTCTTTTTCCACTGGGCAGCTTTCCAGTCACTCTCATGGTAAAAATTTCTATCCACTCTTTGGATTAAAACAATTACCCCTTTGTCCTATTTCTGCAGACCTTACTAAAAAGTGTGACTCCATCTTATAAGCCCACTTTAGGTACCAGAAGGCTACAATAATGCCTGCCTGTAGCCTTTGAGTCTGAAAAACTCCAACTTTCTTAGTCTTTCTTCGTAGGAGAGGTGCTTCATCCTGCTGATCATTTCTGTAGCTCTCTTCTGGACCTGTTCCAGCAGCTCCATGACTTTCCTGTGCTGGAGACCCCAGAGCTAGATCCTGTACTCGTCCTGGGGTCTCACTAGAGCACAGAGGCAGAGGCTGGTCACACTTGTTTGGATGCAGCCCAGGACACGTTTGGCTCTCTGGGCTGGGAGTGCTCATGGCTGGGTCATGTCCAGCCTCTCACCCACCAGCACCCCCAAATCCTTCTCACAGGGCTGCTCTCCATCTGCTCATCCCCCAGGCTGTGCTGATGCTGGGGGTTGCTGTAGCCCAGATGCAATGCCTTGCACTTGGTCTCATTGAACGTCATGAGGTTCACGTGGGCCCACCTCAGGACTTGTCCAGGTCCTCCCTCTGTATGCCATCCCTCCCCTCCGGCACGTCAAGTGCAACACTCAGCTCTGGTGTTAGCAAATGTGCTGAAGGTGCACTAGGTAATGTCTATTTCTATGGTGACTGGCTGAGAAACGTTAATTTTTATGTCTCCAGTTATGGAATGGGATTCTTTCACTTCCCATTCTTCTCCCAGCTCTTTTTTCTCTGTAGAGTAAAGGTGCCCTTTACTGAACCCTATCCATGGGATGATAGAAATTTAGAGAATGGGTCTGAATAACAGAGTGAGACTGCATGCTAGAACTGCTGTTGCATCCTGATTGTATACTGATCTCATCCCACAGCAGAAGATTGCCTTGCAGGTGCAAAAATAGTTTTCAGTCTGGATGAGAGAACCAGAACAGCCCTCTCTGGGTGTGTGTTACAGCACATGTTAGATGCATGCCAATTTCTAGGCAGCTTTTCTGCTATAGCTTTTCAGCAGAGCAATATTTTTCCTGCCTACAAGCATAATCTGGGTAATGCTAAGGCAAAGCATATTCTTCTTCATGCCCTCATTTATTCAGAAAAGGCCACACTGATTCCAGCTTGAAGGTCTGTTAAAAACAACAGAGAGATCTTCAGGCTGCCCTGATGTGTGCATGCTGTCATCAGCAGACAAAAGCATAGAAAGGAATGCTGTGGCCTGCATGTCCTACATTTGATCTGGACTGCCTGGCCGGAGCAGTGGGATGTTCATTTGAACAGCATTGGCTGGGAACATACTGCAGAATGTCTCTTTCCTTCTGCATGTCTTCCCAAGCAACTGTGGACTCGAAATTGGGTCAGACAGTCTTACATGAATCATCCGGAGCGGAACATAACATCTACTTCTTTTGAGGGTGTACTAGTTCTGACGTGCTTCATAGCTAGATCCTTTGTTCAGGTGTATAGTGGAGGGCTGAAACTTGCAGGTGTTTATTGGGAGAGAGGCTGAAGGGCTACTGCTGAGCCACTACTGAGCTCTTCTGCCTGTCAGGAGAGTTTTTGTAATACGCTATTTGACATTTGCAACTCACCTATCTCATTGCAAACTTGAAAATAAGAAAAACTGCCAGAACTTTCTGGCTGGTGTTGTGTAAATGTTAGTGACTGGAGGTTCTATTTGAGTATTTGCTCTCTTTAAAAAGCAAATTTTAAGACACATTTCCTTTATCCATCTCTCAGCTTATTATGTGATCTTCTCTTCCACTTTCACTTGTAACAGTTCCAAGCATCTTTTTTTTTTTCGTAAGATCACAAGCTCAAATACTCGTACATTTGTTTCCTTAGGACTTCAGCATACCTACCTGCCTATTGAAACTATTATTTTTAATGACTTTTAGAGAATATCTGCAATTGTAACCAAATAGATAATAGAATCATGGAATTGTAGAATGACTTGAGTTGAAAGGGACCTTAAAGAAAATCTAGTTCCAATGCACCTGCCATGGACAGGGACACCTTCCACTCGACCAGGTTGTTCAGCGCTTCATCCAACAATTCCAGGGACAGGGCATCCACAACTTTGGGAAACCTGTGCCAGTGCCTCATCACCCTCACAGTAAAGAATTTCTTCCTAATATCTAGTCTAAATCTACCCTCCTTCATCTTAAGGCCATTCACGCTTGTCCTATCACTACATGTCCTTGTGAAAAGTCCCTCTCCATCCCTCTTGTAGCCCCCTTTGGTACTGAAAGGCCTTTGCAAGGTCTCCCCACAGCCTTCTCTTCTCTGGGCTGAACAGCTCCAACTCTTCCTAGCCTATCTTCATAGTAGAGGTGCTCCAGCCCTCTTCTCAGTTCGTGTCTCTCCTCTGAACTCGTTCCAACAGGT
Source organism: Platysteira castanea (assembly GCA_013397175.1). Lineage (NCBI taxonomy): Eukaryota > Metazoa > Chordata > Aves > Passeriformes > Platysteira > Platysteira castanea. Next base: position 1,464 of record VYXC01006193.1, on the reverse strand, counting down.
CAACATCTTTTCTATGTTGGGAGCCCTAGAGTTGGATGCAGCACACCAGGCTGGGGCTCACGAGTTGATAGCAGGAATCACCTTCCTCAGCTCCTGGCGATGCTGCCTTTGATGCAGCCGGGGACGTGATTGGCCTCCAGCTTCTCACCTCAAGCAGCCCCAAGTCCTTGTCTTCATGATCCATTCTCCACTGTCATGGGTTAACCCCAGCCTGAAGTTTTTAGTTTAAAAACTTCAGCAGTCCATCCTAAAGTTACTGCTGCTTTGTGTTTTGCTGCTGCTAATAAGCGCGGGGGGCCACCCCTCCTCCTCCTGTTTGTCAAGTTTCTTTAAAGGAGAATGGAGCTAAAAAAGTAAACTGTTGCTGAGAGCTGCGGTCACTTCCTCCAAAACTTATTCAAGCCAATCAATCAATTAATTCAAATATTAACAGCTTATGAAACCACTCTAAAATAGTTAACGTCTTGTGAATGCCATTTTTTGAAGGACAAACAGGCAGGAGTGGCTCTCTTGCTATTCCGGCCTAAACACAAGTAACGTGGGGCCCGGCCGCTGGGCCCTGCAGGCCAGGGCCGGGCCCAGCCCGGGGCCCGGGCCCCTCGGCCAGCAGGGCTGGGCCCCGGCCGCGGCTCCGTGCAACTCCCCCTCTGCTCCGGCCTTTGAGATGTAACTCCACACCAGTTTTGGCCGCCGCTGGCAAAAGAAATGGGCAGCAACTTGCGGGGGAGGCTGAGCCAACCTGCGGCACAGCC
>VYXC01006191.1:41642-56638 GCA_013397175.1 Platysteira castanea | reverse complement strand
CTGCCCGCCGGGGCTGCCGCTCCAGCCTGGTCCCGTCCAGGCAGCCCCTTCCGAGCCCGTCTCGCTGCTGGGTTCCCCCGGGGCAGGACGGAGCTGCCGGGAAGGTTGTGCAAGAGCCGGGCTGGCGAGTGCCAGCTTGCTCAAGAGGAGGCCGCCGTGGGGTGGTGGAAGTGTCCCTGCTCCGGGGGAAGGGGGGCACCAGACCTCTCATTTGAGCCCCCTCTGTGGGGGCAGCGCTGCAGGCAGGGACAGGGGTGGAGCACCCGGACCATCCCAGCTGGTCACTGCTTCTCCAAGGGCTCATCCCAGGGCTGCGGGTCCCTGGGGAGCTCAAAGCTTCCCAGGCCAGGCTGCTCGTCCCTGTGAGAGCAAGGAAAAAAATCACCTGAGCCAGAGCAGTGTCTTTCCCGGCCCCTCGCTTTTTTAGGGACATTTTCCCTTGAAGGAGTGGCCCAGCTCCTGCTTTTCCGTGGATTTCCACTGCTGCTCCCGTGCCCCGCTGAACGCTCCAGGCACGGAGCAGCTCTGTGCCCCACAGCCAGCCCGGGGGGCACCTCAGGAGGGATTTGGGGGCTCCTGGAGCACAAAACCCTTTCCTGGCCCCAGAGCAGGAAGCACAAAGGGCCGGGCAGGGAGCGAGGCTGGGGGAAGNGGGAAGGGGCTGAGTGCGAGCTCCCTCCCTCCCGCCCCAGCTCCTGGACGCCGTTCAAGCAGCAGGGACGTGTGACCGGCCCCGAGCCGCTGCCGCAGCCCGGGACGTGCCCTTGGGGTGCCCCTCGGCCGGGGGCCAGAGGGCACATGATGGGTCAGCGGGGCCAGGATGGCTGCCCGAGGCACGGGGCTGGACAGGATGGGGCAGGAGAGGTCAGCCGTGGGGTGTGGGCAGTTGTGGGGCACCCAGGATTGCATGGGATCAGGGAATGGGTTGGGTTGGGTGGTTAAAGCCCACCCAGTGCCACCCCTGCCATGGCAGGGACACCTCCCACTGTCCCAGGCTGCTCCCAGCCCCAATGTCCAGCCTGGCCTTGGGCACTGCCAGGGATCCAGGGGCAGCCACAGCTGCTCTGGCAATTCCAGCCCAGCCCCTCCCCACCCTCCCAGCCAACAATTCCTGCCCAAGATCCCATCCAGCCCTGCCCTCTGGCTGTGGGTTCCAGGCCTGTGGGGCACCCAAACCCTGCGGGTACCCAAAATTTGGACACTTCAGCAGTGAGGGAACCCAGCTCTGAGGAGAATTTGGATCTGAGGGAGCACCCAGAGCCTTGTAGGGACCTGGGGCTGGGGGACACCTGAGCTTGGGACAGCCCCAAGCCACGGGGACACCCGAGGGGCTGGGCGGGGGGCACAGGGCAGGACGGGGACAGGCGGGCAGTGCCAGTGCCTGTCCCAGTGCCTGTCCCGGCACAACCCTGTCCTGTCCTGGCCGTGGCCGGCGCTGTCACAGCAACCTTGGCACGGGCCGGGCTCTCGGAGCTGCGTCAGCAGCGGCGCTGAGCAAACAGCAGCGCGGCGAGCAGGGGCGCGTTCGCTGCATCAGCCCTTCCAAAAACCCTCGCCGGGCCCTGCGGGGCAGCGAAGTTTCGCTTCCAAGCCCCGATCCCTGCCCCGCCTCTCCGGGCCCGGCGAGCCGCGCTTGGGAGCGGCCGGGGCAGGTCCCGCTGGCCCCGGGCACGCAGGGCGGGGTGACCGTGCCGGTGGCACTGCGGGGTCACAGGGGCACAGCCGAGGCCGTGACCCAGCGCACGATCCGGGCTGGGCTGACCCGCTGACCCAGCCAGGCGGGGATGGTGCCAGGTGGGCATCCCCACAGTGGCACCCGCAGGGCGATCCCGAGCTCTGCGGGGATCCAGGGTCCCCTCTGAGGGATAAAACCCCCCCAGAGCCCGGAAAGCCCGGGGAGGAGGGTAACTGCGGGTCTCCATCCCTCCCTGCAGTCCGTGGTCAAGCTGGATGGAAGCAAACTCGTCCACGTGCAGAAGTGGGATGGGAAGGAGACATCGCTGGTCCGGGAGCTGAAGGATGGGAAGTTAATTCTGGTAAGGAAATGGTTTTATCCGGAGGTCCCCTCAGAACCTCAGGGATGGTTCGAAGTGAGAAGAGCTCGGGCCGGGGGCTGGGCAAGGCAGCACCAACCCCCCCAACCCTCTGCCCCCAGACTCTCACCATGGGCAACGTGGTCTGCACCCGCACCTACGAGAAGGCGACATAGACGCTGTCCCAGGTCCCCTGCCTGTCACCCGGTGCCACATCGTCCCCACCTCCTGGCCCCGTGCCAGGCGCGGCTTCCCAGGGGCTCGGAGCCGCTGCCCCGCCGGGGCCGCCCCTGCCCCCGCCCGGCGCCTGCAGGGGCTGGAGGGGCTCGGGTGGTGGTCTCCTGGTTTGTTGTTGGGTTCTTTTTTAATTAACAGTGGGAAAAGTCACATGGAAAAACAATAAAGGTGTTGTTACAGCTCCGTGCTCGGTTTACTCGGGAAAAGGCAGGGATGGGGTTAATGGCCGGTGATCCCAGATCCCATCTCGGCCTCTTCTCCAGGCTTTGGGGATCAGTTCTGCTCAGGAATGAGCTGTCCCAGCGGGAATGTTCAGGGAATGGTCCGGGAATGCCCCCTCGCATCCCGGAGGGGCCGATCCCCCCGGGCAGGAGGGAGCCTCAGCCGGAGGGACAGGCTCACCCAGAATAAAGGTGCCCAGCACCCGGATTTGGGAAGGGAAACGGCCCCAAAGGTGGATGCAGCCACGGGGAGCTGGGGTGGGAAGCTCAGGGAAGGAAAAGGGATAAGGGGGAGGCCCCACCAGCAACCCCAACTCCTGCGATGCCAGCGGGCGGTGCCAGCCCCACTGGGTCCCAGCTCCGGGCAGAGCCAGAGGCCACGGGAGCCACTCCTGCCCCCGTCCACATCTGTCCCAGCAGGGCCGAGCTGCTCCTGGCACACTGCCCCTGCCAGCCCTGCCCCTGACCTTCAGCTCCAGTTACAAGATTTATGCTCCTTCCAGAAGGCTTCTCCCATGGGTTACCTCACCACACACCCCCTTCCCATCCCAGGGAACCTCAGGACGCAGCCAGAACTTCCCAAAAAACCCCTTTCCTGTCCCCTCCACGCAGCCAGCACTGTTCTCCCCCCCACCCGAGACGAAGCATGGAGGGTACAGAAGAAAGGAGCCGGTCCAAAGTCCAGCTGCAGAGGGCAGAGATTTATCTTCCACCCCTTTCCAAGGCAGCAAACACTGCACAGTTCATGTTTACTCCCCGTATCTCCCCTCACCCCCCCATTTGCTCCTTGCTCCTGCACTCCCGGTGTTTGCAGAGAGACCGAGGGAGCCAGGGCAGCTTTGCAGCTCCCAGCTCTGTGCCAGGGGGTTGTGGTCCCATCGCAGGGCCCAGCAACACCAAACCCTGTACCCAGCACGGCTGTGCCACCCCAACCCGCTGGACAGCGCTGGTGTCACCCAGGTGGCTCCTGCTGGCACAGCAGCCACGGGAGCTGGCAGCACACGAGGCTGTGGCACAGCAGAGCTGCCCTGCAGGGCGTCCTGAGCCTGAGCTGGCAGCAGCTGTCCCCAAGGGGACAGAGGACAGCTCGCAGCAAGGTCAACACCCGTAACACTGCACACCCATGCCACTTCCAGAAGGAAACTCCAGAAGGGAACTCCGAGTCCCTGGAGCAGGAGAGGTGCTGGTCCCTGCTGGCTGCTCGAGGTGAGCACCGGGGAACCCTGCCCTGCTCACCCCGGGGCTACTTCCTGTGCTTCTTGTGCTTCTTCTTCTTCTTGGCAGCCTTGCTGGGCCTCCCCGAGTGCTTGGGCCTCTTGCTGGGGGGCTGAGCTCCGGGGCTGTCCGAGGCCGAGCTGTCCGAGTCTGACCCCGAGGACTGCTTGGCCTTGTGCTTCTTCTTCTTCTTCTTCTCCTACGGAAACACAGGAAAAGCCCGGGAATGTGGGAACGCTGTCCCTGGTGCTCGCTGGGCTCTCTGGGGCTGTTCCTGCCTGGAAAGGGCCCTGTGCCTCAGGAGCTGGGAGTTGATGGGCACTGCCAGCCCCCAGCTGCAGGGGCACGGCACGGGGCACTGCAGAGATCACAGCAGAGGGGCAGCAACGTGGAAATCCAAGGCTGGAAAACATTGGGTAATTCATGGGAGGAGAGTCCTTGCCCTCACTCCATTATTTCATTGTTCTTTACTAACACAAGTCGGACGGATGGAGCGTTTTTGCCCAAAAATGGGTTTCTGAAACAGCCACGAGCAACCAGCCCCAGCCCCCAGCCCACCAGGATGAGAGCTCTGGAGCATCCAAACATTCCCTGCTCCCGCAGGAGAGCCCATGGGAGCCTCCTGCACCAGCACGAGGGCAGCGCCCTGCGGCAAGATGTGGTTCTTTGCACAACCTCACACAAGATTTCACCACCCCCTCCTGTTTCCCAATTTCCTCTGCACTCCCTCCTGCTCCCCAACTTCCCACTGCACCCCGTCCTCCTCCCCAATTTTCTCTGTACCCTCTTCTGCTCAATTTTCCACTGCACCCTGTCCTGCTCCCCAATTTCCCCTGCACCCCTCCCTGCTCCCCAATTCCCTCTGCATCCCTTCCTGCTCTTCAACTTCCCATTGCACCCTCTCCTGCTTCCCAACCTCCCATTGCACCCCCTCTGGCTCCCCAATTTCCCCTGCACCCCCTCCTGCTCCCCAATTTCCCCTGTATTCCCCTCCCACTCTCCAGTTTCCCCTCACGCCTCTCCCTGCTCCCCTGGATTCCCTTGCACACCCTCCTGTTTCCTAACTTTCCTTCACCCCTTCCTGCTCTTCAACTTCCCACTGCACCCTCTCCTGCTCCCCGACCTCCCTTGCACCCCCTCCTGCTCCCCAATTCCCTCTGCACCCCCTCCTGCTCTTCAACTTCCCACTGCACCCTCTCCTGCTCCCCAACCTCCCCTGCACACCCTCCTGCTGATTCCTTTGTACACTTTCCTGCTTCCCAGTTTTCCTTGCACACCCCCTCCTGCTCCCAAACTCCTCTCCCACCCTCCTCTCCTGCTCCCCGACCTCCCTTGCACCCCCTCCTGCCCTCTCCCCCTTCAGAGCCCCCCATCCTGTGCTCCCACAAAGCTCCAGACCCCACCTTCGGACTGCCTCTGGAATAAAGCTCCAAGGAACCCTGGAATGGATCAAAGCCTCCCATTTGAGGCACGGGATGAAGCAGAGGGCAGAGATTACCCTGGGAGCAGGCCTGGGGAGCACTGGGATCACCCTGAGGCAGATCAGCACTATTTAATGATGCAGGATGGCAGTTTGGGGGTATTTACTCAGAACACAGGTCTGGGGAGGGGACTGGATTGATCCTGAGCTGCTGCAGCCCCTTCCAGCAGGGAGCAGGAGCAGGAAAGCTGCTGGCAGCTCCCGAGGGCCTGGCAAACCCCATCCTGCAAAAACTCAGGAGTTCCCTCTAACCCCCCTGGCTCTGGGAAGTAAAGGGGCCTCTGAAATGGCTGTGGCACCTTGCACACGGAAAATGCAAAGCTCCAGAGTCCTGTCCCAGCACAGCAGCACCAGGCTCCAGCAAGGATCCACCAGTTTCACCCCTGGACACATCCGTGCTGGAGAGACTTCCCTGGCAGAAGGCTCTCAGAGGATCATCAGAGTGGTTTGGGTTGGAGGGACCTTAAATTCCACCCAGTGCCACCCCTGCCCTGGCAGGGACAGCTCCCACTGTGCCAGGCTGCTCCCAGCCCCAGTGTCCAGCCTGGCCTTGGGCACTGCCAGGGATCCAGGGGCAGCCACAGCTGCTCTGGCAATTCCAGCCCAGCCCCTCCCCACCCTCCCAGACAACAATTCCTGCCCAACATCCCACCCAAATCTCCCCTTTCCCAATTGGAAGCCATTCCCTGGGTCCTGTCCCTCCAGGCCTTGTCCCCAGCCCCTCTCCAGCTCTCCTGGAGCCCCTTCAGGCCCTGCCAGGGGCTCGGAGCTCTCCCTGGAGCCTTCTCCTCTCCAGCTGAGCCCCCCCAGCTCTCCCAGCCCGGCTCCAGAGGGGCTGATCAGGAATTCTTGCCCTATTTGAGGACACAAGGAAAGAAGCCAAGGAGGGTTTCAGGGAGCAGAGGTGGCCACTGAGGCCACCAAAGCCCTGGGACAGGCTGGGACAGCCCCGGTGAGGAATGTGGCCCAGCAAGCTCAGCTCAGGGCTCTGACCAACCCAGCTTTTGAGCATCTGTGCCCAAATTGGGTTGGTCCAAGCACCAGGCCCGGGGCTGTCAGCTGGGGAAAAAGAAAGGAGCTGGCAGCTGATTATGAATCAAACAGAGCAGCTTTTCTTGGGAGCTGCAAGAGCCACGACAACACTGGGAGCTGGGCACCCAGCAGAGTCCTCAGGGATTCCAGGGAAGGGAGCAGAGGATGGAGGCACCCCACACCCCTGGCACTTTTTAGTTCCACAACAGCACTGCAAATAACCCACCAAACCCACCCACTGTGGGGTAACAAACTCAAGACTCATCACGAAATCTCTGATCCCCAGAGGAACGGCAGAAGCAAAACCTCCCAGTCCTGAGAAGAGGATGGGAAGGAGTTAAATCTTCCCAAGAAAGAGATGCAGCAAGGAGGATTTTCTCAAGCTTTTCCAGCCCGTGCACATGGTGAGAAAGTTTGAGGAGACCTTCACAAGCAACAGAGCCTCATTCCAGAGCTTGGGAAACTTTCTCAGGATGCGAGGGCTGAAGACAGGACAGGATGTCACACAGGCTCCTGGGGGTGGGACAGGGGACATGAAAGCACACGTGGGCATTGTGCTGGCTGGAAAAAACCAACAAACCCTCACTCTCTACTTTTTGGGGGGCTTCTAACAGCCAAGATCACTCCAAGAGAGACAAATTCCTCTTCTGGCACACAGTGGGGTTCTTGGGGTGTCCTGTGCAGGGCCAGGAGCTGCACTCAGTGATCCTTGTACCTCTTCAAACCCCAGATATTCCCTGAGTCTCTGATTCTCAGTGCAGCAGTGCAGGCACCTCAGCAAATCAGCACAGCCTGGGCTGGAAACGCAGCAGGAAGCGTGGAGAGCTGAGCTGTGGCTGCCCCTGGATCCCTGGCAGTGCCCAAGGCCAGGCTGGACAGGGCTGGGAGCAGCCTGGGGCAGTGGGAGGTGTCCCTGCCACGGCAGGGCTGGCACTGGGTGGGATTTCAGGTCCTTCCAACCCAACCTATTCCACGCTTTTATGATTTTTCAGTAGCAGGAGGCGGCGCTGCTGCAAAATCCTCCTGCACCAGCAGCAGCCTGAGCACAGCTTTCCTCAAACCCAGCACCCCAGCCCGGGATATCAGCACCCTGCAGCTCACCAGGGAGCTCAGGGAGTGCTGCCAGCTCAGGGACGGCCCAGCAGAGCCCAGGTTTGTGCCTGCAGGGCCACGGCCCAGCCCTGACCCAGCCCTGAGCTGCCAAGTGCCCTCCAGCCATGCTGGCTGGGGCTCAGCTCAGCTCTGGGCACACCCAGCACTCCAAACTCTCCATTTTGGGGGAATGTTTGGAGAGGATTTGGCTCGAGCAGCTCTCAGTGCAGAGGGCTCACAGCACACAGAGCTGTGCTTTTGGGTTCCCTGCACATCCTGCCCCACCTATGCCATTATCACAATCCCACCAGAACCCAAAAAAGCTCCAAAACCCCTCTCCAGAGCCCTGGTGGGAGCTGCCAGCAGCACGGCAACAGGCTCCAGAGCTGATTTTCATGGAATTCCTTCCCTACTGCTCCAAAAATTGCTCCAAGAGGGGCCCCTCCAGCACTCCAGGCTCCCTCCTGCCCTTTGGGAGGGAACTGCTCCAGGCTGTGCTCTGAGAATGTTACCACAGCTCATTCCTCCTGAGGTATTTGGGGTTGAGATAAGAGGGGAGTGCCCAGAACTCGCCAAGAAGCTGAAATATTTTTCACCAGACCCTTTTGTGGAGCTAGGAGCCAGTTCCCAAAGATTTTGTGTCTGTCTTCGTGAAAAACCAGAATGGATTCCTGCTGTCTGTCTGCATCTCCAGGCGTGTGCCAGGAATCCTCCCAGGCTCCTTCATTTCATTCTTTATCCTTGCTTCACCACCCAATTTCATCCCAAACCAGACTCATTACATAAATCTAAAGGTATTTTTGCATCCTTTGCTGGAGCAGCAGTCGGAATGAAGCTGAGGAGAAGCACTCAGCCTGCAGCCAGTAAATAAAGAGAGTCAGATTTGGAAAAATTCAGAGTCAGACAGGGCTGTGCCCTCTTAATGCCATGGAAGAACCAGTAAAACTGGGGATGGACCAAGGCTGGATGAGCCACAGGTCACAGAACAAACACACACAGGTGTGGTTTGCACATGAAGATCTGCAGGGAGATCTGGAAATCTTCCACAAAGTGGGGAAAAGAGCAGCAAAGCCCTAAAAAAGCCCCAATCCCAAACCACCCCAGGGATGAGCTGTTCCGTGTGGAATAAAGCTCGTAAGGAACTCTGAAAAGGATCCAAACCCTCAAATTTGAGGTTGTGTGAGCAGAAGATGGGATCAATGTGGAGAATTTCAATCCCAGGGGTTATCCCTCGGTCAGCACTGCAGGTTTTTTCTTGGAAGACAAAGAGAGCAGGATCAGAAGGGCTCAGCCATTCCCAGCCTGCTGCCTCCCACACAGCCCCAGGGGGACACGGCTGTTCCCACAGGAGCTGCTTCACCCCGTGACCCCAGGAGGGAAGGGACACAGAGCCTGTGCCTGCCCAGCTGTCCCTGACAAGCCCCGGGGCTCATCCCTGCCACGGCACCACGGAATTGGGGAATTGTTTTGGCTGGAAAAGCCCTCCAAGATCAGCCAGTCCAACCCAGCACGTCCCCAGGTGCCACATCCACGTGGTTTATGAGCACTTCCAGGGATGGGGACTCCACCACTGCCCCAGAGAGGTTTATCAATCCTTCCCGTGAAGGATTTTTCCCCAATATCCAATCTAAACCTCTCTCAGCACAACTTGAGGCCGTTCCCTCTCCTCCTGTCCCTGTTCCCTGCCAGCAGAGCCCAAATCCCCCCCGGCTGCCCCCTCCTGTCAGGGACTTGTGCAGAGCCACCAGGGCCCCCCTGAGCCTCCTTTTCTCCAGGCTGAGCCCTTTCCCAGCTCCCTCAGGAATTCTCCAGCCCCTTCCCAGCTCCGCTCCCTGCCCTGGACTCCTCCAGCCCCTCAGGGTCTGTCCTGCTGGGAGGGGAAAATCCAAAAGTGGGAGAAAACGTGAGGGGAAAAGAAAAGTGAGGGAAGTTTGGGGAGGGCTCTGCTGCAGAGCTTTTCCCTTCCAGATCCTCCTTTTCTCCAGGCTGAGCCCTTTCCCAGCTCCCTCAGGAATTCTCCAGCCCCTTCCCAGCTCCATTCCCTTCCCTGGACTCGCTGCAGCCTCTCCCCTTCTCCCTCAAGTCCCCCATTTCCTCAGGGATTCCAGGAGGCAGGACAGGGCTCACACCCCCAGGGCTGCCAGGGAGCTGTGCCACCCCAGGGATGTGTCACTGTCACACCCGTGCCAGCCCGAGCTGACACCTGATCCAGCTCCATCCTGCAAATCCCTCTGGCAGGACGGGAAGGAGGAGCTGGGAACCACTGGGAAGGCAAGGTGAGAAAAAAGGAGGTGAGGACCCTGGAGTATCTCAGCAGAGGAGTCTCTGGGAAGAGGAAAAAAACCCCAGAAACTGCAAGGAAACGTCAGCTCCAGGAAAGCACAAAATGCTGATCCTGAGCAACCAGGAATGTCAATTTTATTGCTCTGACTCTCAGTGGAGATGGGATCCCTCGGGAGCTGGCAGCTCCCTCCTCCCATTTAAAAGCCCCAGCCCCACACTGGTGCCCCACACATGGGAAGGGACAGGTCACTGAGGCTGTCACAGAGCTATTTCCACGTGCTGTAAATCCCCGGAGCTCCAGGGAAGCACACGGTGGCTCCCAGACAAGATCACAGCAGGCACTCGGGACTACAAGGGAACTATTCATCTCCAGGATCCCACATCCTGCCTCCAAAAATGCTCCAAGTTTTATTATTCCAGCTCTGGAAAACATCTGAGAACTTTTGATGTCATCCCTGAGAAGGGAGGGAGATCAAAGGAACAAGTGAGATGTCAAGGGAAGCTCTGAATCCAGCAACCCCCCAAAAAATCAGGGACAAATTCAGGACAGTGACCCCCATTTCCTGTAGTGTCAGCAGGGCAAGACTCCACTGGGAATCCCCGTCCTGGTGGATGGGCAGGGAGAGGATAACGAGCTATTTGTGCACCTCTAAGTGCAATTTTCCCCACAACATTTAAATAACTTGAGCCTTTTCTGCCTGTTGCCATGCTCCAGGGATACAGAGAGGCCACAGAGCTGGGAAAAGGGAGGGAAAAAAAAAGAGAAAAAGGGCTTTGGAGGAGTAATTAAAATTGGGACTGTGAAGGGGCTGATGGAAGAGCTCATTTATTGAAGTCTTGAACTGGAATGTGGATNGTGCCTTTACGGGCACCCCAAACCACTCTGGGATTCTGTGAATACTCATCACTGAATAAACCTGAAACCAAAAGCTCCTGGTCTGGGTTCAAGCCTCACCTGTGTTTTATTTCATCCCACCCTGCTCCGAGCCAGAGGTCAAGCAGTGCCTGGAAAATCTCTCTTATCTGGTGCCACTTTCACAGGGACAGAAATGGCTCTGGAGGCCGGGAACGCTCCCTGAGCAAACACAGCCAGGGGCTTTCCCCCAGAGTGAGCAGATAAAGCCCAATCCCACGGCTCCAGCTGGGTCAGGATACCCCTGGAGCCTGCAGGGCCTTGAGTTCAGATCAAAGCAAGGTGTGAGGGCAGGAGAAGGGAGGAAAACAGGTCACTGGCAGCAATCACAGAAATTCAGGACACTGGAGCAATTCCTACAGAGCCTCACAAAGACCAGGAACAACAATAACCATCTTTGCCTCACTCTCAGAAATCTCTTTTGAGGGCTGTGTGTTACAGCACAAAACCAGCTTAGAGACAAGGATGAGTCTTGACAAGGATAAAGGAAATGCCAAGGAAAGCTTGAGGAGGATAAAAGGAGAAAATCTAAGAATTATTAAGAAATCTGCAGAGGACACTCCTGTTTTGCTACAGAATCTGCCCAAAACTGAGGCAACTTCCCAGCCCAGACCTGGCTACTCACACCCACCTTGCTGTAGTAACTCAGTTGTAACTACACAGAGCAAATACCCACCCCTCTTGTCCTCTCCCAGGCCAGCCTGAGGCCACCTCGTACCTTTTTCCTCTTTTTTGAAGACTCCTCAGCCTGGCTGATCTTTTTGGCTCCTTCATGTCCTGCTGCTGCCACCTCCTCCTCCTCCTCTTCTGGAATGAGGCTGTATTTGGTTCCTCCAGGCTGCATAAAACACTCCTTGGCAAAGTGACCTGGAAAAAAAAGGTGTTTGAAGGAACAACCCATCCCCTTTTCCTTCTTATTTTAACAATTCACACACCTGAAGTGCTGCCAAGGCTCTTCTGATCATTATTAGTGACAAGGAGACAACCTACACTGGGCATTTTTTCATCCTGAAATTTCAGCTGGTTTAACACGCCCTGATTAAACAGGACAGGGAACAAACATAACCCAAGTCATTCTGGAGGGATTAGCCAGGTGAAAAAGGAAATATTCTTGTCTCAACAAGTAAAAATGTGCCTCTGCAGGAGCTTAATCAGCCCAGAAAAGAGTGGGGGAAAGGTAAATCGGTGTGATTGGCACCTGGAAAATGAGCTGCAGCCACAAAGAGAGAGAAATTCAGCTCGTCTGGCTCTACCCTTTCTAGTCTGGAGACATCAAAGTTGACCTACTAAGAGCTGCAGTGGAAATTTGGAGAGCTGGCACCTGCTGTTAGGAGGAGACACCATTATTAAAAAGCAGGTTGGAAATAGGCATAATCCTGGTTTTGGGGGGTTCTTTAAAATAGTGGTTTATATATAATAGTTCTTTAAATAGGAATAATTCTTTAAAATAGTATTTTAAGGATACTTGTACTCATCATTAACCTCCTCCAGAACAGCATGAACCCATTAACCATTTCCTCTAAATAACCCAAGTAGGGCACAGCAAAAACTCCTGCACAAAAAACTACTTTATGCCTCAGCAACTCGAATAAATCCACTGGAAGGCACCACAAAATCCATCTTCACACGGCTGAAGCAGGCAGGACCCTCTCAGCAGCTTACAGCTGGTTTTAGCTCTGAGACACAGCTCCAGTGTCCCACCAACAGAGCTGGAATTCTCACTGCTGGCTGCTCACAGCCAGGGGATCTGGCCAAGGTTTGTTTGCTTCTTAAAAAACAAAACCAGAGAGAGATCTCGGCTGTGAGACACAGGAGCCAAAGAGTGCAGGAAGGGAACTCGTGCTGAACTGTGCCCAGCAGGAGGCACAGAAGGGCTGGGGTTGAAGGGACCTCTGGAGGTCACCTGGGGGCACAGGGACACCTCCAGGGGGTTTGGGATGTCCTCCTGCAGACTCCCTGCCCTCCCAGAGCTCTGCCACCCTCACGGACACAAGTTCTTCCTCATGGCGAGGTGGAGCTCGTGGGGTTTTGTTTGTGGCCATCACTCCTCGTCCTGTCCCTGAGCAGAGCCTGGCACCATCCTCTGACACCCCCTGGGGAATTCCTGGGGATTGATGGGATTCCCTCTCAGTGTTTCCTTCTCCACAACAACCGGGCCCAGCTCCCTCAGTCTCTCCTCATCATCTCTGTGGCCTCCACTGGTCCCTCACCAGTAGCCCAAAGGGGTGTGATTTTAAGGAATAAACTTTTTTTTTTTAAAGGACTTGAACTAAGTCTTTTGTTTTTGTAATAAGTGATAAAAAATGCTTCCTCTGAAGGAGAAAGGTGGAACAAAAACTGAGTCCTTTCACACAGCCACGTGTAACCATGTCAGCAGGCTGCCCAGAGCAGCTGTGGCTGCTCCTGGATCCCTGGAAGCATCCAAGGCTGGGCTGGACAGGGCCTGGAGCAGCCTGGGATGGTGGAAGGTGTCCCTGGGGGTTGGAATCAGATGAGCTTTGAGGTCCCCTCCAAGCCGACCCATTTTGGGGTTCTAATCATGAGACAGACACTGATACAAGGCCACCAAGGGCCACTGCCTGGCTGGGACAAGGCAAGGAAGGAGCAGCAGCGCCCACCTTTGCAGCCACATTTCTTGCACACCGTGTTCAGGACGGCCTCCAGGGTGATCTTCTGGCTCGTGTAGTCCCTGAAGGTGCGTTTCTTCCTCTCATCCTGGCTGGGAGGAGAAGGACAGCTCCATTTGCAATCCATTCTCATCTTTATTCCTTCATTTTTATACGAACACAACCTGACCACGAGGTTTAAAGGCTGCTCTCAAAGTGAAATTTTCTAAAACCAAAAAGCAGAGCTGACCTGGCCTTGGGCACTGCCAGGGATCCTGGGGCAGCCACAGCTGCTCTGGCAATTCCAGCCCAGCCCCTCCCCACCCTCCCAGACAACAATTCCTGCCCAACATCCCACCCAAATCTCCCCTTTTCCAATTGGAAGCCATTCCCTGGGTCCTGTCCCTCCAGGCCTTGTCCCCAGCCCCTCTCCAGCTCTCCTGGAGCCCCTTCAGGCCCTGCCAGGGGCTCGGAGCTCTCACTGGTGATGCCTTCCCCAGCCACGTGGAAACAGAGACCGGACAGGAGTAAGGGAATAAAGGCAGGGATTTATTTGAAGGCCTTCAAGGCACACCCTGGGGAGCCAGAGGCTGCTTCCATAAAATGCACCCCAAGATGGACAACAGGTCACAAGTTCTTGACTCTGTTATAGGTTTGGTCCATTTGCATATCAGCATAAATTCACCAATTCAAACTTCAGCTCTCTTCAATTTCTCCACCTCTCTCATGGCCCCATTTTACACCTTTTGGGCCTAGGACAGCCCGAGTGTCCTTGAACAGCTCAGAGAGGCTTTGTTGTGTCTGTCTGGTCTAAGAGTGCAGCTAACGAGCTACAAGAAACTTCAGAGTTATACACTAGGCAGTACAGGATTTGAAAAATATAGAAATTAAAACCTAAGGCATCACTGGAGCCTTCTCCTCTCAGGTGAGCCCCCCCAGCTCTCCCAGCCCGGCTCCAGAGGGGCTGCAGCCCTGGAGCAGCTCTGGCAGTGGGAAGCCATTCCCTGTGTGCTGTGCAAAGCCGTTCCCCTCTGAGCTGCTCTGCTCTGCAGATTTACCTACTCAAGGGCAACGTTGTTGGGATCCAGGTCTTTCCCCGTGCCTTGGTGAACGACCTTCATGGAGAGGGAGAGCTTCAGCTTGTCATCCTTCATCTGGAAAACACGGAATTAGCAGAATAAATGAGCACGGTGGTAATTAACACACGGCAGGATTTATTATAATTGAGGTTACCTCTTTCCCAATGAGCTTCACCCAGACTTTGTCCCCAACATCCACCATCTCTGCGGGTTTGTCCACACGGCAGGAGGACATGTGAGTCCTGTGGACAAGGCCTGCAAGTGGGTTTGGAAGAGAGAGAAAAAATCCTCAGATCTGCCTTCCAGGACAGCAGCTTCTAAAGTGGATGCAGAAAATCCCTTGGGGTGTGCAAAGAGTGTATTTCTATGCCATTAATAAATTAAATTTAAAAGTTNCAATTTTTATTTCTATTTTTTTGACTACTGTTTATAATGTAAGTACCACTAGCAAAGTTTGTGAATGCAAATAATAAATATAAATACTAAGTATATTTATTAATAAATACTTATGTATTTTGGAGGACACTCCATTTTTTTCACTGCTAAAACAGGTCACAACAGCCCAAATTAGATTTTAATTTGGGTGACTGACATTTGGGCAACAGGGTTCTGCAGGGGAGGAGAACTCTGGGAAGACTTNAATAGTGTTTATTTCATCCTTAGCTCATCCTTTTTTCAGTTCTATGCAAACAATTATCCACTGAAACTCAAATTTGGAGCTCCCAAAATGGTTCGGAGCAGATAATCCTTTGTGGTGTGGGAAAAAATTATTTTTATACCATTAATAAATATAATAAAATAAATT
>VYXC01006191.1:8063-21705 GCA_013397175.1 Platysteira castanea | reverse complement strand
ACAGAGCAGGCCCTGGATGGACAGAGCCAGGCCCAGGATGGACAGAGCAGGCCCTGAATGGAGCCAGGCCCAGGATGGGCAGAGCAGGCCTGTGATGGATGGACCAGGCCCTGGGATGGACGGAGCAGGCCCAGGATGGACAGATCCAGGCCCTGGATGGACGGAGCCAGGCCCTGGATGGACGGGGCAGGCCCAGGATGGACAGAGCAGGCCCTGGTTGGAGCCAGGCCCGGGTTGGGCAGAGCAGGCCTGGGATGGATGGAGCCAGGCCTGGGTTGGGCAGAGCAGGCCCTGGATGGACGGAGCAGGCCTGTGATGGATGGAGCAGGCCCAGGATGGAGCCAGGCCCTGGATGGACAGAGCAGGCCCTGGATGGAGCCAGGCCCAGGATGGAGCCAGGCCCTGGATGGACGGAGCAGGTCCTGGATGGACGGAGCAGGCCCTGGATGGACGGAGCAGGTCCTGGATGGACGAAGCAGGTCCTGGATGGACGGACCCAAATAAACCTTTGATCCCAATGGACAGTGAGGAGGGAGACACAGATGGAGCAGCTTGAGATTTCACTGCTAATTGCAATTAGGGCTGGACAATGCCCACCCCTTGGACCACGTGTCCATGTCCCAGCCCCTGGGAGAGAGGGAAGCTGCTTTGGGAGAAGCTGGAACACACCTTGGGGGCTGGAACCCACCATGGAGGGCTGGCACTGACCACCCCAGAGGTGCCAGGGCCAGCGCTGCCATCCCCCCATGGGCACAGAACAATGCCCCGTGCTGGGCAGCACAGAATCCAGAGGGGTTTGGGGCCAGTCCCCCACATTCCTGCTGGTTCCCAGCAGCATCCAGGGGGATTTGGGGCCAGTCTCCCCTGTTCCCCCTCGTTCCCAGCTTCCCCAAGTGCAGCCCAGGCCTCTCCTGGCTCCCATCCCACGCCAGATCCGTGCCAGCCCTGGGCCATGGCAGCAGCAAAGCGTTCATGGCTTCATCTGAGCGCAGAGAAAATTGTTTCCTTAAACAGGTTTATTCCTCCGAGGGAGGTATTTGCTTGAGAGATTTCCACTGGAAATGAAATCTTTCCTGGGATCCGGATAAACAGCCCCTGTTCCACGGAGCTGTGCTGGCGGGGGGGCTGAGTCCCAGCTCCAGTGGGGACTGGAGGGCTGGAAGTGACCCCGA
The DNA here is from genome assembly GCA_013397175.1 of Platysteira castanea. Taxonomy (NCBI): domain Eukaryota; kingdom Metazoa; phylum Chordata; class Aves; order Passeriformes; genus Platysteira; species Platysteira castanea. Next base: position 20,533 of record VYXC01006191.1, on the reverse strand, counting down.
CGTGGCCCTGGGGGGCTGTCCCCATCCCTGTCCCCACCCCTGTGCCCATCCCATCCCGCTCCTTGCCCCTCTGGCAATGCCAGCATCCCCAGGAGATCCCGGGTGGAGCACCCGGAGCTCCTGGGGTGCACCAGGACAGACTCAACACCCCCGCACTGGGATCAGCGGGGACATCCCGGGACATCCCAGCTCAGCCCAAGGCAGCTCCGACCCCCTCTGAGCCCCTGCCTGTCCTTCCTGCAGCTTTTCCCTGCCTTTCCTCACCTTTTCCCACTGCTGCTCCAAGGCTCCCTGATGAACCCGGAGAGTTCCGAGGGGGGGGTGATGATTTCTGAAAGAATGGAAAACAATTATTTGCTCTGCTGGGGGATGGATGCCGTTCGGTCTCTGGTTAATGGGAAGCTGATTCAATTACATCAGCGAGGGAAGGGAAATTTTTTTGTTAATTGTGAATTTTGCGAGCTGCAAAGGCGAAATGATGATGGATCCTGGGGTGTGCTGCCCTCCTCCCCAGCACAGAGGTGAGGTGAACACGGAGAAAGAACAGTGGGAACGCATTTTATCTCCTCCATCAATTCTCCAAAAGCTTCCCGAGCCCAATCCATTACCTGGGATCCACAGAGCTGAGAGTGACTGGCAGCTGGGGGCTCATTGTGTTCAAACTGGGGAAAAGTTGGTTAAATAAATGTGAGTTTCTTCCTGGAGGTGGCTGGGGAAGTCGCAGAATCACGGAATTCCGGGGTGGTTTGGTTGTAGGAACGTAAAGCTCCCCCCATCCCACCCCTTCCACCATCCCCTGTCCAGCCTGGGCTGGGCCGGACCTGATCCCGGGTCTGGGACATCCCTGGAGTCATTTCTGACCCCAGGGACTGGCACATCCTTCATCCCAGGGCTGGGACATCCCTGGTATCCATGGTTGGAGTGTCAGTGACCCCAGGGATGGAGCAGCCTTGACCCCAGGGATAGAATATCCTTGACCCCAGGGCCAGGGTGTCCCTGACCCCATGGCTGGGCCATCCTTGACCCCATAACCAGGGTTTCTGTGACCCCAGGGCTGGAGCATCCCTTTCCCTGGAGCAGGAGCATCCTTGACCCCAGGACTGGGGCACCTGGAACCCCAGAGATGGAGAGTTCCTGGCCTGACCCTGGGGCTGGGACATCCCCTGACCCAGAGCTGGAGTGTCACTGACCCCAGGCTGGGGCTGGACCATCCCTGGACCCAGAGCCAGGCCACCTCCAGCCCTGGGACTGCGATGTCCCTGTCCCCAGGCTGCTCCAGCCCAGCCCAAACAGACAAAACCCAAATTGTTGGGGTAAAAATATCAGTTCAGTGAAAAAACCTGATTTCCCCGTGCTCTGTTCACACCCCTGGCAGGGAGAGCTCGCTCTGGCATACGGATACAGATGGGTTTTGACTAAAAACACCCCCGGTTTAGTGGAAGGAGAGGATTTTGGGAGAGAGATCCCATCTGGTTCCTCCCGCCCTGGGCACAGAGAGCTCAGCCGGGTCAGATCCAGCCCCACTGCCAGTCCTGTGGCCGTGGGGGACAGGGGACATCCCTGTCACCCCGTGGGGTGGCAGAGAAGTGGAGTCTCAGCCTTGGGGAGGGGCTGATTCCTCCCCCTTCTCCATCCCACAGGAGGTTTGGGATGAGGCTCTGACACCGCCAGGGGAAACTGAGGCACAGCAGGGCTTGGTGGGATCAAAGCTGGGGATCAAAGCACGGAGCCTCACGGCTCCCTCCCATTTCCCATCCTCCCAGGTAATTACATTACCCTTTTTTGATTTCCTCCCCATATTTTCTCTGTAATTTTGGCCACTGGGGATTTTTCTTGCCGATAAACCCCAGGGTGGGGGGTCGGGAGTGGCGGGTTCTGAGCAAAGGACAAAGCCCTGGGCTCGTTTCCCACCCTCTCCCGGATGAAGTTGTCTCCTCTCCTTCCAGGGGAGCTCCATGACGGGCTTTATTGACCGGGCTTTAATCTAAAATTGATTCTTTGCAAAACTCCACCTGGTCGGGAGCCAGGCAGGATCTCGGCGCCTTTGGATGGGGATTTATGATTTTCCATCAGAGCTTTTTGCCTTTCCCTGGCGTTTTTGGGGCTGCAGGAGGGGTGAGCTGAGTGGATTCACCCGGCCATGGCCAAGGAGGTGCTGGTGGGTGCTTTGATCCTTATCTTTTTTCTGACCTGTGGGGTGATCCCAATCCCTCTGCTCCAGGTTTCTGCTGTGCTTAAATCCCAGAGCAGCCCAAAAGCTCAATCCTGGAATTGTGTCTGGACCTGGATGAGCCTGGGGCACCTCTCCCCACGGGATGAAGGTGATGGGACCTCTCTTGGGTGAAAACCTGGGGATTCTGGAGCCAGGAGAGCTGAGAGGGATGGAGACCAGCCCACAGCTGGGATCCTTGGCAGCCTGCAGAGCGAGGTGTGGGAATCCTCAGGGCAGGTGGAGGTCACTCAGCCAGGCCAGGGTGGAATAAACACGGAGGTGTCCACACTTCAAACACCACGACTCAGCCTGGGTCCAGTTCCTGCTCCCAGGAGCCCGGTTCAGAGCCTCCCTTGAGGAACCCGCTGCATCTTTGCACTGCGTGTTTCTGAATGCACAAAAGCCCAGCGTTTTCTGCAAAGCCCCGTCCTTCAGCCACGCACGAGCCTCCCTGAACGCTCCTGGGAGCACAGAACAGCCCCGGGGGGGAGAGAAATCCCCAGCGCGGAGGATGAAGGAGAAGCTCCAGGTGTGGAAGGTGCTGCAGGCTGGTCCCAGCAGCGCACAGGGATGAGCCCTGGCAAGCTTGGATGGGCTTGGACCACACACACATCCTCGGATCCCGTGTGGATGCTCTGGCACCTAAGGCTGCGTGGGGCCGGTTTAGGAGATCCTTCCTTCTGAGCATTGGCGCCGAGGATTAAGAAATCATGGAAATTAAAAGCAGCAAACTGTTTCCGAGTGCTTCTGCCAGGCGGCATTTCAGCCAGAGGTTTCTAAAGCACTGGGAAAGCAGCATCCCGGTGATTCCTCGCGCTCTGCGATGTCCCCGGAGGTGTGCTGTGAAAACAGAACAAAGGCGAGCGGGTGGGTGGCGGTGAGGGGCCGTGTCAGCCCTGTCTGCACCCACCTCCCTGCCCGGGCACCCTGCCCCCGGCCGGCGCTCGCCCCCGGCCCCAGCCGCGTGTGCCGAGCGGGGCTCTGCGGAGCGGGGCTCTGCGGGGGGATCCGGGGGGCTCCCGCCGGGCTCGGCCATCTGTCCTCCCCGCAAGCCCAGCTGCTGCCCTGGCATGGCCACCCCAGGGGATGTGGCGGGGTCCCCTGTGCTGCGGGTCCAGGCGCCGCCCAAGGGCCGCAGGGCCAGGAGATGCGGGGGGGATGTGGGGGGGATACGGGGGGAGCACCTCGCAGCCCTTCTCCAGGGTCTCACCCAGCCGCGCCTGGCTCCGCAGGGNCGCCGGGCCGGGCCGGGGATGGGCGGCCAGGGCTGCGCGGCCCCGCGGCCCCCGCGCCGCCCGAGCGGGCTGTAGCGGGGCGGGGGGCGGAGGGAGAAGGGGGGCGATGCCCCGCGCCGAGCCCAGCCCGCCGCTGTGCTGAGCCGGCGGGGCTGGCCGGAGGCTGGAGAGCGGGACATGGTGCTGGAGCCCCCCGTGACGCTCTCCGGGTGGCCAAGGGGCGGCTGGTGAGGAGCTGGAGCGCGGCGGCGGAGCGAGGCCACGGTGAGGGAGCCCCGAGGATCCGGCTGGGGAGCCATGGGGAGATGCAACGGGCGATGCACGCTGGTGGGATTCTGCTGCCTGCAGCTGGTAAGGCTCATCGGCATGCCGGGGGTGCTTTGTGCGAGATGCTGCCTGTCACCGCTCCCCACGCCGCCTCGGCGGTGACCTTGTGTTGGGACCAGCTCGGGGATGCCTCACCATCAGCCAAAAAAAAACCGCACAGAAAAGGGAAAATGCTGATCTAAAAGACAGGCAATGCCACCCTCATCTCCAGCCTCAAGCCAGCGCTGCCCGGGGAGATGGATGGGGACCCGCTCCCTGCGCTGTCAGTGCCCGAGGTTGCGTCTCCAGCAGGTGTGAGCTTTGTTCCCAACTGCAATCTCTTCCCTCCGAGTTCGCTCCCGCCCGCGGTTTCCCATTCTGGTGACTCCGCGGATGCGTCTCGGGGTGCTGCTCCCCTGAGCCGGGGCGAGAGGGAAACTTGGAGCCTCTGCCAGCACTTTGGAAACTCTCGGGCTCCTGAGCGGGACCCACCTGCCCGCGGTGCGGGGACCCCGGGATGTGGGGACGGGGAGAAAGGAGAGGGTTGATTTTAACGGGGTTGTCGGGTTTCGTGACGATTCTGTGCCGCGCTTGCCGCCGCCCGCGAATCAATCTTCATCAGGCTCTGCCAGAGGAGCCGGCGAAGGGAGCGCGGGGGGGATCCGGGGGGTTTCTGCTCAAACCAGCGCCGGCGAGGTTGCGATTAATTATCCCGGCAGGGTGGTGCGTTAATGGAGAATCAGAAGCCTCCAACTTGCCCCCGCGGCCGTGCCGGGCTCGTCACGGCGAGGAAAGCAGGCAGGGGCTGCTGAAATCTGTGGGGTCAGCTCGTGGTGTCCCCGGGGACGGGGGTGATGGATGGATGGATGCACGCAGCGGTGCAGACGGGCTCCAGAGCCCTCTGGAGATGATGGTGGCATCCTGCTGACAGGCACTTTCTGCCCAGCTCTTGGTCATTCTTCATCCCTCGCAAGGCAGCGGGTGGGGAGGGGTCCTCACTTTTGGGTGGGGGGACACGAGGTGCTGCTGGGGGGTGGGGAAGCTTTGAAGCCGGTGCTCAGCCCTGGGCAGCGGAGGCACAGCGGGATCATCCCCGGGCTGGAGTCCCTCCATTCCCAGCGGGAATGGCCTCCGTGTCCCCAGCTGTCCCCCGGGCTCGCTCTGTGAAGTCTCGCTCGGCGTTTTGCTCCCCTGATTTGGGATAAATCCCGCGGGGTTCTCCAGGTGTGCAGGAGTTTCCTGGCTTTTGGTCACGTTCCTTTTTACCACTCAGCTCCCAGCCAGGTTTGTTGGCGATTATTCCCCGAGATATCCCAGATCTGGGAGATTTTAATCTGTTAATTTCGGGGGAGGGCTGAATAGGTGCGAGCTCCTGGGCTGGGAGAGCAGCTCCTGCTCACGCCCGGAGAAACTTGGTGCTGCTGATCGGGGTCAGGCCGTCCCCTTCACCCTCACCCCGCGTGTCCTGGTGCTGTTGGTGTCCCCAAAGGCTCAGTTCCAATCCCTTACCAGGGACCTTCCCACCCCAGGCTCACCCTGAACCAGCTCATCCCCTCTCATCCTTCGGGATGTTCTCCAAAGCTCCTTCCTGGATGTGGAGCCAGCAGCTTCCACCCCCCAGCCGTGGGGAGATGCCCCCGACCCTCACACCTCATCCCAGGGTGAGAGGTCTGGGTGCCCACCCACGGCCCTGTGCTGAGCCAGCCCCGGGGGTCTGGAGGTGGCAGTGCCACCCAGGTGTCCCCTGTGGTGACCGAGGCCACCCTGAGGTGACATGGCACTCGGACCAGGCAGAGCTGGAGCCAGAGGGAGCGGGGATTATTCCTGACCCCATCCCTGCTCCCCTCCTCTGCCTCACCCTGGCACGGGGGTGGCACTGAGGGCACATGTCCCCCCACCCAGGGGGCCCTGCCACCTGTCCTGGGCCCTCTGTTTCGTGGGTGGGGACAGCAGTGCTCCCAGTGTGCCCAGTCACGGGGCTGGGGCTGTACTGGTGTGTGTGGGGCTGCCTGCCAGGCCGTGCCCACTGCGGCAGGACCAGCTCGTGCCAAGGTGGGGCTGCCCAGGGGTGGCACCGGTGACATCCAGCCCTCCCTGGGGCGATGCCACCATCCCTCTCTGGTCCTCACTGCCCACCCAGGCACCTTCCCATGGCTCCCTGTGTGCCACTGTCACCCCACAGACACCTTCCCATGGCTCCCCGTGTGCCACTGTCACCCCACAGGCACCTTCCCATGGCTCCCTGTGTGCCACTGTCACCTCGTGGGCACCTTTCCATGGCCCCTGTGTGCCACTGTCACCCCACGGGCACCTCTTCATGGCTCCCTGTGTGCCACTGTCACCTCGTGGGCACCTTTCACGTTCCAGTTTGGTNCTCCCCATGGCTCCCTCTGTGCCACTGTCACCTCGTGGGCACCTTCCCATGGCTCCTCGTGTGCCACTGTCACCTCCTGGGCACCTTTCACATTCCCAGTGTTTGTCCCCTGGTCCCGGGGGTGCTGGGGAGGCTCCAGGCCCCCAGGTGCTGCTGGCACCCACCGGGCACAAGGTCCCTGATCCAGAGGGGCCCTGCAGAGCCCTGCCCACTCCACCCCACACCTGCACCAGTTTGGGAAACTGGTTTTCCAGCCATGACACCACAGGGAGCTGCTTTGGAGCATCCAAATGCCCTCCAAGCTTCTCCACCCCCGGCAGGGCCACACTGCGAGCACTGGGTGACCCCGGTCCTGGGGACAAGCAGCACTCGCCAGGTTTCACCTCCATTTATGGTTTTTCCCTGGAAAAATCCTCTTGCCAAACACCCACCGGCCCTGCCCGCCTCGGGAGCGGCCACCAGCAGATATTCATGATAACGACGTGGGATGAAATCAAAACTCCGGGGTTTTGCTGGTTTTCCCCACCACCTGGGAGACCCAAACCTGTGACCCGGTGTTGTCGGATTCACCCTTTCTTTATGGGAAGTGGGAGCTGCTGGGGGGATTGGGTGGGACAGGGGCCGGAGGTGGCACTGCCCTGCTCGGGCACGGGGCCGCGGGAGCCACGAGGCACAACATTTGTTAACTGCAGCCTGGGACAGGCTGTGCTGCTGCCCGGGCTGTGCCAGGCTTGGGACAGTGACACAGGATATCGGGACATCGGGATATGGGGACATCTGGATGTTGGGATATCGGGATACGCGGTGCTGGCAGCCGAGGTCGGGCCGGATCTGCCCAGCCGCTGTCACATGTCCCTTGGCCACCCCGCTCTGTGCCCCGGCGCTGCTGCAGGATGATTTTCGTCGAGCTGGCTCCTTCCCCATCCCAAACTGGCCACCCCACTGCCCCCGTGGGGTCGGGAGGCCCCTCAACCCCGCGGCTGGGTGGGGACAGGGACGCTCCGCGCTCCCACCTCCGCCTGGCAGAGCCGGGAGCCGCTTCCAACCGAGGTCTCGTTTCCTTCTTTGTTTCTCTCCTTCTCCTTTAATTGGCTGGAAAAGCAGAGCTGGGTTGGCACCTCCCGCCTGCCGGAGCCTGCCAGGCTGGCGGGGTGCGGTGCAGGGCCGTGCGGGGACATGCGGGGACATGCGGGGACATGCCATGCCATGCCATGCGGTGCCATGCGGTGCCACGCCAAGCCGGACTGGCGCCTCTGATCCCCGCCAGGTTTGGGGCACAGGAAAGGGGCTGCGGGTCCATTCCAGCTTCTCCCCGAGCCGTGGGGTTTGCACGGGGCACCGGGAGCCTCGGGAACGCGACCCCCGGCCCCAAGCCTGGAGAAGGGCTCAGGAGTTCCGCTTAACGAGGGATGGGTGGAGGGCGAGGATGATCCCTCATCCCCAGCCCCGTGCGACATCCCTGGGTGAGAACGCGACCTCTCCGCACCCCTGGGGGCTCCGTGGCCCTCCCGTCCCTTTCTGTCCTCCCTCCCTGCTCTGATTTCCCTGGATTCGGCCTCCACCGGGAGCACCGGTGGGAACCACCCGCCTCCGGCATCTGCCGGCATCTTTTGTCCTCGCACGGCTCCGGGTGCTCGGCGCGGGGATGGCCCGGGGACCGCGGGGCCGGGGCCGCCCCCGGCCGCATCCCCCCCGCCGGGAGAGGGGAAAGGAGCCCGGGCTGAACTCGGGATGGAGGTTTTCAATTACACAATTAAATGCGCAATTAGGTGTAATTACCAGCGCTCGGAAGGTGCGACTGCTCGTAATGGGCTTGTAATCTACTGCCGCCACTGTTTGTACTGCTCCGCTCCGCTCCCTAATGATTATGGAAAGCTTTCCCATTTGCATGGTTGCCATGGAAATGGGGGGATGGCGAGGGGAGCCCCTCAGTGCCCTGAGCCCCCTCGCTCCCCCACGTCCCCTCCCCGTGGGGCGGCAGTGCAGGGTGCGGTGACACCCGCGCTTCTGTGGGGTCACGGAGGGCTTGAGGAACCTCCAGGGATGACCGGTGATGAGGATCCAGCGCCGGCCTCGAGGTGGGAACCGGTTTAAAAGCCTGAAAAACCCCACCCCACCTCGTCACCTCGCCGGGGATCCCTCCGAGAGCCCAGCGGGGACCGAGGGCGTGGGTGGGCGCGGGGAACATCAGCCAGCCCGGACCTCCGCGTGGATGAGCATCCTCGGGCACATCCACATTCCAGGCAGGGCTGTGGAGGTTTATTGACGCGTGTTTGGGAAGGCTGAGCCTCGCGGCTCGCAATTAAAACCGCGATTAAAGTGCCGTACGTCTAAATTTGCAGGACCAGCTAATGTGCACCCAGGAGGATTAACGAGGCCGCCTGAAGAACTCCCTAAATCATTCATGGCGGTTCTTAACAGAGCTGGGAGCGAGGGGGACTGGAAAATAAATGTCTCAGAGGGCTGGGTTGCAGAGAAAATAAAGAGGATGAGGCTGAAACCAGCCTGGCCCGACAGCGGAGCCGTCAGAGCCCGGGGAGGAGAGGTTGATGTGAGCAGCAAAGCCTAAGGCAGGTGGGTTTATGGAGAGCCCTGTCCAGCCAAACCTGGCTCTTGTTTCTCCCCGAGCTCCCAGGTTTGGCTGCTGGAAGGGGCTGAGCTGCCCCAGCAATGTCTGGATGCTGATAAGGAATTTGATTTAATCCCGGGTGGCTTCTGTTAGGGAAAAAATTGGCGCTATAAAAAATCAATGGTGCTCATTTCAGGACCAGGCAGAACGAAGGGAGGGAATGAAATCATCGCTGGAGGAAAGGTGTGGGAGGAGGGGATGGGGCTGAGCAGGGCCTGGCATGGGAGGGGCCCCCTGGAAGTGCATCCCTGCCAGCCCACGGGGCAGGTGCCTGTCCCATCCCAAAATCCACTGCCAAGCCATTGGGAGGGGGCTGGGAAGAGGAATTTGAGGTTGGGAGATGTGGCAAAAGAGCCTCTTGAGAACCGATCTGAGGGAAGATCACAGAACCCTGGAATGGTTTGGGTTGGAAGGACCTTAAATCCCACCCAGTGCCACCCCAGCCCTGGCAGGGACAGCTCGCACTGTCCCAGGCTGCTCCCAGCCCCAATGTCCAGCCTGGCCTTGGGCACTGCCAGGGATCCAGGGGCAGCCACAGCTGCTCTGGCAATTCCAGCCCAGCCCCTCCCCCCCCTCCCAGCCAACAATTCCTGCCCAGTGTCCCATTTATCCCTCCTCTTTTCATTTAAAACCATCCCTCCTTGAAGATGGAGAGGTGGAAGAGATTCCCAGAACCAACAGCCCTTAATGCAGGAGAAATAAGGCAAAACGAGTGGGGTTTGGGGAGAAAAGTGGCTTTTCAGCCCTGAAGGTGATTAACCACAGCCAGAAATTAACTCTGGGTGTGGTGGCCTTTCCCTGCTGCCTTTGGCCAGTGCCTGCCCCGGGCTCGGGGCCGTGTTTGGAAGCTCAGGACCTCGGGGACATCCCCACCCCGGTGACAGTGGCAGCGTTCGGGGGGTGCTGAGCACCCGGGGCTGTTATCCTGGCAGAGAGGTTGGGTTTGCTGAGGGAGTTGGCTGCTGGAGGATCCATGAGCACCCCTGAACTCCTCATGGTGCTGCTCACTCGCAGGCTCCAGGCCTGGGAATGCTCTCCCTGCCCAAAGAGCTGATGGCTCCCACCACGTCTTCCCTCCTCAGCAGCACTCCTGGCTCCTCTCAGCCCGGTTCCTCCAGAGTGAAATCCCAGGGAAAGCCTGGAGGGGCTGGATAATTGAGCAGGGAAGGTTTGGGGTTCAACCAGCCCAAAACTCTCTGTGGAGGGACTCAATTCCCAAAGGGAAACCCACATCCCTCTCTGGCTTTGAGCTCCAGCCCTGCAGCCCCAAACCTTGGCACAGTTGGGTCGGGCACGTGGGAGGATGCTGGGAGAGGGTTCCAGGACATCCTCCCAGCCTCGTGCCTGTCCCCAGGGCTGGGAAAGGCTTTGTGCCCCACTGCCATCACCCTGGGAGTGGGATCCTGTGTCCGGGGAGACACAATAAAGACGCTCTTACACCTGCCAGGTTCAGCAGAAAGGAGGAAAATGCATGGATTTATTTACATTATTTCATTCTTATACACGTCCCAACTCCACAAGGGATTGGAGGACATGTCACTTCCTTCTCCATCCCACTGGAGAAGAAAGGTGCTCATCAAAGTTCTCTTATCACAAAAGGAATGAAAAACAGAAAATACCGTTAAGTAAACATTGGCCATTATTTACACGAATCTGTGTGAAAGAATCTGACTCCAAGGTTAAAAACAGAAGGCTTTAGCAAAAACCAGGGCAACAGGATCCCGCTGGCATCGCCTGCCCCGCCGGGCCGGGCAGCCCTCAGGATGCTGCAGCCGCCGCCTGGGGATGCCACATCCTAAAGGAAAGGGGCAGGGATGGAAAACCCACAAATCCCTCACGTCCTGGTGTTCCAAGAGCCCCTCCAGCGCCGGCTGCGGGGTGTGGGTGACCGTGCATCCGTCACTGCAGCGCCTGGTGAGCCGAGCGCCGGCGGGTGGGAACCTCCCCAGCCCTCATCCCGCTGCTCCGGGCTGGATCCCCATCCCTCATCCTCCGGGAATGCCCTGGGGTGTCCCTGCCCCCTGGAATGCCCTGGGATGTCCCTGTCCCCGTGGCAGCTGGGGGCAGTTGGGCTGGAATCCATGAAGCGTTGGGGGTTGAGGGAGGACAGAACACTCTTCTCAAATCCTGGGGGATGCTTGGAGCAGCTCGGGATGGTTCCTTTGGCACTGATATTTTTTCTTCCCCCACCATCTGAAAGCAGCTGCTTATTTCAATTTCCAAAATACGGAGGTGAGGGGCTGGAAAACTGGGAAGGCAAAGCGGGCAGAGAGCGGCCCCGGCTGTGTTTAAACAGGACATGAAACCCCGAGAGGTTTTTTAATAGGATTAATAACAGCTCCCATGTGTTTGGGGGGAAATTTCCCCCTCCTTTGGCTCTCATCTGTGGCAGAAGGAGATTTGGGAGGGAAAAAGTCATGGCCCAAGTGCTGCTTGGGAGCAGTGGGACGCGCTGTGTCCCCTCTGTCCCCACGGGGTCACATCATTTAATAGGGATTTTTCCAGCTGGGATGGGAGGTGCTGTGGGGTCCCGCCTTGGGGTGGTGGTTCCCTGTTTGCCGTCAGGGATCCTGCAGGGAGTGGGGGGCTCAGCACATCCCGGCAAACCCAGGGGGCTCGGGAAGCTGGGAGCGAGGCAGGGAGGGGTGCAGGAGGGCACGGGCTGGGTTTGGGGTGTCCGGGGGTGAATCCAGTGGGATCCCGAGCTGGGGCTGCCTGCAGGACGTGGTGGGCTCGGCTTGGGAATCACCCCAAGGGGATTTCCCACCTTTGTCACGGGGGTGACACCCTGGTGCCACCTCCTGGCGCTGTCCTGGCAGAGGGGACCTGCGGGAGGTGGTGCTGAGCGTCCTCGGGTGCCCGGAGGGGACAATGACACTGCAAAGCCGCCGGCGCTGGCTGTGTCCTGTCACTCTCGTCACCCTCACTGCCCACCCCGGGTCCCTAAGGGCCACCGAGCCTGGCCGGGGTCACAGCCGTGCTGTCACACCCAGGGGACACAGCCCAGCCCGGGGTCACAGCCGTGCTGTCACACCCAGGGGACACTGCCGGGCCCAGGGTCACGGCCGTGCTGTCACACCCAGGGGACACTGCCCGGCCTGGGGTCACAGCCATGCTGTCACACCCAGGGGACACAGCCACACTCAGGGTCACGGCCGTGCTGTCACACCCAGGGGACACAGCCACGCTCAGGGTCGCGGCCGTGTTGTCACACCCAGGGGACACAGCCCAGCCCGGGGCTGCCCTGCTGCTCGGCTCTCAGGCTAATTACCTTGATTAGGGCTAATTAGCGCTCTGGGGCGCTCTGGTCGCTTCCCACGGCCGGATCGATAGCCAGGCCCTTTCCCAGCGCGGATGCGTGTCCCGGGAGCAGCGGGAATGCGGCACCGAGAGCGGGGAGGAGCCGGAGCAGGGCGGCTTTGCTTCCCCCGGCCTCGTCCTGGGGCAGGAAAATGCGGAACCTTTGGTGGATTTAGGATTTGGGAAGCCAAAGGGCTGGGGGTGGCCTCGGCGACTGCCCCAGTTTGGGAACTGGGGCTGCAGGGAGCTGTGGGAATGTCACTGGATCGGTGCCACTCGCCCTGGGCACACCCGTGCCACCCCACAGGGACTCCCAGGAACAAACCCCGAGTGGGAAATGCCCCGGGGGAGAGGAGGAAGCTCGGGGTGGGAGCTGAGGGTGCCTGGGGCGGGAGCGGTGGAGTGGAGGGTGGA
>VYXC01006190.1:252-13443 GCA_013397175.1 Platysteira castanea | reverse complement strand
GTGTGTCCGTGTGTCCCTGCGCGCTGCCCTAAGCCCTCCCCGCGCTCGGGCTGGCTCAGGGCAGTGCCCGGGCTGACCCCTGGCCCAGCAGATGGCCCGGGCTGCCAGGCCCACCTTTAAAGCCCCGGCTCCTGATTAGGGCCCACGTGGCTCGGGCTGTGCTGGCAGCTCTGAGCTGTTAATCCACCAGAGGCCGGCCCGGCTGCTCCAGGAAACGGGAATTTCCTGCGGGAGACTTCCCTGCACACGGACACACAGAGCGAGCAACTCCAGCTGCAGGCTCAGATAATGCAGGGGATTTCACAGCTCTGCTCCAAGGGAACAACACCTCTCGTGCCTCCAGACAGCAGCTGAGCCTGCTCTTCCCAAAATCACAGCACAAACCTTTGGGAAAATGCCTGGCAAGCTGAGGTGCTCCACAGTGTCCTGTTTCAAAGGGGTTTTAATGCAGGGAGCATCCCGTGCCTCAGATCCTTTCTGGACAGTAACATTACCAAAATGAGTTTCTGAGCCACAGAAAATCCACGGCGTAGCAAAACCTGGGCGCCAGCTCCTGCTGCTGCGTGTTCACCTGGAAAGGCACACCAGGAGGGGCCCGAGGCAATCCCCAAGTGCCCGGGGAAATCCCAACAGCATTCCCAGCACAGCCCTGGGCTTTGCAGGAGTCCTGACCAAAGGATGCAGCTCAGCCACATCCAACTCAGGAATTACAAGATGATGCCAGCCATAACCATGATAGGTAAGAACGGCCCAAGAACAAACCCAGGGGGTTTCTCTAAGAAAAGCTGACACCCAAAATGTGTCTTTCCACATCAGACACAAAAATACTCACAGAGACGTAAAACCTGAACAGAATGAAGGCACCAGACCCAAACAATCCCCCGGGCTCATCCAAAAAGGAGCTGCTGGGAGCTGCAGGAAGCTGGGAAGAACATTCCCCACCCGCCAGGTGATCCCACACTCCCCGTGCCTGCCAGGGGCAGGAACACCTGCAGCAAGTGGAGCTTCCGAGCTGCAGGTCTTCCAGCAGGAAATCCATCAGCTCTGGGGCCGGCTGTGCCGTGCTGCTCCGGGATGCCAGGCCCTGCAGGGCACTGCCACGTCCTCCCAACCCCTGCCTCCAGCTCAGAGAGCAAAGTGACATTTATTCCCAACAGCGATGGCTCAAGAGGGGAATTTCATCTTGGGACCTACTGGAAGGTGCCAGCACTTCCCTGCTGGGCTGGGGATGTTCTTAAAGCACGAGCTGGTGAGCCCAGAGCTCCCTGTGGCTTTTGCTTCCCGGAGGATGCCAGGGGATCTGCTCCACCCTACGGACACGAGAGCCCAGCTGTGACAGGGAAACCACCCCAGCCCTGGTGCTGCTGGAGCGCCAGAAGGGGCTGCACACTGGGAACATTTCCCACGAGGAAAAGCAGCAGTGGGATTTAGCAGCTTGGAGCTGCAGCCCACACGGCCTGAGCAGAGCCTGGAAAAGGGGACAGGGACAGCACTCCCAGCTGGCCCAGTTTGTGTCAGGCTGCTGGCAGGGAGGGAGCAGGGAAGGGAAGGGAACACTTTCTGGGACACCTCCACTCCTACTCCAGGGTGACCCAGAGCTCCCCTGCGGGCAGGACACAGTGACATTGCTGGAAGGACAGGCCAGATCCCAGGGTGATCCCAGATCCCAGGGGTGATCCCAGCACAGCAGCAGTGTCCAGAATACCTCGGCTCCTCCCTGGCTCTGCTGGGACGGGGCTGTTCCTGGAGCCCCCAGGGAGCTCTGTGCAGCACTGCTGTTCCAGGGCAGTGCTGCCCACCCAGACACAAATCCAGCATTTTCTCTCCAGATCACTGGGAAACCGTGTCCTGCTGCTGCCCCCAGCCCCGCAGTCCCAGCTTCAGCAGGGATTTCCTGGGAGGCTTTTCAAGCCAGGCTTGCTCCTTGCACCTTTCTCCTCCAGTGACAGCCAAAGCCCAGGGTGGGGCAGGTTTTTGGGAAGGGTTTGGATTTCAGCTCTCAGGCAGCAGTCCCCTCTCTGCTCAGCCCTGCTGCACCACCGGCAGCAGGAGAATGCCCCTGGCAAAGGGAGGTCTGAACTCCTGCACGTGAAACAGGAAAAATCCTGCAGGTGGGCTGCAGACAGCTCACAAAGAGCAAAAGGAGGCAGGGCTGATTTAAATTAACTGCTACCAAAAATGACACGATGAACAGACATTTAGGCATGCCTGACACGAGAGGAATTCTAACAAGCATCATTTTGATGGTTTTAAACCAAATCACAGGAGAAAGGGGGTTGGTGGCAGGGTGACCATGGGGCTCCAGTGCTCCCAGTTCCCAGCAGCAGCTCTCTGAGTGGTTTGGGTTTTATAGAGTCATGAAAGAGGGGTTTTTCCCCTGTTAAGGGGCACTCAGTGTCATTTCCTGATACACAGGAGGCCTTCAGCCCTTCCAAGCTCTTTACTGTCACTACTGAAAAGGGGAGGTCAATTTAAATGTGTAACACCTCCAAACCTCGGCCCAGTTACCTCCCAGTTTCCCATTAAGAGACAAAATTAAAGCAAGGACAAAAGCACCTAAAAATATTCCTGCACTGAAAACTGGGATGTCTTAGGGGTGACCTGAGCAGGGGCTCTGGAAGGTTTCTTTTTCTGGTTATGATTCCAATCCCTGCCTCCCTCTCGAGCCTGAAGACACCGAAGGCACCGGGAGAAGGAGGAATAGGAGAGGATTTCCTTGGCTGCAGCTGGGCTCAAAGAGCATCCAATTCAATTCACTTCTGGTAGAGAGGAGGGAGGCTGCAGCAGAGGTTTCCTGGCACAGCCAGGAGTCAAGGACCAGGCTCTTCCCCAGGAATAACTGGGGAGGATGGAACAGGAATGTGCAGAGGGAGCTGGAAGAATCCCTTGATGAGGTACAGGCAGAAAGGCCTCCCAGGAAGGGGAATTAAAAGGTTTTTTCCAGCACCTGCTTCCTCTCCCCTTCTCCCAAGATCCCAGTAAGAGCAGGAACTCTGCAGACCTCTCCAGGGCTGCATTTCCTCCTTTTGTGATTCCTTTCATCCTCAGGTTCCTGACACCAGCACTGCAGGGATTCCCCCGGCTGGAAACGCAGCACCCAAAAATCCCCTTCAGGGGGAAGGAGGGGGCACCCCGGCCAGGCCTGGCAGTTCCAGCACCTCTGTTCCCACCAAAATCACCCCCTGGGCACCCCAGCCTGCTCCAGTGCCAAGGAAAAGGGGCACAAGGTCCCTGTTCCAAGGCACAGCTTCCCTAAATCCAGCACTGCTCCCAGGTTTGCAGCCCGGAGCTGCCCCCGCCAGCAGCCCCAGAGCCCGGGGCTGTGACAGGAACAAAGCCTCCTCCAGACCCTCGTGCAGCAGCGGGGTGAGGGCAGCCTGGCACTCCCAGGAAAGGCACCAACACTGCCCTCAAACCCGGCATCCCCAGCTGCTGGCACACCACTGCCCCAGGATTTATTTTTGCCAAGAGAATCCCAGATTGGTTTGGGTGAAGGGACCTTAGAGCTGCCCCAGTGCCACCCCTGCCACGTGCAGGGACACTGCAGGCACTCAGGGGCAGGGAGGCAGCAGCACACGAGGGGAGGTGGCCCTGCATGCCCCGGGCTGCCTCTGCCACAGGCTCTGGGGAAGCTCTTCACGAGCTGTCAGAAAATCCCTATTTTTGGAGCACGAGCACTCTGGGATTCAGCACCCTCCTTTCCCCGAGCATCAGCAGTGAGAGCTGCACCATAATTACAGCCAGTAATTAAATCTGTGACTGCCTGAGCACCAGCACCACCCGTGCAGGTCAGCATTAAACCCCAGGGCTGCACGGGCAGCCCAGGCAGTGCCACTGCCCCTCACACCTGCTCCGAGTGCAATCCCAGTTTCTGGTCCCCAGTTTCCCAGGAAAGCATTTGAGGAGTATTCAGGTGTAAATTACCTGTGGGAAGTGAGTAGGATTAGTTCTTACTGCACTTCAGCCACAGGCACTGGCTTTTCTTCCCCCCCAGTGAGTCCCCACCTCCCTGCCAAGCTCTCCTGGTGGCCCTGCCCGGCAGAGCAGCAGCCAAGCCCCAAGGCAAACGCTCCAAAGGGCCCTGCAGAGATGAGGAGAGCTGGCAGAGGTCTTGCTCCACTCCCCAAGTTACAGTTCCCCTCTCTACGAGTGGTTTGTCACCTAAAGCAGCCCGGAGGAGGCAGCAAGGACCTAACATTTTCATTAGGGTAACATCAGGAGATTTAGCAGTAAGAGCAAAAGAGCAGAATGGAAATAAAAATCCCCAGGAAAATCAAACCCCTCCACCCGTGTGCCCTGGACACCCAGCCAAGCTCCTCAGAGGCACAGGGTGTTGGAATTCCGTTTCCCACAGACTGATGGATGGTCCCACCTGGGTCCCAGGCCCTGAGCATGCCCCACAAATCCCCAAACCCAGCCCTCCCTGCAGCCCCGTGGTGCCATCACTGGGAATTCACCTGACAGCAGCACTGCTCTGCGGTTCACCTGCACCAACACCCGGGGCAAAGCTTGCCCATTCTGCAGCTTCTACGCTCACTTTCAGGCTCCTCAAGATGCCAGGAGGTACCTGAGCCACAGAGGTGTTGCAGTGGCTGTGTTCCCATCTTTGAGCTCCTTCATGTGCGAGGCTTTCCCTTGGAATCGGAGTTACCACATCCAATAATAAATTATTATTTATAGTTATTAACCCAGGCCCGGCTCTGTATGATGAGGAGGCCTCTCCCCTTTTGAGGGGACACGAAGGAGCTGCTGGATCAGGGAAAGGCATTTCCGGGGACAGGGAAAGGCATTTCCAGGGACAGGGAATGAAGGGACAGTGACGATTGCGGCCGTACCTCTCACTTCGATGGTGGCGTTGGCGACGGGAGAGCTGGAGAACACAAACACACACAGGTACTCCCCCGACTCCTCTGCTCGGGCCTTCGGGATCCTGCAGCAGCACAGACACAGCACAGCTGGCTCACACCCCGGGACCTTCACCCCAGCACCCCCGTCTCCCACTGTCACCTCAATTAACACCCACTAATTGCAATTAACACCCACTAATTGCACACCGCACTGCCGGTGTCACCGGCCGGGCCCGCCTGCCCCCAGCACACACCGAGGCACAGTTCCCTCCCTCCCCCAAAAGGCTCCTTGGCTCCCTTTTTTATTAATTATTGTTAACCAAGCAAACGGCCCCCGCAGCTGAGCACAAACCCTTCAATAAATCATCTCATTCCGTGGAAACTGCTCAGACACACGGAACAAGCTGCTCAGCTCAGTGCTGCCTGCATTCACTCACCCAGCTCTCGAGTTACAAAGTTAATTAATTTCAGATAAGCAACTTTCCAACTGCACAATAGCTCAATAACCACACTTGGACCCCTGCTGGTTTTAACCCCCTCCAGGCCGTGCTCGGGAGTGTGGCAAGGAAGGCCGAGATGGGATGGGGTTTGATCCTGCCCAGGGTGAGACCCAGCAGTGGCACGGGGCTCCAGTTTCCATCAATCATTCAGGAGCTGCAGACTGACCCAGCTCCAGCCTTCACAGACAGGCAGCAGCTCCCTCCAGCCCCGAGCCTGGGTGAGGAGCAGGAGAGATTCACTCCACTGCCAGTGCTGGAAGAGGCAGGATTTCTAAGGGAAGCAGTTCAACCTCTAAATTCTGGAGCTTTGTGGATGATTGAAATGCCCAACTCTGAGCCCCAAACACCAAAAACATCTCACAGCAGAACAAAGTGACTGAAAAAACAGGAACCTGGGGGTTTGAGGCAAATAAATAGAATACAAAAGATGACCCAATATAAAATATAAATAAATGGGGGAGGTAAATACCCTCTGCTAACCACAGCTCTGTGATGCTGCTTGCCTGGGTCCCCACTGAGAAAACCTGGAATTCTGGATTTAAAATGTACCCAAGGCACAGTTAAGGACCAGATCCAACGCAAAACCAAATGCCAGAGAGAGCCTGAACTCCAGCCCCAGGAGTGGTCAGGAAGCCAGGATCCACCCTGCAAATGGACATCTGTGACTCCTCCAGCTGTCCCTGCACTGCTGGGAGCTCCCCCAGCACCCCCACTCCCTGGGGACACGGGGACTCTCTTGGTGTCCCACTTCCCCCCTTCCTCCTGCAGCAGCTAAAGCTGAAGCCGAGCCGAATTCTTGCTGTACAGAGGGATTTGGAAGGAAAAATCAATCCCAGCTGAGAAGAGGTGCCAGAGGAGGCAGCCCCAGCACTGCCCTTCCCGGGCAGTAATGTGGCATTTCCAGTTACCCCGACCACCTCTCACCCAGTTAATTGCTCGTTAAGGAAGCAGAGCCCCTAAACCTCAGGCCCAGTGCTGGACACTGCACTGAGGAAGGGACAGGAGGCAATTAGGGAAGGAAATGAGGCTCATTTTTAATTGTGAAATTAAACGGGTAATTCAAAGTGAGCTAAAGAGGAAAACAAAAGGAAAAACTTGGATAAATCTTTATCAGAACCAAACCCAGCTTCCATAATGCTGTGGATGAGAGGCTGCTTTGCTAAAGCCATGAAAATTTGGAGCATTCCAATATCCTGTGTCAGTGAATTAGGGGGAAAAGGGCCACCCTAGAGACAGAAAATAGTTGGGACCAAGTTGCCAGCAGGGGTTAAAACATCCCCAAAGTGCTCTTCAGCTGAACGTGGAACTGGAAGTTGGATTTGCTGTCCATCAAGGGGGAAAAATGGATGGAAAGAAAAAACAGTGCAAGAAAATCACCCAGAAACAGACTCGGAGGGCATCACCAAAGGAGCTTCACGTGATTCCACCAACCCCAGCCAAGGCCTGGGATCACCCACAGCAACACCTCAGGGAACTGCAACCCACAGCAACTCCCCAGGGCCGGCCTGACCCAGCCCAATTCCCATTCCAGCTGGGATCTGGGGCTCGGGGAGGACGTGCCGCAATGGTTCCATCCTGAGAGACGGGCAGGACAAAACCCACACACTCCCAGGAGAAGAAAACCACACTGGGCGTGATTTGTCCACACCCCACAGGAGCCCTGGAGCAGAGCTGCGGAGTTCAGCCTGCAAGCTCTGGATTTACGGAGTTTCAGCCACACACCCCAACACCCCACAACCCACTCCCCCAGCTGTGGGAACACCGGGCGTGCCCCTTTGCCCCCGCTCATGCCAGCCCACTCACTTGTACTCGGTGGCGTTGGAGGCTTTCCTGGTGCCCGGGATCTCCTCGCCGTTCTTCACCCAGTAGCTGGCGGCCAGGGGGCTGGGGCTGCTGGTGAGGTTGCACTGCAGCGTGACGGCCACGCCGGCCACGTGCAGCACCACGTCCTCGCTGGCGTTGATCCGCGGCTCTGCAACAATGGAGCGCCCATGGCACCGGCCCCGGGCACGGCGCCCGCGGCCGGGGGCAGCGCCCGCTACTCTACGCGGCACGGGGAGCGGCAGGGAGGGCACCACACGGGGAGGGAAAGCACAACCACATGGCACCAGCGTGGGCCCGGCGCTCCTGCCTGGCAGAAGAGAATGGTTAATGGTGTAACCGAGCGTCACCAGTGCCATGGACTGTCCAGGTGACACCAGCCACTTTTGGCACGTTCTGTGTCTCCCGTAGTGCGGGCAAACACAAGTCCTGGAGCTTTGAAAGTCCCGTGCATGAGGCCTCAGTCGCTCCTCCAGAAAATTCCTGCTGGCTGGTTCTTCTCCTTGAGGTTCTGAACAAAGCCATTTTTATATAAGCAGCCCTCAGATTTAGGCTCCTCGGTGACATCCCGGATGTCCCCCCGCCCAAAGGCTGACGTGTGCCTAAGTGCATGCAGGAGATCCCAAAGGGCACGGCTTCCCTGGGGGCTGGAACTGGGGAACAGCAGCGTGGGGAAGGCAGGAGCTGAGAGCAGCACTCAGAACCTGACAGTGAAATGTAAGGATACGCAGCAGGGGAAAATGAGAGCTGCAGCTGGTTTGTTTCTAAAGTAACCCTGAGCACCAACACTTCTAAAGAACAAAAAAAAAGCCACGAGTTCTGCACTTCGCTGGCTGCTTTGGGGCTGCTCCACTCCACGGCCTCACCTGGCAACACCAAATTCACACGTTTTGGGGTAAAGCCCTTCAGGGATCGCTGAGGGCACTGTGCTGCTGTCTGAGCAGCACGCTGGTTCAGCTCCTGCAGGTGGCTGCTGCTCCCCAGCACACGCAGCTGGGCCACCTCCAGCACAGGCACAGCTTCCCAAACTTGGCAAAAACACCTTCCTGCTGCAGGCACCCAGCCTCACAGCGGGTCTGGAGCCTTCTGTGAAAAACCGCCTCACGCAGCACGGCGGAGTTTAGGAAATTCACAATTCTTGCTGTTAGTCTTCCGAAAATCCTGTGTTTAGTGTCAGCTCGGACTGCAGGCCGCCCCAGAGGCTCTGCAAGCTCTGCTGTGCCCTGCCCAGGAGGAATTCCAGAGGTGGCAGCTCCAGCTGCTCCCTTCTCCCACTCCTCTGGATGCAGGGGCTGAGGAAGCAGCAAACACCTCCCTGATTCCTGCGAGTCATCCGAGGAGCTTTGATCCTGGGAACTCTGCCGTGCCTTGTGGAAACAATTTGGGATATAAATTTATGATCATGGAATCTCTGGAATGCAGGTTATGAAACACAATGGGAGGATGGAAAATACCAATTGTGTCAGAACCATCCCAGCTCTCCACACAGGGAACATCCCTGTACCCCATGGCACATGCTTGGATTACTGCCCAGGGAGGCAGGGAAAAAACCATCCATCCACTGACAAGCTGGAGCATTCCAGCCCTGGATACCCTTTTTTAAACTCCTCCTTCCCCAGCTCTTTAAATCATCCTTTAACCGCAGAAACACTGCAGGTGCTGCTGGTATTATCACACTGCTAACTCTGTTTGTGTCTCCTTTCTCCCACACTGGGCATTTTATCCTTTCAGGGATTGTTTGGGCCCAAAATGGTTGTGTTATTCCCGTATTATGCACCATTCCTGGCCTGCCCCGTGTGCTTTTCCACCCCCACAGAGCTCATCTGCATTCCCACAAAAACACCGACAGAGCTCTGGGAATATTTTTGGAGTGTGTCTGAAATAGTAACTTGGCGCTGACCTGCAACCTTCCCAGTTTTAGTTTAGCAAAACTGAAGGCAGCTGCAGTCTCATTTCCAGCTTTACCTGCATTTATGTTACTCTGATTTGGTTATTAAAAAAGCAGACTGATGGATCAATGTCCCGATTTCATTCCAGGAGACAAACTGCAGTTGGAACACTGGGACAGCAGCAGCCAAGGGAGGATGCTCACCTAGAAAATCACTTTTTACACATTGCTCCAAGTGCCCGTTTTATGTAAGCTCGGCTTTTACAGTTAAAACCCAAGCAAAGCAACTAAAAAAAACCCCACTAAGTGCAATTCTGGTTCCAAATGTGGAGTGAGGTGGAAGGCAGATGGTGGTTCCTGGGTGCCAGATTCTCCAAAGCAAGTTGGTCTCTGCAGAGGCCGGGGTCGGAGCCGGTGCTCCGTGGCACTGTGGGGTGGTGGCAGTGCCACAGCAGGGCAGCAGCAGAGCGTGACCAGCACCACCACAGCTGGATATCCCAACTTGGCCGAGCCAGGCAGCTCCCATCTCCCACACAAACTGCGCTCAGGCACACAAAGGAACAGCTGAGGCCATCCGGGCAGGCTCAGGTCAGAGTCTCCACTCCAGGGACACCTCGGGAACCTCGGCCCCGTTCTCCTGTGCTTCCAGCAGGGCCAGGCGGGATGGATGGCTGCGGGCTCCGTCTCCCTGCAGGAGCAGACCGGCTCTCCCAGCACACACACGTCACACAGGAAAGGCACTCGGGGCTCTGATCCACGCCTCCCCACAGAGCCTCAGAGCAGCCATCCTGGCACAAGGCACTTGGCAGGAGTTCAGGACGCAGCTCCCAGCTGGCAGCAGCAGCCATCGGTGTTCATGGCAGAGAGGAGAGGCTGCACTCCAGTCCCTGCAGCAGCTCGGCGAGGGAGGGAAACCTCTTTTCCTTTCCATACGGATACTTCCTCCCAACAGCTCGTCCCAAAGCCTGGCTTTGTCCCTCAGAGTCACTCTGGAGCTCCAGGGACTGTCCCGTGCCAGGCCCTGCAGGGCGGGCAGGGCTCCCTCCAGCACGCAGCCCTTCCTAGCAGACATCTTTCCGGGTTTGTCCCAGGGCAGGGGCGTTTCCCAGGATGAGAGGCTCTGCTGCTGGGGCCATGCAAGCATTCCAGCCCTTTGGGAGCCCAAAGGACACGGCAGGGCCGAGGGGTGGGGCTGAGGCTGAGCAGGTCTCCCCAGCCTCCCCACACCAGCGGGGTCACCAGCCCTCTGTCCACGTGCACCGATGCTGTTCCCCTTTCCAGAGGGAAGGTCTCTGATCCAGCAGTGCCAGCAGCAGCACCAGGCTTTGGGGACAGCTTTGGGGGGAGTTTCTCGAGGTACCCAAATAAATAATCAAATTCAGAGTTGATATTTTGTACCCAGAGGGGCATGAAAGCGTTACTTAGGCACAGAGCACAGGAGCAAGACCATGCTTTGGCTGTGCTATTCTGTCAGGTGAGGACACTGAGAAACCACCCAGAACAAGTTCTCCTGTACCTCCACACTGCAGATTTAACCCCCTCTACCTGTAACTCATCGGGTATTTCCTTAGGCAAATGCAAGTTTTACGTCTGGCCCAAAACTCTTCTCTACTGAACACGACCACATGAATTCCCAAATCCACCTGGGACAAGAAGCAAAGTGAAGGCAGGAAAGCCTCGTCATGACCAAAAAGCAATTCTGGGCCAAGCACGGTCCCTGCTCTCAGAGCTCTGCTGCTGCCAGGAGCTGCACCCTGGGTGGGGTCACTGAGCTGGGGCTGTGGGTTCAGCTCTGGGGAGGATGTTCCCCCCTCCTTCCACAGGTCAGGAATGGCTGCACCACCTCAGGGCTGCTGCATCAGAGAACTCCTTAGGAACATGCTGCTGGCCAGGAGGGGAAAGAAACACGACTTCATGGGAAAACCCCAACATGAAAGGTCACGTGGAACTGAAAGGGAAGGATTTATCCAGAAGGAGATATGTAACCAAAACGAGGTGAGGAGGCACTCCCAAAAACTCCAAGAGAACAGAAGAAATCAAAATAAAACGGTTAGAGCTGGGAAAACATAGAAATCAAAGAGAAAGGCACTCGTGGAGAAGCCAGGGAGGCTGGAAACCTCCTACAGAACTAAGGGGAGGAGGGAACAAACACAGATCCAACAGCGGGCTGGGGCCACAGGGAAGCTCTAACACACACCCCGAGGTTCTCCCCAGAGGGCCTAAGGAGAAGAGACACGGAGGGCACACAGGGGCAGCACTACAGCCCAGGAGCACAGCACAGGGTGGCACGGGGTGGGGACACGGGGGTGGGGTCACCAGACTGCCTCTAGACACTACAGGGCCACTACTGGGGGCCGGACTCACTCTGCAGGACGCTTATAGTAGCCTGGGCTCGAATCCACGTAATGGAGGGGTTTTGCCTCAAGTCATTCCTCCTGGGATCGTTGCTGGCCCTGCACTCGTAAGTCCCAGAGTCTTCCAAGGTAAGGCGGGNGCTGGGGCACCCGTGGCACGGGCAGTGACACGGCTGGGGCACCCATGGCACGGGCAGTGACACGGCTGGGGCACCCATGGAATCAGCAGTGACACGGCTGGGACACCCGTGGCACAGGCAGTGACACGGCCGGGACACCCGTGGCACGGGCAGTGACACAGCTGGGGCACCCTTGGCACACAGCACGGGGCCTGCAGGGCCAGGACTGCGGGGCAGGGCATTCCCAGTGTTCCTGCTGATCCTCCCTCCCCTGGCACCCCCACCGAGGGATTTCCAGGCCTTTCCCAGTTCTCGGGATGGGCCAGGGCTGGAGGGCAGGGCATTCCCAGTATTCCCAATATTCCCAATATTCCTGCTGCTCCCCTGCTCACTGGCAGCTGCACCTGCACTCCCAGCCCCAGGGATTCCCAGGCCTTTTCCAGCTGTGGGAGCCTTGGGACGGGCCAGGGTGAGGTGCTCGTGGCCAGGGGGCTGCTCTCAGAGGAGGTCTCCTCACCTGACCCACCCACGGGGGCACAAGGACTAAAATCCCAAATCTCTGAGCTCTGCTCTGACCTCCTCCCCCATCTGGTTAGGACTCGCAGGGCAGGGAATTCCCCAAGACACCAGTGACCTGTTTTCCTGGAGGAGCTGACCGCCCCAGCTCCAGGAGAGAGGGAATTTCAGCGCAAAGAACACTCGCAGGCCCAAAGGTTTTGTCAGGAACCAGCAAAGGAACCTCAGCGGTGCCCCTGTTTTGGAGAGAGCTGCTGGGCTGACATCCACGCTCAGGCCAAAACATCCTTATCGTGGATATCCTAAATCCCCCCACACTTACCCGAGCACACACACACACACTAAATTGTCCTTCAATCCTATTTCCAAAGATATCCATGGAGAACAGCGGTGCCAGGCCCTGCCCCCAGGCCCCTCCCAGAACTGCAGGATTAGGACACAGCTGGCCAGAGAGATTATGCAGCAAACCCTGTCCTGGTGTGTGCTCAGGGACAGGGGACCTCAGCAGCCTGGGGAGGGACAGTGTCACACTGGGAAAACTCCAGCTGTGCCACCCCTCTCATGTTGTAGGATGAGGGACAAGTCCGTGGGGTTTAGACGTGGAAATGTGGACTCAGCCTCGGGAAACTCCTGGTGAACACTCCTTAAACAGCAGTGAATGCCCTCTGCATGGTTTGGCCACAGTGGAACAAAGAGCTGCACACTGACGGGGGGAGCTGGCACTGAAGGGTCATTGGGGCAGGAAAACCTCCCCAGGGAGTCCCCAAAACACACGGGAAGCGTCCCCTCCTGGCATGGCCCTGCCGGCAGAGCAGGGGGGTGGAGCTGCAAGGAATGGCCACAGGGACACTCGAAATTAAAAACAATACCCTCAGTTCAGTGATTTATGAACTCATCGGGTCAGGGACTCCCCACGGGCACCCCGGCCGAGGGGCTCTGCACTGAGAAACCTCAGAAAACCCCCAGGGCTGCAGGGGGTGGGAAAACCCCAGGCTACAGCGGCCCCGATGACCACAGCCCCCAGTGACCACAATCCCAATGACCAGCACTCCCTCACCCCCAATGGCCAACAGCCACAGCCCCACAATGACCAATGGCCACAGCCCCCAATGGCCACAGCCCCCAAAGACACCCAGTGACCAATGG
>VYXC01006188.1:0-20523 GCA_013397175.1 Platysteira castanea | reverse complement strand
GTGGCTGGGACACCCTGACCAGGGGCAAGGGTGGCCCCTGGAGCCCGCTCAGAACAAAGGAATGCTAGAAACAAACACACTAATCCAGTAAAAACTGCAGTTTCCATCAATGGAGGGCAAAAGGGAGAAGAAAGAGGAAAGAGAGGAGTATTTGAACACGAGGTGTGGGAGAGGGGCTGGCAGTGCCAGCAGGCCTGAGAGGAGCAGGGGCTGAGGGGTGAGCACAGAGCTGCCCATGAGGGCAGCAGTGACCCCGGAGACCCTCACAGGAAGCCTCGGTGTGTGCAAAGTGCTCGTGGCCACTTCTGTGACATTGCTGGGGCTCCGCTGAGGGGGCTCCTGTTATTAAAAAATATAAAATCAGCAGTGTGGTTAGATTCGGGGGAGCTCACAGGGAATGCTCTTTCGAGATGCCGCTGTTTCCACCGGTCCCTCAGCACATCAGAAGCTGAGTGGTGACCTCAGAAGTCACCAGCAACCTCTGAAATGCCTCAGCATCACAGCTGTGTGACACAGGCCCTGGGCCAGGTCTCCACTCAGCCCCACAGCCTTTCTTCACCCAACAAATCACTGAAGGCTGATTTTTCTCAGACTCCCATTTCCATCCCGCCCTCAAAAATTGTCCAGGGCTGTATTCCCCCTCTAGGATGTGTTTTTCGAGGTTGAGAGACCACAGTAGCTCCTGACCTGCTGCTTGTTGGGAGGATTTCTCTGCCCAGCTTTGCTGCAGACACTGAGGTCATCTGGAGACACAATATTGCTTTTCTCACGCAGCAGTTGAAGACTGGGATATGGATTTCTCCACAGCTGTCTGCAGTTTTTCCCTAAGAAATTGCTTCCTATTCCAGCTACTGTGAGGAAACCCTCACACCTCACAACGCTCTGTTTGAGCATTGACTGATTATTTTGTAATCTTTGCAGATCAGCACTGAAGTGCTACATCAGGGAATCCACTGGGCCCAGTAGTTATAATTTTACAAAGTCCTTTTCCCGACAAATAATGTAACTCGGAATCCCAGGAAACCACTAAGCAAATTAAAATCCAATGCACAATAAACAATTCAGCTTTCAAAAATACACAGCGCAATAAATGAACCAGAACTGGCCCCGTTCCATCCACAAAGGAAGATTAGTGGGAGCAGTGTGACCTCTGCAAAGCATCAAAATATCCAGGAGTGCTGTATAAAAGTGTCCACCCCGTTTAATTGCTGGTTTGCCCTGATTGAAAAATATCAGATGTTTTCTGAAAGGGACCATAAACGTAAATTTTGTTTCAGAGAAATGCAAATCCCTTTCTGTCAGTAACACCCAAAGTGTGCCCAGTGCAGAGCAGGTGAGTTCTTGTGGAGAAGAGATCAAGGCCACAAGATCCAACCTGGCTTCAGCCTCCTGCCCAGGACTGAGGGGCACTCGGGCCAAGTGCTCCAGGAGAACACGGACAGAACTTCTCAGCTCTTGGAGAAAACCTCTCCAGTGCATTGCCTCACCGTGTGTCCTCCCTGGCTTCTCTCCTGCTACCCAGGAAGATCCTGACGTGCTGAACAACTGGAGGGTGAAGAGGACAATCATGGAATCATGGAATGGTTTGGGCTGGAAGGGACCTTGCAGCCCATCTTGTTCCAAACCCCAGCCATGGGCAGGGACACCTTCCACTATCCCAGGTTCCTCCAAGTCCTGTCCAGCCTGGCCTTGAGCTCTTCCAGGGATGATGCAGTTCCATGGTGATGCCTGGATCACAGGGAGTACAAGGAGAGGTGGTGGGATCTGAGCTGAGTTAATCAGATGAAGGCTGAAGGATGGATTTACCAGCAGCTGTGTCTGCTTGGAGGACGATGGCAAAGAGGACAGAAGAGAACCAAGTGGTACCAGACGGTCCAACAAGGGGCAATAGTCACAAACTGCAGCCTGGGAGGTTCAAGGTGGCTTTCAGGAAAAGCTCTCTCCCCCAGATTTCTCTGCAGCCCTTGCACAGGTCACCAAAGAGGTGAAGTACCTCCACCCTCTCAGATACTCCACCCAATATTTGGATTGCTAAAGGCTCGGCCACCCTGATCTAGTGTAGAGAACCCTGCTGGGAGGGGGAGATCCATCATCCGCAGAAATTCCTGTGACCAGGCTGGATCAGCCCAGCTTAGAGTTGAAGGAAAGAGTAGGAGCATTTCTGAAACCCTGAGACTTGGACCTTCGTGATGAGCAAGGTGGTACAAGGACAGAAGGATCCTCTGCTGAGCTCTTCCTGGGGCTCTGAACCTGGGGTTTGACTTTGCAGAATTTATCCACAAATGTGAGTGTTTCCTTCTGTGGGAAGGAGAGTCATGGAGTACTTCTGGTTAATGCTGTTCCCCTCACACCAATATGGAAAATTAGGGGCCAATCCCCATTTTGGTGCTTGGTATTTTGGCAGCGCTCAGGACATTCTGACAAACCCTCCTGGAACCACGACAAGCCCTGCCCGTGTGTCCTCCCTGCTGCAAGTCATGTTCAGCCTCTTTACATTAAAACCCAGACACATCTGGGGTGAGTGGTTGGAGGCCCTCCAGCTTTCCTGGCTGAAGATCCAGCTCCAATTTGAGGCAGCGTTGAGGGAGATCTCACTGTGTCTTTGCACTGGCAATCAAGGTCACTGGTGCAGGCTGGAAAACAAAGCTGGAGAAGAAGGAAGAGCTCTCACCTGGCTTTGCCAGGAACATTTTCTTTACTGGTAGGTGGGGTTGTGCTTTGTCAGTACCGTCTCCAGTTCCCAGGTGCCCCATTCCCAAGCACCTGCTTCCCCTGCCTCTTCTCTTCTCAACTCATGGGATGCTGTGAAATGTCAGCCAGGAATTCCACAGGAATGGAACCACAATGGGCCCACCTTGAGAAATCAGCAGCTTGATGAGATTAATTTTATATAAAGGAGTTTGATAATGAACAAGTTGGTTTGATTCTATCGAAGGCAATTTTAGCACCTCCTCTCTATCAGCCCAGAGCAGCTGTGGCTGCCCCATCCCTGGCAGTGTCCAAGGCCAGGCTGGATGGGGCTAGGAGCACCCTGGGACAGTGGCAGGTGTCCCTGCCCATGGCAAGGGGTGGAACTGGGTGGGCTTCAAACTCCCTTCCAGCCCAAACCAGTCTGGGATTCTGTACAATTCTATTTATTTTCCCTATTACTCATCATGGATCCAGGAAAATTTTTTAAATTCTGGCAAAAGTATGGCAAAAGTATTTTAGGGAATACTTTAGGGATTCCCTAAAAGTTCTTAATTGAAAAGGTGAGTAGGGAAAAATACAGGATTCCTGAGTAATAAAATAGATTTGTTATCACTTCCTGTACCCAAAATACTGGCAAAGCAATTCCTGCAGCTCCTGTAGGATTTCTGTCCAGGGGACTGTGCTGTCCCCACGGGCAGCAGCACTGGGGGTTTCTCAGCCCACTTTGGGACATCGTGGTTTGGGAGCTGTGTCCCTGATCACGGAGCTCCAACAGCTCCCACTGCCACTCGTCTTCCATACGGAATTTTTTTTTGCAGTTTTGACTCACATCTTTTGGAAAATTTATAACAGCTCAGCACCTGGGAAGGGATTCCCAACTGGCTTTTTTTTTTTTTATAACCTGACAAACCTCAACAAACTCACTTTCCCATCTGTTCTAGAGGTGTCCATGGGCAGGGACACCTTCCACTATCCCAGGGTGCTCCAAGCCCCATCCACCCTGGCCTTGGACACTTCCAGGGATGGGGCAGCCACGGCTCCTCTGGTCCTCAGAGGGACCATTTGGATGGTGGAACCCCAAATAAATTACAGGAGATGAGTTTATTGTGAGGAGTCCTTTGATTGTGCGTCCAGCAAGGCTGGATTTTCCTGCTTTGCACACGGAAAAATCCACCACGGAAGGGTTTACAGCGATGTCTTTTCTCCTGATTTATTACAATGGAAATTCAGATGCCATCTGTGCCTATTTTTTTGTAATATTAGAAAAGAACAGGTACTGAGGCAACAGAGCCAAACTTACTAAAATGGGAAATTTCAATTACGTTGCGTAAGGATGTATTTTTCTTCTTTTGTTTAGGCTGTATTTTGCTTATGTTTATTTTATTTGAACAACTGGAAAGCATTTTCTGATCCTTATTTTTCATTTGGAAGCTGAGAACAAACTCAATTTTTTCCCTTCCCCATGAGATACCGTAGTATATGTATTTTTAAAATATTTTGTTTGTGGAGATAAATGCATATAAAAACTGTAAATTCATGTAAATATATGCAAATATAGTCTCTTGAAGACAAAGAAAATGCCGTTTCAGGTGTTTGGGTGGTTTGGATGAATATGGCATAAGCATCTCTTTGCTGTTGTTTATGTTGTTCACCACAGAGATAAAACAACGGCAGGTTGTGGCTGGAAATTCCCACAATTTCCCACTTGTGATTTCGCTCCTGCTCTCACAATCACCATTTCAGAAACCTTTATGAACTAACTGTGGAAAATATTCCTCTGGCTGCAGGTAGGCAGAGATGATTTGGGGGTATCACCCAGATATCCCCCCGAGGGTGCTGGGCACTGCCCAGGCTCCCCAGGGAACGGGCACGGCCCCGAGGCTGCCAGAGCTCCAGGAGTGTTTGGACAGTGCCAGGAATGCCAGGGTGGGATTGTTGGGGTGTCTGCAGGGCCAGGAGCTGGATTTGGATGATCCTTGTGGGCCCTCTCCAGCTCAGGACATTCCGTGGTTCCGTCTGGAAGGTGCTGATGTACCTGAGGGCAGGGGGTGGGAATGAGGTGATCTTTAAGGTCCTTTCCAACCAGACCTTCCTGGGATCCTCTGGTTCCTCCTTCAGGGCGTGCAGTGACCCACCCTGGCCCAGCCCTGCTCTGAACGGGGGCTGTGGCAGCCCCAGGGCTCTGCAGGTGACCCTCCTTCTCCCACAGGTCACTTTTCTGGTCCCCTGTGCCCTATCACAGTGGAGAGGCACGAACGTACATGGGACCTGCCCCTCGCATTCCTCCCGGCCCCAAAAAGGGATGAACACTGCTCCTGAGCACCATTCCCTATGGAACCTCACAAAGGGTTAGATTAGAATTTCAGCCCAGGCCTCACAGAGCAAGAGCTTTACAGACTCCCTGCCCGGAGCAGATCATGGTGACCATATCTCACAGGGATTTGGGGGTAAAAAACCAATATAAAATCAAAATTCTAAGTCCAAAACTGCTGAGTGCTATTCCACTTTAGAGGGTCACACCAGGGAGCACTGCAGATGATGTTAAGGAATTTCACCCCCCAGGATTAGGATTTGTGGGAGGGGGATGTTATCCCAAGCATCTCTCTCTGAGGATTATATTTACATCAGAACATTCATGAGTCCATATCTCCCTGGGAATCAGCAGAGCAGTAGCAGCTTCCCACAGGGTGACAGAAGGTGACACAAATCACTGGGTGGAGCTGGATTTGGAGCGCTGTCCCCGTTAATCCCAGGGATTTTCACAGACAGCCCCGGCACAAGCACTGTGCTCATCCCGGGAGCAGGGCTGTGTACCACGGGTGGATCCGTGGGGAACAGCAAAGAGCACAGAGGAGAGAATCCAGGAATCTTCCTCCTTTCACTTCAGGTTTGTAGCAAACGTCATCTGCTGCTGGGCCAACCTTATTTATGATTTTGAGGGTACAAAAAGTGGTCCCCTGTGGATACAGAAAATGCTGCTTGCAAGAACTTTTCTTGCTTTTCTCTGGTCCCATGGGAGAGAAAAGCCTCTCACGAGGGCTGTCAGTAGAGTTTATAAACCAGGGACACCTGCAGACCCTGCTAACCTTTGTTTATAGTACAATAGGGAAATATTTTGACAACAGGACGTTAGCCAATCACCCTTAAGAAGGTGGCTGATCTTTTAACCAATTAGGCTATGGAGAAAAAAGATATAAAAGAGTTGTAAAATAATTAAATCAATCACTGTTGCTGCACCATCCCTGCCTCTTGGATCTCTCTCTCCTCCCTTCAACTACAGCCCCAGGCCCCAGTGTACAGTGTGCTTTTTTCTGCTTTGAATGAAGGTCTGAATCCTTGCGTTTGTTATGAGCTATCTGAGGACATTCTCCAAATATTCCTGCAGGTATTTCCTGTAAAGTCTAGGGAGCTGTGTCACTTTTGTGCTGCAAACCTGCCAGAGGGCAGGGCTGGATGGGATATTGGGAAGGAATTGTTCCCTGTGAGGGTGGGGAGGCCCTGGCACAGGGTGCCCAGAGCAGCTGTGGCTGCCCCTGGATCCCTGGCAGTGCCCAAGGCCAGGCTGGATGGGGCTTGGAGCAGCCTGGGACAGTGGGAGGTGTCCCTGCCCTTTTTTTTTTTATTATTTCACATCCCACATCAAGTTTGTAATCCATAATAATTCCCAGGTTTTTGCAAAGCTGCTCCACTCCTGCTGAACTCCTGCTGGATTACCTGGCATGCACCTGCTGGTGTTTATTCCTTAAAAAACACAGGACTGCACCTCCAGGCTCCAGAACAGGCTCTTCCTCTGAAACATCTCCCTGTACAAGTCATCCCTTACAGCCTGGTTTCATCTGCAAATGTCAGCAAAGTCTGTTCAGTGCGAGGTGTTAAATGGAAATATTGGATCGTGCTGGCTCACAGAGATTCCTGCAGAATCACACGATGCAGCACCCTGGTTTGACAGGGAACAATTCCTGACTCCTCTCTGAGCGGGGCTTTCTCCAATCAGCCTTACAAGCATGTTGTGATTGCTCTGTGATGAGATAATTTTCTCAAAACAAGCACAATAAACTCAAATTATTCAGTTAAGGTTACACTTGAAAGACATTCAAATATGGATAAGTGGGAAGTACGCAATCCACACAGCCAGATCTGGCTTTTTTCACAGCTGAGTTACTTTTTTAGGCTCAAAATATTGCAGAACATGTGGGTTTGTTTTTAAAGATAGCACAAGTTGGCAGCAGAGCCACAAAAACACTTCTCATCACTTTTGGTACGATTTAGGGCAATCTGAAGAGCTTGAATATCTTTCCTTCCCTAACTACGAGTGGATTATTTTGATGTGCAGTATTCCCTTGGAATTTCTTGAATTTATCACACACAACAATATCCCTGTGGTGGTTTTTAACCCTCCCCAACTGGTCTTTTCCTTCAGTCTGAACTCTGCTTTAATATAGGTTTAATGCAATCTTTTGTAAGACCTGCTCATTCTTTCTCTCAGTGAGCAGATTTCGGATTTTAATTATTTAAGATTCCCCTTTCAGAAAGGCTCATGGCCCTGGGAGAAGCTGTGGAAGCAAGTGCTTGAAGCCTGAACCTGGAATGGCTGCTTGCCCTTTCCATCCCCATCTTTTGTCTCCTTTCTTCACAAAAAATCCACATTCCCTTTCCCATCTCCATTTTATGTCACCTTTCTTCAAAAAAAAAAAAAGCACTTTCCATGCCCTCTTTCTGCTCTTTAATAGCTCCATGTTTAAACGACCCCACCACAGAGATGTAAATAATAATGTTGTCATCTGGAACAATTTTCTGCAAGCCTCACCACAGGCTTGAGCCAAATCTCCCTGGGATGCTCTTCCCAATTTTCCTTCGATTTTCTACCTTTAGTGAAAAAAAAAAAGAATGAAAACAGTTACATCTCCAATATTTGTTGACCTTTTTTATAATTTTTTTTTATACAAAGTCTTTGTCTTTCAGGAGGTCATCTCAGGGACCCAGTGAGGAGATGTAATGATATTCATTATCTCAGTAGGCAGAAGCACAGGTGAAATCTCAGTTAGGAAGTTTAATAGAAAAATAAACCCCCAACCCTGCTGATGAGCAGGTCCTGGGTTTGTCATTCCCAGCCTGGACGGTCTTGCCAAGATGAAGACATGGAAGGTGTGGTCAGCAGTGAGCCCTGATGAGCTATTTTGGAATAAATCTCCACTAGGAGTAAGAACTGTCAGTGTCCATCGTCTGGAGGAGGGGGACCAAGGACGGTGGTGAAGACAAACCCCAAAACCAGAAATCATCTTCATTTGCAGTGGAGAGTCACCCGTGCTAAAAGGGGCTGACGGTGCTGGTTGATTTCCCACATATTTGTTCTGCAGACCTGCTGATCCCGTCGTGAGCGACCCACAGACGTGTGGGGCCAAGCAGGGAGTGCCCGGTTCTGCCTTCTGGAAGGTGCCTGGGCAGCTGGATCCAGCATTCAGTTTATCTGTGTGAAAAGGTGACCCAGACCCAGAATTCCTCAGCTCCTGCCCCCAGCAGCGAGGCCAGAGAGGAGCTGCTCTGTGTGAGGGCTGAGCCAGGGGGCAGAGCATCCCAGAATCCCAGAATCCCAGAATCCCAGAATCCCAGAATCCCAGAATCCCAGAATCAATTCGGTTGGAAAAGACCTCTGAGACCATTGAGTCCAGCCTAGGACCAGCACCACCATATCAACCAGACCACGGCACTGAGTGCCACATCCAGGCTCTCCTTAAATCCCTCCAGGGACAGCGACTCCACCACCTCCCTGGGCAGCCCCTTCCCATGCCCAGCCACTCCTTCTGTGAAGGATTTCTCCACAATGCCCAGCCTAAACGTCCCCTGCTGCAGCCTAAGGCCGTGTCCTGTGGGATGCCCCGAATGGGGATCCTCTGCTGCACACAAAGGCACAGAGCTGGAGTCCGGGTGTGCTGGGCAGCGATGCAGAGTCAGCATCTCACCTCTGCACGTCCTCTTGCTCCATGAATGGCTGGCTGGAGTCTCCCAGAGCACTCAGGGGTGGGAAGAGGAGCAGCAGCTCCGTGTCTGTGCTGTCCAGGCTCTGGGAGGGAGCAGCAGGGGAGGCTGGGCAGCTTTGCACCAGGGAGCTGGGATGTGGCTGCACCTCGAATCCTGGAGCAGTTCTGGGCTCCTCACAACAAGAAAGACATGGAGCACGTCCAGGGAAGGGAACGGAGCTGGGGAAGGGGCTGGAGCACCAGGAGTGGCTGAGGGAGCTGGGAAAGGGGCTCAGCCTGGAGAAAAGGAGGCTCAGGGGGGGCCCTGGTGGCTCTGCACAAGTCCCTGACAGGAGGGGGCTCAGGGGGGGTCGGGCTCTGCTCCCAGGGAACAGGGACAGGAGGAGAGGGAATGGCCTCAGGCTGGGCCAGGGGAGGCTCAGGGTGGACATAAAGGAAAGCTTCTTCACAGAAAGGGCTGGTCAGGCACTGACACAGCTCCCCAGGGCAGTGGTGGGGTCACCATCCCTGGAAGGGTTCAGAAAACGTGGGTGTGGCACTTGGGGACGTGGATTAAGGGTGGACCTGGTATTGCTGAGTTAAGGGCTGGAGTGAGGATCTTGGAGGTCTTTTCCAACCTCAGTGATTCCTTGATTCTCTTTAGGCTGGAAATGTGCAGGGCAAGGTCTTTACTGGCAGCACATGACTAATGAAGATGAGTGAGATCCATGGATTCAGGGATCCATGGGAGGACTCAGCTGCCATTTGAGTTTGGTGGGTTGTTATTTCAGAGCTCCTGCAGGACGTGCCTGGAAATGTTTTCTTGATGTTCCCTTCCTTGATGAGAAGTGACCACGAACTGCAGAAAGGTTTCTGCTCATTTGTTTTACTTCCAGCAGGTGCCAGGATGCCTTTGGCAAGGGTCGGCTGAAAAGCAGACACATAATCCCATAAGGGCATGAGGAGGCACTGCTTGTGTGTTTGTGTTTTGCAAGATTTTGATGTGAAATAATGAAAAATCCACAGTGGAGCTAAAAAATCTCATTTTCCCAAAGACAGAGCAAGAACAAAATGTGTTGTTTTCAACACCATTTAATTTTAAGTGGTCCCACTGAAAATTAAATATAGATTAGTTTTTCCCCTTAACAAAGTAATTTTCAACATTTGTGGGACAGGTAGAACAAATAATTCTGCTTTCACTTCTCTGCCCACGAAGAGAGCCTGGAGCTCCTCTCTGCTATTTCAGGAAGCTGAAATTATTTTTACCTACCCCGTTTTCAGTTGCATTGCATTGCACAGGGGGTTGGATCTCATTTTGTCCTGGACAGTTTGAGAGTTGTCACATCAAATTCTCCCTGCTGGTCCACCCACAACCACTCCAGCTGTGACAAACACCTGCAGGTGTACTCGTGTATGGTACAAGGACAGGCTCACAATCTTTGTGCCATTTTTTCATTTATTTGAGAGTTGCCCAATAAAAATAATAATTCTTTCAATAACCAAAGAATAATCAATGGATAACCAAAACCATCCACTGAACCACATGGTGAGTGTTTATACAGGTGTATTCACGCTTTGAATCCCCAAATATAAATTGATTTACTCCATCAAATCAAGTATGAAATTCCTGAAAGTCACTTTCATGGTAGTGGTGATGATAAGTATAAATTTCCTGGGATTTTGATCACTTGAAGAACAGTTTATATGCAGAGTGGAACCACCAAGGCTGGCCAGGTGTGCACACATGCCCAGACACACAGACACTGGAACATTTTAACACAGTGAGATTAATGAGCTGCTTGTCCAGGTGTTTCCCTGGGACCCCAGACAGGTTGTATCCCAGATTCCTGCTGGGGGGAAAAGTCCCCTCAGCTCCAGCAGAGACCAATTCCTGCCGAAGAGAGAACCAATTCTTGCCATTCCAGCTGCCAATTGTCCTGTCCAACCTTTTTTGTGACCTTTGTTCTACACATTCCCCCTCCACGACATCATCAGCTGAGCTCAGTCTCCTCCAGTGCACGTTTTATCTCCTCCTGGAGGGGGGACACTCTTCCAGGACAGAGGAATTACATGAAGCCCCAGAGCATCCCAGGGCACATCCCCCCACTGGACACAGCTTTGACCCCTTGCTCCAAGAAAATGGGAAGAATTTTAAAAAAAAAAAAAAATCTCCAAATTAAATCTATAAATATTTTTCTAAGTAGAAAACCCAAGTGACCAGCAGCAGCAAGGGACAGAGCTGGGCTTACAGGGGAAAGATCTGACAAGATACTTCAATTCTGGCTTCTGAACTACCCTTTCTGTTCCCCACTGAGCTGTTTCCAGGGAAAGTCTCCCCTAACTGGGACAGCAGCCAGGAAAAAAACAGCAAAAATTAATCAAAACATGTTTTTAAAGGGTCTATGAGTATACACAGAAAGGGGGTTTTCACTTTTAAGAGAAAACTATTATTTTTTATATATTAAGCAGTTTATATTTCAGCTGTCGTTGTTCCCCACTCAAAGATGCTCTTCACTGAGCTCCTTGGTTGACTGTTTCTCAGTGGGGAGCCTGAGCCAGATGAACACAATTTTATTTTAAATTTCTTCAAACTTAAGAACTTCTTAGGCAGCGATCGATCCAGTCGTTTTTTAATTCTGGACGTGGTGCCTGTGGATGGCAATCATGCTCTGGCAGAAAGATTCCCATGCAAAAGCCACACTCAATTGCACCTGAATCATGCAAATTGCAGCTTGAAAATACCAAAAATCTCTTTCTTCTCTTAGTTTTGGCTGTTGCTTTGATCTGGGAGAGGGTTTGTGGAGGTAACTTCATGGCTTATTCACCCTCGCAGGCCATTAATGTTGAATTCCTAAATGCTTGAAGAAATTCCTGGGCAGAGCTAATGGGTAACAACAAAAATCCTTCACTACAGCATTTCAGGGTCAGAGACAGATTAATGTCCCTTTAGTAGTAATTTGGTTTCCACAGTAATCTTGGAAACAGTTACATAGTTTAGATTCTTGATCTGGCAAGTGAGATTTTTTTCCACACATGATCTCTATTTGCAATGGTGTTACACTTCTCTATGACAAATGAGATGGAAGGTCTTTGTTAAAATGAAAGGGCAGCTGTTTACACACCTTGAAAGAAAAGAAGATTGTTGTATCATGCAGTATGTGCCTTCTGCCTCTGATGTTCTGGAAAACTCTTGAATTCATTAAATTTAGACTGCAAGCAGAGTAAGGTGTGCAAAGACCTCGGGGGTAAAACGAAAGAAACACTTAAAGAAAAATAATGCAGCAGATAAAGTAACCTGGTTAAACCTTGGCTTTTTTAACAAAGAAGCCACAGAGCAACTTCTGTGAGTGCAGATTTTATGGTTTGGGATAAAGAAGGTTGGGTTGGCTCTTCCTCCATCGCAGCCTCATTGGAGGGCAGGGTTAAGGTCACTGGTGCCTGATGAACTCTGCACTTATCTAAAACATGTCCTTGGTATTTAGGTTCCTTTTTGTTGTTGGGGACATCTGAAACATGTGTAAGATCTGTAATATCGGTCTGAGCTCACTTTGGAAACTGCAGAAGACAATTAAGCTGTTCAGATTCAGTCTTTTCTCCCCTGCACGAAACCCCTTGAGCAGCAGATCTGAGACCTCTCACCATGAGGCTCTTCCTCTCCTGCCTCTTGAAGACATTCAGCTTCCTACGAAGCAGTTAAATATTCATGGAGCTAAAGACTGTTCAGGCTGGTAGATCAAGAGCAACTTGCTGGAAAACAGCCTTTGAGCTGGAGCACGTGTGAGCAGGAGCTGGGACAGCTGGCTGAGGACACAGAGGGGGCTGGACGAGTCTCCTGCAGCAGAAAAGCTGCAGAAAAGCACCCCAGAAATGGGGGATGTCCCTGCCCTTGGTGCTGGCCATCTAAACCCTGCTGGGTTGTTGGCTGTGCCACGTCTGGTCCCCCCACAGCTCCATGGGCTGAGCACGATGCGCTGCCACAGTTCCCTGGTGGATGAAAGAGGGCAGGGATAGATGGGATTTTGGGAAGGAATTGTTCCCTGGGAGGGTGGGGAGGCCCTGGCACAGGGTGCCCAGAGAAGCTGTGGCTGCCCCATTGTGGATACAGATTTGCTGCTTGCAAGAACTTTTCTTGCTTCCTTTCTATCCCGCGGGAGTTTCCTCTCTCTCACGGAAGTTATCTGTACAGTTTTTGTAAACTATGAACACCTGCTAATTGTTTATATTACTAGTAGAGAAATATTTTGAATATAGTTGACCAATCACCCCTCTGGGGTGGTTAAGGAATTAACCAATTAAACCATGAGAAAATTATCCTATTAAAAAGCTGTAAATAATTAAATAAAGGAGAATCCTGCTGCATCCCCCTGCCTGCTGCGTCTCTCTCTCTGCTCTGCTCCGGGACATGTGATAAGCGAAATACATCCCAACCCTGGCAGTGTCCAAAGCCAGGTTGGACGGGGCTTGGAGCACCCTGGGACAGTGGGAGGTGTCCCTGCCCATGGCAGGGGGTGGAACAAGGTGAGCTTTGAGGCCCTTCCAACCCAAACCACCCATGATTCTATGAGCAGGCAGCCTGATGCCTGCAAGGTGCCTCCACACCACATCCCAGGTGTCAGTCCTGAGCTGGAGCAGCTCCAACTCGCCCTCAGCCAGCCCAGCACACTCTGTGCCAGTGCTGCTCCTACAATCCCTGTTCCACAGCCCTGCTCCACACACAGCCAGGTGCAGGAGCCTTGGGGCTCCCTCAGTTGCTGTTTCCACCCTCTCCCACCCACAGGCTTGTAAAATGTGATTATGGTGATCTCATTTTGAGGAATTCAGTCCTCCAGTCCTAGTCCTAACCTCAAACCTGACACTGTCATCCCATCACTGCTCACCCAGCATCTTCCCAACAGACAGCACAGCCCTTTCCACCCTCCCCTGCTCCCAGATGATCTCTCACTTTGCTTCAGCCACGGGGATGTGTGACACGAAACCCAGCCCTGACACATGGCTGTGTGCAGGGCAGGAGAATTTACAGACAGCGGGAAAGGCCTTGGCTGTAAATCTGCAAGATTTGGATAATTTGGATCAGAGCTCAACAGCTCCCAGGTTTTTCCCAGTGCTTGAACATCCATCGCCCAGCTGTGACCATCGCTGGGACTCTTCTGCCATCTCCTGGGAGAGGTGGATTTGTACAGCAGTAAACCCGGAGTTACAGAAGGGAGTTTGAATGTTCATTTCTGCCCTTTTCTTAAAATAAATACATAAATAGACCTACAAAACCACCACCAACAAAACAAAGTGCTCCTCGGTCTTTCTTCAAAGGGGTTCTAATACTTAGATAATTTATTTGTGCTTCTTGGGCTCAAGGAGTTTGTTAGGGCATGTTACTTTTCAACCAAAATTAATGCTCAGCTGTGCATCAAGCCCAGTCCAAATGTGTGAGCCACTCAGCAAGACAAGGAAGTAAAATATGCTGGAAATATTGTGGTTTTTCTTTACCCCAACCCTGTGGTAACAGCGTGCCCATCACTGGTGTAATGACTGCCTTTGACGATGTCTTTGAGAAAATGAGTGAGTTTCTTACAAATGAGTGAATTCCTTACATTTGAAACCATCTGGACTGAAATCGCTGTGGTTATTTGGGCTCTCATCTCCAGGTTCCCAGCCTGGCCTCTCGCAGCCTGCCTCGAGGAGGAGGAAGGTTTGCAGAGCTATTAAACAGAAATAAGTGTCTGTTCCTAGACAGTTCCTCCAATTCTTGCTCAGGCACTTTGAGAAATTTGTTGCTGAGATGGAAATTCACACTCGTGCTGTAGAATCACATCACAGAATTACAGAGTGGTTTGGGTTGGGAAGGACCTCAAAGCCCATCCCATTCCACCCCCTGCCATGGGCAGGGACACCTTCCACTGTCCCAGGCTGCTCCCAGCCCTGTCCAACCCGGCCTTGGACACTGCCAGGCATAAACCCTTTATTGCTTCTGCCTCTCTGCCCAGTGCAGCAGTGAGCAAACCCCACCTGCTGATCTTTAAGGTCCCTTCCAACCCAAACCATTCAAGGATTCCATGCAGAGATCAGCAATTGACACCTGCACCCTCATTGGCTCTGTGATGCCCAAAAGCACCTTCCTGCAGGGACAGATGCCTCACTTCCCATCTCCAGTGTCAGGCAAGGAAAGGTGATGAAAAGATGCCTGATCCAGGGTGTTAAAGGCAGGTCCTGCTAAGCCAGGGTATTCTCCAGGGACGACTCTGAATCCCCAGGGCATCCTTGGCTTGGTGTCCATTTGATTGGCCCCTTCCCTGTTTTCCAGACAGGGAATATGTATCCCTGTCCATAGGACAAAAATGTGGTGATCATGGCAGAGCAGCACTTGCACACCAAGGATTTTGGGATGTATTTCCATGTTTATAAAGTGCAGATGGGAAACAAAAAGGCTGATGGAAGTGGAGTTTATGTAAGCCAAAGGGCTTTGGTCAGAGATATCCCAGTCTGGGAGCTTGTGAGCTCAGGGGCTGCCACAGCAAAGAAAACTCCATCACACCCAGTCCCCAAACTTCAGACAGTGCCATAAGCAAGGAGAGGTGCAAATATTCCTAAAACAGCAGGGACACACACAGGGAATGTCCAGGACATCCTGAGCACAGCACTGTTAATTTTTAACAGCTGTAAATTGTATTTGCTTTATTAATCTGACTCCTTGACTAACGGCCCCTCTGTACCCTCATATCCACCTGGGGTGATGGATCCTCTGTGTGGACCCCCCAGATAAAAACCTGCCTGCCCATGGGGTGTCATTTTCCAGAGGCCTTTCAACCACCTGCACATGGCCAAAGGAGCATTGCCCTGGGAATTTCCAACCCTGGCAAAGTCAGGGCTTTCCAGCAGGGACTGGACAATTTCACAGTTCATGCAGCAGCTTCTGCCCTGTCAGTGCTTACCCAAAAGTTTTGAAGAGTTATGGAATTCCACATTTAACCCTCTTCCATTAGGCACAGGAAGAGGTCGTTAAAATGCCTGAATATCTCTTCCCATCTGTCTCTGTCTTTCCTTAGACTTTCTTCAGCAAAACCTATAATTAATGTGTGGAAAGGGAGCTGTTCATGGATTCACAGGCAGTGAAGCATCGTGTGGCACTCCCAGAGCTTCTCCAAGCTCCAGAAAATCTTCTGGAGCCCAGGATAGATGCAGCAGAGATGCTCCTTTCAGAGCATGGAAAATTCCCTTGGGATGGAGGGAAAGGAGGCGTGGGCTGGGGCTGCTGATGGGCAGTGGATCCCCGAGGTCAGCCTGGAGCTAATTCAGAGACCAGCTCTGGATTCCCACTATTTGCTCCGGGCTCCAGCAGTATCTTTCACTCCACAATAATTATCACACTCCACATTTTCACCAACCATCCTTTAATTCCAAACTGATTAAAAAAATTAGGTGAAACTCAGCACAGCTATTTTCAGCCAGAACTTGGCAAGAAATTTGCGGTTTCTGGTTAAGACTCAAAGAAGATGTTGAATTTCCAAAGCATTTCTCTTCTTTTTTCAAGTTTTATCAGTTGGTTTAATAAAATTACCTCACTCTGCAAATCTTCACTTGCTGGCATGGGAATAGAGAGAGTGTAAAACTTCTCGGGGTATATGATATTTTTTCCAAATACCATTAATCATTAAACACCTTCTATATGATCCATTGCTAAATATTATGGAATGCCAGAGGGTCTCCGAAGGAATTCTGGGGCAGCTGAGCTTGCAGGGGAAGAGTCAGGTGTGAGCACCCATTTGTGGAATCACAGATCCATGAATGTCCTGAGTTGAAGGGACCCACACGGATCGAGTCCATGGATGCTACAGTTGCATTGAACAGAAGCAGGAAAATCGAGTCAAATTAGGGGGGGAAAGGGAAATGATTAATCCAGAGCTCAAGGCAGCATCTGGAAAGCTCTGAACAAGGTCACAGGACCCCATTCTGGCACATCCACAGGGCTGTCTGGGGAACGCTGTTAAAAATGGGCTAAAATAACCTTTCAGGGGTTGTTTGGCACTGGTGTGCATTGTGATTAGGAAATCTTTACCCTGGGCCCAGATAAGAGGATGTTTTAATGGTTTATTAAATAATAACTCCAGAACTTCCTGACAGGCTCTGCTCCCAGGGAACAGGGGGATGAGAGGAAACAGCCTCAAGCTGTGGCAGGGGAGGTTTGGGTTGGTTACAGGGAAGATTTCTTCACAGAACAGCTGGTCAGGTGCTGGCACAGGCTGCCCAGGGCAGGGGTGGACTCACCATCCCTGGAAGTGTTCATAAAACATGTAGATGTGGCACCTGGGGACATGGGTTAGGGTGAACGTGATGGTGGTGCTGGCTGATGGTCGGACTTGATGGTCTGAGAGGTTGTCCAACCTAAATGATTCCATGACCCTGTGATAAACACATTTCTGTGGTTTAACCTGGTTGGTGTGAGGGTACAAACAACCGAAGGTGAATTCCCCACCCTTCTCTTCCCAGAGATGGAAGCTCTGCCTGGCTCTGGTGGGGACCTGCTGCTGGCCCGTCCCCGTGCCCAGGGAAGCCACACGGATCATCCCCTGCAGGCCTGGGCCACCAGCCCTGCCTCCTGCATTCCCAGCAGCACCACCCGTCCTGGAGTCACCTCTCCAGGCACGGCTCCTCCACCCCCAGTGCCACAGCTTATTGATGCCCACTGCTTGCTCAGGTTGGTAGCTGTGCCCTTTATGCTTTGGGATGCCCTGAGCCACCGGGAGAGGAAGCACAAGGACCCCAAGCAAGGCCACTCCGAGAATGCAGCAAGTGAGAGCAGTTATGCTAGCATCAGGAGCAGAAGCAAAGAGGCAGAAACACAGCCCAACTCCACACCTGTATTCCTGTTCCTTTATTTCCCCTGTCCCCAGAGGAGGCAGGGAAGGTGTTCACAGAAGGGGAGGCTGGAGCCAGAGGACAGGGCGATTGGGGATGTCTCTTTATATTAGGGGGAGAGGGAAGGGGATGGACCCGTGGTGACCAGCCAACCAGGCTCTGCTTTGGGGGAAGTCCTTGGTACTTTCAAATTTCTACCTGCGCTAGGAACAATGGAAGGCTTGAACAGTCACGACCCCATGGCCGGGACAGGCCCAGGCATGTCTGCCCAGGGGGGAGAGGGGGGCCCAGCCATGTCCAGGCATTTTCTAGGCAGACCGCAACAACAGCTCCTCTTTGCCCGCTGCAGCCATGGACTCGCTCCTCCTCCCCGCCCTTCACCCCCAAGGCAGGAAGGGTTCCTGTCCTGTCCTGTCCTGTCCTGTCCTGTCCTGTCCTGTCCTGTCCTGTCCACCCTCAGCCAAGGCACTGCGTGGCCGTGGCTGTCCATGGCAAGGGCTGCTCCTCTGGACAGGCTGTGCAGAGCGCCCAGGACATGGCTGGAGAGGAAATGTTTGCCCAGCAAGGAAAAGGCCACTGCAAAAGCTGAGAGAAGACAAGGAAGGGCCACAGCAGGGACCCCACACCCTCCGGGAGGGTAACTGCAGCTGTGCCCTGGTGGGCTGCAGCAAAGGTCCCTCCCTGCCGAGGGGAAGGGAAAGGGGTGTCTCCCCTCCTTCCAAGGCAGCCAGAACTCTCCAGGGTAAATAGAAGATTCAAACCCTCCGCCAAGCGTTTGTTGAAATGCAGGGGAGCTGATCCCAAATGCTGAAAAGGAACAGAAAAAGCTGTGAATGTGAGGCAGCAGCTTGTGGAAGAGATCAGGGCAGAGGAGACCTAGGAAAGACTTGCCTAGAGGTAAAAAAATCAAACAAAAATTCAGGAATCCCGGCTAATTGTGAAAATTGACCCCAGAGATGAATAAGAGAGAGCTTTGTACAGATTTGAGATGCCAAATCAGCTAGGTGGGTGGAGATCAGTGTGAATGCACCTGCAGAACACTGACAGTTCTGTAACCCTGAATATACCCTAAAGTAACTCTAACCCTAAACCTAATCTCAACCCTAATCAGGAACCAAACCTTAATATAACACTGACCATGAACCTAACCCTAACATTAACCCAGACCTCAGCATAAGCACAGCCCTAATACTGATCCTAGTCCTACCCCTACCCCTGACCCTGACCCTGACCTTGACCCCAACCCTAACTCTACTCCTAACCCGAACCCCAACTCCTCA
Source organism: Platysteira castanea (assembly GCA_013397175.1). Classification (NCBI taxonomy): domain Eukaryota; kingdom Metazoa; phylum Chordata; class Aves; order Passeriformes; genus Platysteira; species Platysteira castanea. The sequence continues at coordinate 1,745 of VYXC01006188.1, read as the reverse complement.
TCCCAGAGGAGGAGGGAGATGCCTGGGTTTAAGTTTGCTCAGTCCAAATCTCAGGTTACACTGAAAGTTTACAGAAATCCTTTGAGGGACGTGTCAACAAAAATCCACCGAGGTGCCCATTACCCTCCCAAGCCAGGGAAGAGAAAGGATATCCAGTCAGAATATTAAAATTCTCTCTAACAAGATGGATCACTGTGCTATGAACCCTAAAAAAATGCTTCATCTCATGAAACAGAAGAAAGAAAAATTAGAAATTTAACAATTTCAATAATGCAAAGAAATTTAAGGTGTGGACTAGGTTAGACAGTCACAAAGCAGATTTTGGGATCACTGAGATGCAGTTGATGGGCTTTTTATAACAAGCACAAAATACTAATAATGACCTTGGGCTAAAATTACATTTCACTTTTATTCAGAAAGATGTTCCACTCTGGGCACATGAATAAATCAATGTGCAGCACATCTGCTCCACGTAAGTGTAACCTGACAGTTTGGAGTGGCAGCTCCCCCCAAATTAAGAGTTACTCCAAGCCCTGGTAATGGGTTCATCAGCAGCCCATCGCCAGGTTGTGCATATTCAACCCACTGATTTTATGACAAACCATTTGTCAAGGTCCCCCAAGGTGAGAACAGATTCTGAGTTCTCAGCATTTCTGAAAACGTACACAGATGTCTTTTTTTATTTATTTTTTTTAATAAGAAGAGTCTACTGGGGATTATAATGATGTCACGGAAGTCAAAAAACAGTGAGCTGCCAAGAGATGTTTAAAATTATTTTATCATGTGAATAACAACAAGCTCTGCCTCCAGAACTGGCAGTTCTGGGCTGGGTAAGCAGAGTGGACACCATTGTCCAGCTCCCCAACGCCCCCAGTGTCCCCATGACAGAGTGGCTGGGTGGAATGGGAACCTTCTCCTCAGGTAGGACAAAAGAAGTTAAATTAATGTTATTTCTCTCTGTGCCCAGCTGCAGTGGGGTGACCCCGGCTGTATTCCAGGCACCCACCAAAGCCTCTCCATCACTGCCCTCCACAGCTGGACAGCGGGGAGAAAATAGGACAGAGGATTCGTGGGTTGAGATAAGGGCCGGGAGAGATTCCTCAACAAATACCCTCACAGGCAAAACAGGCTGGAATTAGAGATGTTAATTGAATATCTAACAAAATCAGAGCAGGGTAATGAGAAGCAAAAGGAGACCTTAAAAACACCTTCCTCCCACCCCTCCCTCCTTCCCAGTTCTGCCTCCTCCCTCCATCAGCACAGGGGGATGGGAACAGAGGTTATGTTCAGTTCATCCCACGTTATTCCTGCTGCTGCTCCTCCGTAGGGTCCTTCCCACGGGAGACACTTCTCCATGAACTTCTCCAACCTGATCCATCTCACGGGCAACAGCTCTCTGTGAACTGCTGCCAAGTGGGTCACTCTTCCACAGGGTCAGTGCCTCAGGAACTGCTCCAGCGCGGGTCCCCCACGGGGTCACAAGCACTGCCAGGACCCTGCTCCAGCGTGGGCTCCTCTCTCCACGGGTCTGCAGGCCCCTGCCAGGACCCAGCTCCAGCACAGGCTTCCCACGGGCTCACAGCCGCTCTCAGGCATCCCCCTGATGCTCAGGTTTGGGGTCCTCCAGGGGCTGCAGGGCCACAGCTGCCTCCCCATGGGCTTCCCCACAGGATCTCAGGGCAATCCCGGCTCTGGCNGTGCTGTCCTAGGTCACAATGTGAGACGTGCCCAAAAGTTTGTCTTCT